>CM031243.1:547924811-548524811 GCA_018340775.1 Taxus wallichiana var. yunnanensis
AGAGAGTTATATATCATTTTTTTTTCCTTTTAGCTTTTAGCTTTTGATTTTTTGATTGATTTTGATTCTTTTGCTTTCTGAAAACTTATTTATGATCTCTCATTTGACAAGGGGTTAAGAACCATGGATGGCTTGATGGAAGGATGTGGAAGTGAATGTAATGATGACATTGGCTATTGTCAACAAATATGTCAAAAATTTCTTCGCAACAAGTTTATTAGATACCGAATGTGATAGGATCTCTAAGAGGTTAGTCGTTCTTTAATTTACCAAGGTGATAAAAGACCAGGTCAAACGGATACCATAGATATAAATGTCACAAAATGTGTGCAAATAGGCTAACCAAAATATCACCAAAGGGATGAAAATGGTAGGAAGACTTGCAGAAGAATAGTAAGGAAGGGAAGAAATAACATCCATGTGTATGCAATACTTGATTGCAATGTTTGAGAAAATGTACCTTTGATTTTTGTTGTATTGTCCCATGTTTTTTTGTATTTTTACATTTTTTTTTATTTTTTATATTTTTGATAGTTTTTGGAAAGGCATGAACAACAAAGTCACTCTGCGTGGTAAGATCTAACAACGATGTTTGTAACTTCCTTGATAAGGAGACTTGGAACGCTTGTTTATCGAGAGTGATATTATCCCCGATCTCGATGATCAAGGTGAGTTCACACTCAATAACCGATGTGATTTATTTTGAAACATGGGTTTTGTATGTGGGAGTTTGAGTTCCCTATCCATAGTTTTTACACTTTGTGCCATACTTGATGGGTACGTTGGTGTGCATTCTAGAATCGCATTTGATTTTGGATTTTATGATCATTGGAGTTGTTGGTAGCTTTGGATCTCTTCGATTTTTGATCTTGGCTTGATAAAGAACCTGTCTGGGTTTCTTATAAGCTAATGCTTGACTTGTCTGATCCCGAGAAGGAGAAGAACGTGGATGTTTAGAATTGATGAGAGGAATGGTAGTGGGCTTGCCACAATATTTGGTAGAAGAATAATGTGATTGATGAAAAGGATATGGTCCAAGGATTGAAGAAGATGGGCTACTGGGAGGTGAGCCATAGATAGAAGATGAAGGGCTACTAGGATGTGGCCTAAGAATGGAAGAAGAAGGGCTAATAGGACGTGACCCATAGATAGAAGATGAAGGGCTACTAGGATGTGGCCTAAGAATAGAAGAAGAAGGGCTACTAGGACATGACCCATAGATGTAAGATAATGAACTACTAAGATGTGGCCCAAGAATAGAAGATGATGGACTACCCCTCGGGTGATCTTTCTGATGCCTATTCAAAATCTGAAAATGGGTTAACGAGTCAAAATTTATGATCAAAACAAGGATCACTAAGAAGTTGTAACCAAAACAAGATTAAACAAATATACATGCACCCCCTTTTATGTGCGTGCGCCCACCTATAGAGACACCTATGCCACCAAAATGTGTGTGTGCACACAGTCGTGTGGATGCTCCCCATGAATTTTTAATACTTACAATGCACCCGCGCCACCAAAAAGGTGTGTGTGCTAGGATTAGGCGGATGCGCCACTATGTTGTAATGTCCCCTTTTCCTGTGCCAAAGGCCTAAGGGCTAGGTCAAGTCCTAGCCGTGGTCAGACCCAGGGGGCCGTGGACACTGGAAGCTTTTGGGAAGGGGCCCCATGGTTTTAATATCCCAGTTTTGCGTTGGGGGTCACTTTTGGACAGGGCGACTCAAAAAGGGAAAAAGTAACTATAGTTACTCTTATTTTATTGGCCCCTCCTTGGAATGAAATGCACCTAGGGTTATGGGGCTCATTTGCCGAGGATAAGTATATAAGGAGCCGGGGGAGGAAGAAAAGGGACTTTTGCATACATTTTTATTGACCCCTTCTCGTGCAGCTGTTGCTGCGCATCTATAGCTTGTGGAGTCAAATCCCACAGGGACCCTAGCTTTGGTGGTGAGAGACCCGTCCCTAGCTAGCAGGAATTCTTTGATATAGTGAGAGATCTACCCTAGTCTGTCATTCCAGATCCATTTTCAGGGCTGTGTGGTAGAGACAATATCAGAGGTCTCAGAGAAAGGATTTCGTAGATATTTGGCGGCATTGGGAGAGGATAAACAGTGGGCTTCCAGATCAAAATCATGGCAGCAGATCAAATCCACGGCAGCCATTTAGACAGAGTGTGGCCACTCGTTGAAGGCATCTCGTGAAGGATTTCACGGGTTTGGGGGCATTTGGGGAAGACAAGCAGAGGGGCCCCGATCAGATTCACGACAGCCTTTTGGGCTGGGTGTGGCAGCACGCTGAAGGCACGTCCATCATTTTCCGACCCCTTCTCCAAAGCATGGTGACCTGCAGCCTCTATTTGGGGTTTTTCCAATCGGTCATTTCAGATCTGAAGGTGGAAATATTGTTTCCCTTTTCTGTTAATGTTATTACCAAAGACCCTTAATTTCGCTCCAGTATTTGGAGAGTTACGAGCCTCTGAAGTCTCCAGCTGTCTAGGGCACACTATGATTTTTTTGGTAGCATTTTAATTTATGTAAAACTCCAAAACAATGTTATTATGTCCTTTATAATAATATCAAGCCCTCTTTAAGTTTTCAAGTAATTCAAATGAATATTTTGGGAGATATTGATTTTATTTAGTTCGTTGTCCCTACTGTAGAAATCTGCATAAAACAGTATTTTATTTGGCTGCAAGTTTTCAATATTTTATGCATTTTTAAGTGGTATCCCATTAGGGATATTTTAGTGGTATCAGAGTGGTTTCTCCTCCATCCTGTGTGGGTTAAATATGGTAGTTTGGAAAGATCTCAATGTAGGTTTTATGAAGGAAATGTTCACCAACATGGTGAAACAACAGGAAGCCACTAACCTATATTTAAGTCAACTCACTCAGAATTTGAATCAAAGCAGATCTAGGGACAATAAGGAACATGGTGAGAACAGTGATAAAGGGTGGCCAATAGAGGTGATTGATGAGGATTCTTGTTGGAGGAAATACCAATCTTTGAGTAAGGGTTTCAGAGATAATATGTCATTTCCATATTATTGCATGATGAAGATTGGTAGCAAGCCCAAGCAAGATCATCATATACTGGTACCTGAATTACAAAATAACTCATTTGTAGAAGAAGCTTCTAGACAAAAGGGTATGATTTCCATCGAGCAAAATAATTGCATTATTGAAACTTTTCTTGTTAGAGAAATTATTCCATCTCAGGAGAAGAAATTTGTTTATGCAAGTAAGGAGGATGTAATGGAAACTCTTAAAAGGTGTGAGGAAGGGAATAGCAGAGCTAGAGCTACTAGGTTGATAGTGACTCAAGCAAGACAACACTTACAAGAGTTCAAGGAAACGATTTGGGAAAATGATGCAAGGAAACCTACACCCAGAAAGAAGACTCTATGGAGCAACTGGAACATGAGGAGAAGCCTCACATGGACATAGGTGTAAAATTGCAGCCTACTGTAATTTCCAAACCAGCAACTTTTGAGCAGCTTTCTGATACTTTCAACAGGCACTTAGGCAACAATTTTGGGGACAGCTCAACATATGTCTATCTTGAACACATGGAGGACATTGATGGCCTTGAAAGGTACGAAGGGCACACTAATGTGTCTTATTTATTGTTGCCTATTCCGATTTATTTCCATCATGAGATGCATGGTAAGGTAGATGATGAAGTCTTCATCATGGAGTTTGTTGGACCATTGCTCCAACTATGTGTATATGAGCATCTTGAGGATGATATATGGTGGCAAGTTGTAGCTCATTTAACAGATACAAGGGCTCATGGGCATTATAAGCTATGGGATCCTGGTAATATGTGGCCATTATAAAAAACTATCAATTCTGATTTTGAAAACTTTGTGATGGAGTTCATAAGCAAAAGAAGGAATTCAAATGTGTCTTGTGTTGGCAAGCATGATTCCTTCATTGGGGACTCCAGTTCAAGAAGGGAGAGTAACTCTCAAGGTACCAACATTGGTTTTCTGATTGCTAAAAAGGGTAAGAGAATATTTTTTAATCATCTTCAACATGTTGGACTGTGTATAACAACAGTCATAAAGAGAGGAGAAAATTTTTATTAATAGATCCCATGAATGAATTTTATACCAGCTACATGGTGGAACCCTTGGAAGGGTTAGTGGGGGCATTTGGTCCTCAAAGTGCTCAAAGAATCAAGGTGCACTTTGCTGTTAAAAAGAAGAGTTGAATTCAAGGTGCATTCATGACTTTAGCATCCTAAGGTATGATAATGGTTACCATCTTCCTAGCTTGTTGAGTTATTCTATGTTGTTGCCATGTTTCTATTATTTGGGACAACATTTACATGTTGGATCATTGAGGAAGACTATTTCATAATGCAGGGGCCCATGATATTGAAAAGACATGAGGTATGTGGTGTATTTATTGTGGTTGAAATTGCTAGAAGTAAGGCTATTTTTGGGATGCCATGGTTGCATGATCTTAAGGAAAACAACAATGCATGGGTTGAAAAAACAAAGGAGAATGAAGATGTTGATATTATATCAGAAATTTTGAGTTGCAAAGGCATGATGAGCAGCCCCGATTATCCTATTTTCGATGTGTTGTCTTCTCTCATGATGAGAATCAATGGGTACAACAAAGGGTATGAAGTTCCTTATGATAAATTTTATGGATGCATGAGTTCTAATATTGATTTCCCTTTCTCTTGCATTTACGGTGAAATGAAAATATGGGGAAAGAGAATAAAGTATGATGAGGGAGCAGCCATGTGTATTCCCAACATACAAGGAATTGATGGGTTATGTCCATGGAAAGATATGTCTTGCACAAAGAAGGTAACTCATTTCTTTATTGTCAATAAGAGATGTGAAGTACTTGAATGTGTTTGTACATTTGGGTTACTTGAAGTTGGAATCATTCATTGGACATATTGGCTTCCATATTTTGGGAAATTTGCATTCATCCCTCATGTGGATAAACTAAAAATTTTCAAGGAAAACAAAGAAATCAGATTTCAGGGTATACAAGGGCAGATCGCAAAAGATGTGATTGGTGAAGAAAGAAGCATGTCGTTACAGTGAGTCAAATTGTGAAGGAATGCAGCCTCTTGTGGTTCATGGTGACATCACAAGGTATGAGACAAGTGGGATATTTGATGACTCCTATTCTGATGGGTTGTTTGCTATAGACACAAAGCACACCAGATGACTTATGAGGAGAGAAAGGGTGACAAAAGTGAGGAGATAGAGACTCGCGAGATGGATGATGGAGATGGGGTTACGTTAGACAGTTGTTGATGTGGGGCATGAGGAGGAGAAATTTTCTCAAAAAACTATAGCCACATTGTCTAGCACTCTGATGTACAAGGCATTTAGGATTAGACAAGTTATGCACGGTCAGCGAGTTAGGGTACTCATTGATAGTGGGGAAACCCACAACTATATTGATGCCTCATTGTTTGAGAGGTGAGGACTACAGAAAGAGGATTTTGAGGGCCTCAATGGGGTTATAGCCAATGGAGAGTCTTTAAGGTGCACACGGAGGGTTCGTAAAGTGAGCATCACGATGGGTAACTATACAGTTACCAATGATTTCCATATTGTTGGTATGGGAGTGACCAACATAGCACTGAGAGTGTAGTGGCTTCACTCTCTTAGTGAGTCTCAAAATAAATTTCAGACAATAGAGCCAAAGTTTAAGTCCGAGGGTAGGAATGTGTTTCGATGGGAGTATCTATAGGATCACCAAGGTGGTTACAACCGAGGGGGAGGAGAGGACTATCCGACATGGTGAGGTGTTTTATTATTGTGGATTAATGTGGAGTATGATGGATGTGGGTGTGGCCAACAATGTTGCACATGAGGTTGTTACTGAGATTGGGATTATAGGTTCAGATCATCTGAGCTTATCATTATGTTGGTTATATGAAGTTTTGTTAGATTGGAGACCTCATTTGCTTATTGAGTACTCCAAGGACCGACACACTTGTGAGATTCTGGATGGTCACATATAGGATGACAACTACAGGTTAGAGGATGAGATGCTCCTCTATCAGGGAAGATTGATCCTTGTGTCAGATTCATGGTTGTGGATGGAGAAACTACGACATGTGTATTGTTCTTCCATGTCTGGGAATTTGAGCTGCGATGAGACCTACAGGTTCATGTCTGAGAGGTTCATATGGCACAGGTTGAGGGAGGATATCCCCAACTTAATACAGGCATATATAGTTTGTCACTATGACAAGTCAGAGCTTACGGGTTCATCATTTGTTGAATCGACATGGGACAACACTCCTATGATTTTTGCTGCTTCTATGCCCAGTGAGCACTTCACCCACGTGTTAGTCAATGGAGAGACAAAAGTGACCCATGGTTGTTCAATCGGTTCACATTCAGCACAAGAGGTGGACTATGTGGCGCTGATATTACTGGTTGACTTGTCTACTAGAGTCTTGGGACTTTTCCTCCATGGGGCACATCGAGATACAGTATGAGGATCCTGGCTCTCACATGAGTGTAGGTCAGGTGGGAGAGTTAGCACCATTTGTGCGTAAACAAGTTGTTTCATAGGCTAATACGGTAGACTCTACAGGATTCAGAGTGAACTTGCATACCCATTAGTTGATTAGAGATGCCGTGGGTGACTCCGTGATGACAACCTTTGCATTGGAAGGGATTGGACCGATTGGAAATTTCAGTGTGGGTACTAGTGGAGAGTCGGTTTGGGTATCATTCTACTTCACGGATAACATTGCTCTCGGTACCATATGGAGGTCATGATGACGGCATGGGGTTTCTTGGTTACTTCAGATTACATGGATCCTTGGTGGACGACAGGGTGAGATGGAGAAACTTACGGCGTGGCATTTAGTTGCTGCAGTAGAGAACAGATAATGCTTGGGGTCAAGAATTTCTCGGGAAGGGAGGACTGTAATGTCCCCTTTTCCTACGCCAAAGGCCTAAGGGCCAGGTCGAGTCCTAGCCATGGTCAGACCCAGGGGCCATGGACACTGGAAGCTTTTGGGAAGGGGCCCCATGGTTTTAATATCCCAGTTTTGCGTTGGGGGTCACTTTTGGATAGGGCAACTCAAAA
Source organism: Taxus wallichiana var. yunnanensis (assembly GCA_018340775.1). Lineage (NCBI taxonomy): Eukaryota > Viridiplantae > Streptophyta > Pinopsida > Cupressales > Taxaceae > Taxus > Taxus wallichiana. The sequence continues at coordinate 547,931,899 of CM031243.1, forward strand.
AGGGAAAAAGTAACTATAGTTACTCTTATTTTATTGGCCCCTCCTTGGAATGAAATGCGCCTAGGGTTATGGGGCTCGTTTGCCGAGGATAAGTATATAAGGAGTCGGGGGAGGAAGAAAAGGGACTTTTGCATACATTTTTATTGACCCCTTCTCGTGCGCTGCTTCGCTGCCTTGCATCTACAACTTGTGGAGTCAAATCCCACAGGGACCCTAGCTTCGGTGGTGAGAGACCCATCCCTAGCTAGCAGGGCAATTCTTCGGTAGTGAGAGATCTACCCTGGTCTATCATTCCGGATCCATTTTCAGGGCTTTGTGGTAGAGACAATATCAAAGGTCTCGTGAGAAAGGATTTCACAAATACTTGGCAAAGATTGGGAGAGGATAAACATTGGGCTTCCGTGATCATAATCACAAAGTAAATCAAATCCACGATTTTGGATAGAGCATGGTTGCTCGTTGATGGCATATCGTGAAGGATTTCATGGGTTTTGGGGCGCGTTGGGGAACATAAGCGAGAGGGTTCCCGATCAAATTCACGGTAGCCTTTTGGGCTAGGCGTGGCAAAGACGTTGAATGTGCATCCATCATTTTTCAACCGCTTCTCCAAAGCATGGCGACTGCAGATCTCTATTTGGGGTTTTTTCCAATCATGTTTCAAATCTAAAGGTGGAAATATTTTTCCTTTTTTTAATGTTATTACCAAAGACCCTTAATTTCTACTTCGGTATTTAGAGAGTTATGAGCCTCTGAAGTCTCCATCTATTTAGGGAACATTGTTCTTTTTCTGGTAGCATTTTAATTTATGTAAAACTCCAAAAACAATGTTATTATGTCCTTTATAATAATGTCAATACCTCCTTAAGTTTTCAAGTAATTCGAATGAATATTTTGGGAGATATTGATTTTATTTAGCTCGTTGTCCCTACTTTAGAAATCTGCATAAAACAATATTTTATTTGGCTGCAAGTTTTCAATATTTTATGTATTTTTAAGTGGTATCCCATTAGGGATATTTCATATGCATTTTTCAAACTTACAGTGCACCCGCGCCACCAAAAATACGTGTGTGCCCAGATTACGGCGGATGTGCCACTCAAATGTGTTTTCTAACTTATAGTGCACCTACACCACTAAAAAGGTGTGTGCGCTAGGTCAAGGCATGTGTGCCACAACCGATAAAAAATAGTGCCGATTCGACAGAGTGCCTGCGCCACTAGAGAGATGCATGTGCCTGGGTTAGTGTGTATGCACTGTCCGATAGGTTTTCGTGTTATAGTGAAGTTACATTACCTAATGGCGTCTACACCTAGGTTAGTGTGCATGTGCCCTAGTTAGGGTATGTGCGCCAAGGTTAGTGCATGTGCACCATTGTCAACAAACAGAGATTCAAGCTTCAAAGTGTGTTTGCACTACACGAGGTGCCTACACCAAAGCATAAGTGTACCTACGCTCCTGTTAGTGCACCTGCACCACTCCTACAACTAAAATATGGCAAAAAACACAAAAATCTCACAATACTTCAAATTTTAACAAGTTAGTTTGAAAATGGCAATAACCCATTAAAATAATAGCTCCAAATGAGAACCTACACATATAATACTAGCAAAAATCCTAAGAAATTGAACATTATTTATTATATGTGTATACCAAAGGTTATCCAAAAACAATAGAATTCAAACTAAAATGTCAAAGGACTAGGTCCCACCGTGCATGCCATATGTGTGCATGTATTTTTTCTTAAGCTAAGTTAGATGAATAAGAACTACCACCTAAATAGTTCTATAACAAAGCTAAGTCAAAATCTAGGCACCATCAAGATGAGAGCTAAACAAGATTAACACTAAGCATAATGCATTAACTTTGAACCAAGATCAAATTAACATGCTAAAGTATTCCAACCTCTACTTCTCTAGATTACCAAAAAAGCAAATGGACCTATGTAGACTCTATGGAAATCAAATTGATTGTTTTAATCTTCAAGAACCTAGGAATGGGAGCTCATCAAAGCTTGGCTACAAGACCCTTTGACTATTCCCATATGACCCAAGCACTTGGCTAGAAAATGCAAGAAAGGAGGCTTAGCTCTTCAAATGGTGAATTTCTCAAGAATAACAAAGAAAATCTTATAGTATATTTGATAGGTGATTTGATTTTGTCTTCTCAAAGAATTTAGGTGTAAGTGTAAAGGTAGGAGGAGGGCTATTTATATAGCCCAATGGACAAAGGAACCATTACATCCCTTTGCATGTGGGATAATAGGGATGTTGAGTTAGTTATGGATAAGGGGGGGTTTATATAGGGTTGAGTTAACTTTAGGAGGGTTTAGCTTGTTCTTTAGTGACCCATGTGGATAAAGGGGGCTCATTAATTAATCAAGATGATTTAATTAATAGATGTGCAAACTTATAGAAGCTTTTAGAGAAATATTAGCATGATTTAGAATATAGAAGGATTAAATCAATTAAATATTGATTTATTGGTTAAATGAGAGGGTAAGCTAATTAATTAATAATAATTAATTAGTCTAGATAGAAGGGGGGATTTATTAATGGAAGGGCGTTAATTAGGGTATTTGTTGGATAGGTGACTTAATTAATTAGCATAGTATAATTAATTAACGACGATAAGAGAGAAGATGAGTTCCTTTGACGATATGTCGCCAATTTGCAAGAATGAAGATAATTAGCACAATTTAAGTATTTAAATTACTCGGGCGTAATTATAGGTGTCTACAGGGGAATGCCTTCTTGTAAAAATATGATTTGAATTTTTTTATAAACTAGCAATCACATGTGTACAATGCAATGTGAATGGTATATAGATGAAGCATTACATTAAAAGGTTCTATTTGTACATTTCAAATTTGTTACAAATTCGTACATATACATTTGCAAATCTTATATCATGAGTGGTAGTCTTTTACAGTTGTTTTATTTGAACTAAACATGAATACATGAAGACTTCCACACATTTGTAAATTTTATATCATGAGTGGTAGCCTTTTGTGGGCAATTTTATTTACACTAAACATGAATATATTGATACCCCTTGAATAACATTGTCGCTTGGATACAAGAAGTGCTTGAGTAAATTAGTGTTATCCAATTTTTCTCATTAGGTAAAATTGATTAAACATGACCCTATACAGGAGAAAATCAAAGGGTCGGTTCAGTCCCGTGAGCTCACATTTGATCCCAAATCAAGGGGGCAGTAGGCTCAATAATGGAGGAGCAAGGTTGGAAAATGAGGCCAAACAATGTTAAAGGAGATCAGAGCTCAAGAGGAGAAAAAGATGGAGAAAAGTATAAAGTATTCAGACTTTGCATACAGTTCGACTCGAAGCAAAGCAAGAGGGTCGAAAGAAATCTCCATGTGTCCCAACGACGCATTCCGATATGCAACAAACCAGAGACCCCAAATGAGCACAGTTCTCGACATGGTCGAGCCCTAAAAGGTTGCACTAATTGTTGAAAATTGTAAGGACCGGAAAAGGAGATGTGTGTTAGCTCAAAGCCTAACTTCAAAGGAAGAATCAAAAGTGAGGACCCCAAATGATCGCAGCCCTCCACGTGGTCAAAGTCTAAAAAGGTTACACCGGTTCGTTGAAAATTCCAAACTCAAGACAACCAAAGTAGATGACACCACATGTCTCATCAAAGCACCTTCAAGGGTCGAATCCGATTGTGGTCCCCAAACGAACGTCGATCAAGGGGAGTTGTCATGTAGTTAGAACCAAGAAAGGCAAGCATGCCCAATCATCTAAGTACAATAGGGTCAGCGGAAGCCTCCATGTGCCTTGTCCATGTAACTTCAAAGGAAAAATCTAGAGGCATGTCTCAAACGTGCGTTGAGCCTCCAAGTGTCTTAGGTCAGGCATAGTGTCTTCTCCAACAAGAGGGGATTAGGCAGAATACAAAGGATAGAGTAGGCCCACGGCCAAAGCCACATTTCGATTCGACACAACTTCAGGAGTAAAAAGAGGGGGTGAAATCTTAAGATGCGCGAGGCCACCACATGGATCTTGCATGAATGGACTCTTAACATTGTGAGCCCACAAATAGACCCCAAACCCAAAGCACCTTCAGAAAACCATATCTTTCGATTGGAAGCTCAGTTTTGAGCGGGAAAGGACTTTTTGGAAATCTCTCAACATCTTCTACCCACCTACCACCATTGATGAAGAACTTTAATTACAGTCTGCCATTTTTGAGGCTGTCAAGTCTCCCACCTGCCACCATGATAAAGAATGAGCCTCGTTTCTTGGTCAATAAGGAACAACACGTGGAGGCATGGGCTCTGTCAAGGAACCATCATTATTGTAGAAAAAAATTTCAATACTTTCTAGGGTGGTTGGAGTAGGTGAATTCAATGCATGGTTGGAGTGGTTTAAGCAGGATTCAAATTTTCCCTCTCTCCTTCTCTCATTCTTCTATATATTGTAAAGGAGGGGCATTTTTCTAAAGGTTGGTCATATTTTCCTCCCCCCCCCTCTCTCTTTTCTTCCCTAGGGTTGAATGTGGAGCTTAAGCCTCCTCTCATGGCTTTGTAATGGCGTTTTCTTGCCTCTTGCCCGCTGATGATGTACTAATGTGTGAACTCATGGAGCAATAAAATATATTTTGTGATGAATTTTTTCCATCCTTATTTTATTTTCTCTTATTGCCTCTCACCATTATAGGGTATATTGTGCATATCTATGGTGTCTATTGTAGGTTCTGGGAGCTTTGTTTAATGGGTTTGAAGTGGTGTTCTGTGTGAACTCTATCTTTGGTCTGTGATGCATCTGTCCATCCTCTCCATTTCTCACCTCTCTCAACTTTAGGCAACTAAGATTGTGACCAACAACCCCCTTTTCTTGGTGCTATCACCTCTATAGTGTAGGATTCCTTTATTTCATGCTCTCTCTCCCTGTCTCCTTGGCATTGTTAGATTAGGAGTAGATAGTTGCATTTCCTTCCTTAGAAGTAGTTTAGCATTAGGATTAGGAATAAGAAGTCGGATTTCTCTGGAGGTCCATCTCAAGTTCACAAGTCCCACAACTTTAGAGATGGTCCCATGTTATGTAGTCACACCGAATGCCCCACTCATATCTGAGGCCATTCGAGGGGTGTTGTGATTTCACACTAACAATTTTGGCATGCCCAGCGGGACCAGACTAAAGAGATTTACATCTTCATGTCAATAGGTTTGATTTGTTATTGTTGAGATCCAGCCTTTAGAGACATTTTTCAACACATCTGGCGACTCTATCTGGTCAACAACCCATCTCTGAAGTTTCAGACCTTCCCCCATCCATTTTCATCCATTTTTATTCCATCTCCTTCCATCCCGTGAAGTTGTGCAATCATGAATTCATTCCCAACTTGGAATTCACACTTGTAGCAATAGCAGTGTAGTCAACCTCCAATGTATTTCTCAACTCCTCCAAATCAACATTACGATCAAATTTAGAACCATTATGCTTATCCATATGAGTAGTGTCGAGCCATTTTGGCCATGGAGCTTATCAAGAGAAAGGGTACGCATATGATGATAATAGTTATATGGAGAATGCTGATTTACTAGAGAAGATTCAAAGGATGGAGGCTAACATGGTCCAATTAAGGGATACAAAGACAGATGAAAGGTTTCAGGGGTTGGTTGCATAGGGCACCTTGCCCATGGGAAGGCCCTTTTCCAAGACACTATATCCCACAGGAGAATCTTGACTTCATGGTTGAAATACTACCTCAACTTGCGCAATGGACTGATGAGATAGAGGCCTATGAGCTTAGTGTCAGACAACCTTGTCAATGGGTAGGTCCACCATCTCATAGCTTTTCTTTTCCTCTTTCTCAATCAGCACCATCTCAATCGGAGCTTCAATTTCCAAGCTTCCCATCTACTGCCCCAAGTGTTGATTTCCCTTCTCCATCCCCTAGTCTTCCATCTCATCTCATTTCCTCTGCCCTTTTCCCTTCCAAATACAAGTCCCCTCCATAATATCTACAGGCAATACCTTCCCCCAACCATAGATAAACAAAAACTAGTGGAGACCCCACCCACCACTCCTACTTTCCCGAGCCCATGTTAGGGAGAGACTCCAAAAACCAATCAAGGAGAGCAGCAAGAAGGAGATCCAAATAGAGAATGAATTATCAAAAACTTGGTAAGTTTTTCTCTCAGGTTTGGGATTACAAAAATCCCCTTGATGGTTAAACCTTCAGAGGAGGCCGGGGTCAGACCACAAGTGGTGGAAGCTGAGTTTGCAATAGAAGAAGAACAAGAACAAGAGGAAGAAGATCAGCAGTCCATATGCTCAAATGCATTGTCCATGATGGCACTTTGTCTGAAGAGAATGTTGATCTAATCCAAGTTGCACAACCAGTTAAGAGGGAGGAAGAACTATCAGCTCCAAGTCCTATTAAAGAGGAGCAGCTGGAAGAGATCAAATCAGAGTTGAAGCCACTTGATGAAGAAAGCATTATTGAAGATTTTTTGCTTTCATTTGAAGGGCCTGATTTGATTGATGAATCCATGATGGAGGAGAGTTTTCTATAAGACCTTGCTGCCCCAAATAGTCCTCTAGAGCAGCGAATTGAAGATTTTGATTTGACAAATTTCATGCTAGAGGAAGAGGCTATCCAAGAGCAAGTTAGTCTTCAAGAAACAACGAGGAGGGAAAAAGGTACGAAGATCCCATCTCATCCACACCATCCATCCAGGAAGGTCCACAAGAAGACTCCATTCTTGGAGTTGAATTTCAGAACCATGGGCACATTCAAAGGACCAAATCGTTCCCTATAAGGTACTTGGCTTCATTGGAGCCAAGGGAGAAACCAAAATTGGTCATGCCCACAACAAGGCATGAGGATGATATGCAAAGTACCAAGGAATAATCAGTAATGCCTCTTCAATCCAAATACAAAGCAACTAAAAGAGGTATTTTCCTTGTTTCCAATTGACACCTTGATGATTTGGGTGGAGGATTGATCTCTTATTGGTTTTTCACTCATTATAACAGCCATGTTTAGTGGAAAATCAGATACATGGCTACCTATCAGTGAGGAAGTGAAGCTACTTCTCCCTCACTGTTATAGGTTTTACTTAAACGCCCTTGCCTCTAGTTAGTTTAGGTTAGTTTAGGTTTTCTTTCAGCAACAAAATTGCTTTTGCGCACTCTTCATATCCCACTTGGGGTGTGTATGATTTTCGGTTTTGTACATAGTGGTGTTGTGGTGTTTTGTTGCTTTCTGAGGTCAGATCATTTACGCCTTCGATGCGCCTCCAAGGTGAATGTTGTATATCCATTTTCAAGGATAGGTGAAAGCCCCAGGTTAATACAATTTTCTACTCTCAAAATCTCACCTTCAAGATTTTCTTATGAAAATTGATAGTGCGGATAACGGGGAAGGTTCAGGGTCAGCAAGATGCAAGCAATCAGGGAGAAGTTTCAATGCAAGATCAGTATTAGGCTATCATTCATGAATCCATGCCCAATGGATGCAACAAGGCAACTGGTCTCTTCATCTAGCAGAAGATGTCCCCCGTGAGTCACCAAATTTTTATCCAATTTTACCCCTTAGGAAAAATTGATCAAACACTACCCTATACAGAGAAAATCGAAGGGTCGATTCACCATGCGAGCTCACATTTGATCCTAAATAAAGGGGGTAGGTGGGCTCGAAAATGGAGGAGAAAGGTTGGAAAATGAGGCCAAACAATGTTAAACAATATCGAGCTTGAGAGGAGAAAAGCACTAAGTCTTGGACTTCACACATGGGTCAACTCAAGCAAAGCAAAGGGTCAGCGGAAATCTCCACGTGTCTCAATGATGTAATTCCAAAATATGTGACAAAGCAGAGACCCAAAATGAGCACAGATCTCCACATGGTCGAGCCTAAAAGGTTGCAGACTGCCATTAAAAAGTCTAAGGACCAATGGAAGGAGTCGCATGTCACTTGGCGCAACTTCAAAGGAAGAATCAAAAGTGAGGACCCCAAATGAGCGCACCTCCACGTGGTTAGAGTCCAAATAGGTTACACCATTCATTGAAAATTCCAAACTTGAGACAGCCAACGGATGATGCCCACGTGTCTCATTAGCACACCTTCAAGGGTTGAATCCAAAGGCGGTCCCTAAACGAGCACCATTCTCGCCACGTTGTCGGGGGACAGAGAAAGGTAGCAAGCTTGAATCAGCCTAAGTACAACAAGGTCGCTGGAAGCCTCTCGTGTGCATCGTCCATACAACTTTAAAGGAAAAATATGGAGGCATGTCCCAAATGTGTGCTAAGCCTCCATGTGTCTCAAGTCAGACATAGTGTCTCCGCCAATAAGAGGGGCATATGTAGAATACAAAGGAGAACAAGCAGGCCTGTGTGGACGATGCCACGTGTCGCTCAAAGACAACTTCAGAATAAAAAGAGGGGAAAAATCTTAAGACATGTGAGGCTACCACATGGATCTTGCAAGAATGGACTCTTTTAATATTGTGATCCTGCGAATAGACCCCAAACCCAAAGCACCTTTAGACGGCCATATATTTCGATAAGAAGCTCAGTTTTGAGTGGGAAAGGACTGCTTTGGAAATCTCCCAACATCTTTTACCCACCTACCACCATTGATGAAGAACTTTAATTATAGTCCTCCATTTTGAGGTCACAAGTCTCCTACCTACCACAATGATGAAGAATGAGCCTCCTTTCTTGTCCAACAAGGAACAACGCGTGGATGCATGGGCTCTATCAGGGAAACCATCATTGTTGCAGATAAAATTTCAATGCTTTCTAGGGTGGTTAGAGCATGTGAATTCAATGCATGGTTGGGATGGTTGAAGTACGATTCAAAATTTTCCTTTCTCCTTCTCTCATTCTTCTATATATTGTAAAGGAGGGGTGATTTTCTAAAGGTTGATCATATTTTCCCTCTTGCTCCCTCTCTCTTTCTTCCCTAGGGTCGAATGTGGAGCTTAAGCCTCCTCTCATGGCTCTGTAATGGTGTTTTCTTTCCTCTTTCCCGTTGATGATGTACTGTGTCAACTCATGGAGTAATAAAATTTGTTTTTTGATGTATTTTTTCCATCCTTATTTTATTCTCTTCTTACCTCTCATCGTTAGTATACTTGTGTGGGTGAGTGCACCAAGTTAGGGGGCCAAAAGGGAGTCTTAAGTCGACGTATTTTTCAGAAAAAAACTTCAACTTGTACGAGTTTTTCAAAATAGTTACACTCAAAATTGGAAGATGTTGTAGAAATATGAATCATAGCATTTTGATTCTAGTTTCTAAACTACTAAATTTTATTGAAAAAATGATAAGTTTAAGTTGGTCAAACAACTAAAATACCAACAGATGCTCCTCGTTTTTGTTAAAAACATAATAGAGTGACATTTAGTATTTTTGAAAACCGTTTGGTAGAAAGATAGCTAGGAGCATCTAGTTTGGGCTCCATTTTAAAAAATAAAAATTAGAGAATATTTTTTTATTTATGATTTTTCTAGTACAAAAATTTTATGTTTTAAAAATAATGGAGCTCCAACCATTACCCCCCCCCAACTACCTCAAAAATATAAAAAATAGACTTTTTTTTTAATATGTATAGAATTATGCCTAGTTTTGGCTAGTATAATTTTTTTAAAATTTCGATCACCTAAAAACTAGATACACCATGAAAGATAGACATATTTACACTTCAAAAATAGCTATAAAAGGCATAGTTAGAAAATAAATAATATGGAAACCTTATATTAGTCGAAAATTTAGAAAATTATATTTTTAGAAAGAAGAGACTCGCTCTACGTTGTGGTATAATTTTTTTAAAATGGATGGATTGTTTTATTTTGATTTATCATAGAGCAAGTGTCATTTTTACATTTTCTTGTAAAAACTCGTTATTTTTTGTGTTTGTGCAGGTCGATACCTCGTGCTTGGGATCAACTGATCCCAAGCCTTGAGGCATGGCTTGGGAAAAGAGAAAATGAAAATGCATAAGCGTTATGTAACGTAATGCACGTGTTACATAATGTGTATGCGTTACATAACGATACATATTTTTCTTTGTTTTATATATTGTGCCCCCCTGATGTCCCTTTCATCTCTTTCACAGGAATTCTGCAAACATTCTGTTTTGTCTACAATATTCTCTACATTCTTGCACAATTTTTTAGTATTTCATTTTGTCCCCTACCCCACTAGTTGTTTTTTTAATCATGGGCGATAAACATTGAGCTAAGGACAAGAGGAAAGTCAAGAATAAGACACCGGAGCAATTGAAAGAGAAGAGAATAAATAAATTGAAGAGAATGTAAAAACTTTGAGCAGGGAAAGGTACATCCGCTATATCAAATGTAGCTAATGTATTAGAAAATTGGGATGAAATACATAATGAAAATGTAGAGAATAATGATATTGAATTGAATGATAATGTTGGTATGGATGAAGAAATTGATATGAATCCAATTGTTGAACCCTTACTTGAGAATCCAAATGTTAACCCCAAAATTTGTATGAAAACACTGAATGAAGAAAGTAACCTTGTAAATGAATCTTCACCTCTAAGAACACCTCCTTCCATTTCGCGAAGAAAACCAATTCACTTAATTGAAATTGATGAAAACATTATAAAACCAATGCCTAACAAAATGTCTGAAAGAAATGCGAGAAGAAAAGCTAGTGGAATTTGGGATAATTACTTTGAGAATTTAAATGACACACAAAGATGTCAATTATTTGTTTCATTGATGAAATTAATTAAGATGAGACCTATAATGAAGACCATGGGGTTAAGAACATCTAATGTTATTGATCAAAATGCGTCAATTGTTGAAAACATACATAAAGCATACCAAACTGTAGGTGGCAAAATACGCACCAAAGATAGTAATGCTACACATGATGTGCACTAACTAATTGTATAGTAAGTGATAAAATAGTTAATAAATGCTTGATTAGAAAAATAAGCAAAGGCTTTGAAGCTAAACAAAAAACACTAATGAAAGTAATAGAGAGACGTAAAATCTTGAGTTAGTAATAACACCGACTATTGGGCTTTCTCTATAAGACTTCCATGAAAAGACAAGAATACATCTAATATTCTAAAATAATTAATTGTAAAATTTTGGAATGAGAACACAAAGGTGTCACTTAATATAAGAGATACAGTAAAAAGAAGAATAGGTTCTCGTAATCGTGAATTGTGTGCAAAACATTTCTTAGATATGACTCAAACAAAATTGTTCTCTAAGTTTAAAAATGAAAATCCACAAATTAACATTAGCCAAAGATTCTTTGAAATGAGCAAACCCTTTTATGTGAAAATCAATCACTCACGTACCACTTGTTGTTGCAGGCATCATGTTGAATTTTCAATGCATTATGATGGTTTTTGTCAAATACGTAGTGTTTTGCATACTGACATCATGTTGCAGGAGTGTGGAATAAATGTCCCACAAAAATCTTCAAGGGAATTTATTCCGACAATATTTTGTGAAAAATCAACAAGACATTTTTTTATAACAAAGCATGTTTGGATGGAACGTGCAATGTATGCGGTGGCTTGCCAAATCTGAAAAGTTTTATCCATGAGGAGAGTACATATTCAATAGGAAAAGAATTGGTTGATTTCACCAAATATAAATCGTGGCATATCAATTAAAATATAGAAAATAATCTAAGAGGTATGAGCTTGTTACAAAAAATTACCTGTATCAGAATATATGGTCAAATTCAGAGAGGAATTTTTTATGAGTATGCAAGGCACACACATAGAGCTCGATGGTTAGATGAATGATTCAATTTAAGAAAGGACACATTCTTACTTGGTACATTGTTTCAGTAGTTGACTTCGCAGAGAATTATACATTGCAGCCACAAATGGAGGTTCAGTCTCAATATTATAACTCAGTGCAAGTTTTTATTTTCGTGCATATAACATTCATGCACTCTCCTGAAAGCACTGAGAAAGATCGAAAAATATTAAGAGAGTATCATTTCTACATCATTGATGATCGGAAACATTCTACAGAATATCTACAAGGGTGTTTCCAGGTGTTTTATATGAACTTGAATGAGAGGAACATTAGTTTCGATCAACATTACATTTGATCGGACAACTGCACATCACAATTCAAGAATGCATGGATTTTTTATTGGCTAAGTAGGCTGCACAAATAAATAAATGTACAACATATTTGTATTTTTACTTAGGTAGGGCATGGAAAAGGAGACTATGATGGTGCAAGAGCATGTGCTAAAACAACACTTGCAAGAGAAGAGTTAAAGTTCAAGGATGGTGCTAAATTTACAGTGCAAAAAAAATTGTTGATTATGTGTGTCAAGAATATGGGCCATGAATCTCAAGAGAGATCAACGGTTCGTAGATATTTTTGGTTGATAAAGAAACAACATCTAACAAACTTTGAAGATTGTATGACAGTTGCAGGATTAAGTGATATGCACTCATTTTGTAGTTTAGATGCAAATGTTTGGACTATTTATACTAGGTGCATGACATGTTTTTGTATATCATGCATTGATTTTGTATGGAATGAATGTGAGTCACAACAATGGGTGGATGAATGGACTTGTAGACCTCTAATTCCACTCGACACACATCAAGTTCCACGAGCATTACAACTTGTAGGGTCTTCAAATCAAATGACAACATCACCTGACTTTGACCAAGTCTCTGATTTAGTGCAACAAGGTACATACATATATGTACATGCCATGTTTTAGATTTATAAATTATTAAATGGTCAACTCTTAATGTATATATAAATTGACTAAACAATAGTTTTACTTTGTGATACATAGGGCACGCGTTTTGAGTTATTGCGCGGAATTTAACGAAGAGGGAATAGACTACTTATCTCGTTGTGTAGAGGGGAAAAAATTGACTTCCACAAATTCGATTGATGGTGAAGACCTTAAGTATATCACTCGGATCAAATGGTAGTCACCGAACTTGGCTTTGATTATATCCTATCAAAAATCAAACATTTGGTTGTTTGAAGACTATGAAGTACATCGGAAGATACTTCACTATTCACATTTGGTCCTTGCAAAAATATTAAATTGATCAAATATCGAGGTCAGCCATCAAACAAAAATCATGGAAGGTTCGTGACTCGATCATAAAGCAATTCTCGCTATTTCAAGAATAGAATTGATCCTTGCATGTTCATTGGATTAAATTTGCAAAGGTATGTTCTTCATGAATTTAATTTGAATATTTACTTAAATAATTTTGTTTAAATTTTGTATGATTTAAAATTCTATTTAATTGCTTACTAACATGTTTATGTAGGTTAGTGGTGCCAAAAAAATTTCCACCTTCACATGGTCAGGTACTCACAAGAGAGAAATTTATTATTCTCAAAGCCAAGTGAAGCTAAGAAAAATTAAATGTTAGAAAGGAACAAAAATAGAAATTCTAATTTCACCACCTACATTGTAAAAAAATCTTATAAAAATTCTCATTTCACCACCTATATTATATGAACCACCTATATTATTTAGGTGATTGGAAATCAACAACCTTACATTGAATCGGTATGAATGGAGACAGAGAAAACCATGAGATAATTTCATAGAGGGCCCCTACATGGAGGTCTCAAATCTAATGCAACATCTCTAGGTGCCACTGAGTCCGAGGAATCACCCGTCAAGATATGGCGTGATTGTGCCTCAAGGCTCTTAAGTGACTGCGCCTAGACGGGGTAGCCCGAAAGCATGGGGAGTATAGGGAACCAAAATGAATGATCCAATAGCATTCACCTGGCCACCCCGATGTGTTGGCATGGTTAGTTCGGTCCCACGAGCTTCTGTTTGCAAACTACATCCTCTCAGCAGCTACATTGACTCAAACTGCACTATTTCGAGTGTTTACAAATAATAGCACAACAAGAGAACCATATGAATACGGTGAAAACCATGAGAGTATTTCGTAGAGGGCCCCGAAGTGGAGGTCTCAGATCTGACGAGATGTCTCTAGGTGCCACGGAGTCTGAGAAATCACCCGTCAAAGATATGGCGTGTTTGGGCCTCAGGGCTCTTAAGGGACTACGCCTGATGACGGGGTAGCCAAAAGTACGAGGAGTGTATGGAACCAAAAAAAGCCTCCAATATCATTCACTAGGCCACCTTGATGTGTTGGCGTAGTTGGTTCAGTCCCATGAGCTTTCGTTTGCAAACTACAACCTATGGTAGCCCTACACTAACTCAGTGATCGCAATATTTCTCACATTTGCAAACAATAGTATAGTGAGATAACCAAATGGATATGGAGAAAACCACGAGAGGATTTCATGTAGAGGGCTTCAATGTGAGGTTCGATTTGACGAGACATCTCTAGGTGTGACTGAGTCCGAGAAATCACCTGTCAAGATATGGCATGTATGGGCCTCAGGGCTCTTAAGGGACTACTCCCAGACGAGGTAGCCCGAAAGCACAGGAAGCGTAGGGAACCAAAAAAATACTCCACTAGTGTTCACTAGGCCATATAGACATGTTGGCCCAGATGGTTTGGTCCCACAAGCTACCATTTGCAAAATACAACATCTAGTAGCCTTACATTGACTTAGACTACACTATTTTGTGTTTTACAAACAATAGGACAACGAGAGAACCAAATGGAGACGGAGAAAACCACGAGAGGATTTCGTAGAGGGATTCAACATGGAGGTTTTGGATTTGACGAGACATCTCTAGGTGCCACGGAATCCAAGAAATCACCCGTCGAAGATATAAGGTGTTTGGGTCTCAGGGCTCTTAAGAGACTACGCCTGATCGAGGTAGCCCGAAAGCACGAGGAGCATAGGGAACCAAAAAAAAACCTCTAGTAGCATTCACCAAGCCATTTGGACATGTTGGTGTAGTTGGTTTGGTCCCACATGCTACCGTTTGTAAAATATAGCATCTAGTAGCCTTACACTGACTTAGACTACACTATTTCACGCATTTGTAAACAATAGAACAACGAGAGAACCAAATGGAGATCAAAAAAACCACAAAATGATTTCATAGAGTGCCCTGACATGTGGATCTCTCGATCTCGACGAGATTTCTCTAGGTGCCAAGGAGTCCGAGAAATCACCCGTCGAATATAAGGCGTGATTGGGCCTCGTGGCTCTTAAGAGCGACTATTCCCCGATGAGGTAGCCCGAGAGCACGAGGAGCATAGGGAACCAAAAAAAACCTCTAGTAGCATTCACCATGCCATTTGGATGTGTTGGCGTAATTGGTTTGGTCCCACGAGCTTTCGTTTGCAAACTACAGATTTAAAGACCCTACACTTGATTCGATTGCACTATTTCACGTGTTTACAACAAACAATAGGACAATGAGAGAACCGAATGGAGACGGAGAAAAACATGAGAGGATTTTGTAGAGGGCTTGAACATGGAGCTCTTAGATCTAAGGATATGTCTCTAGGTGCCACGGAGTCCGAGAAATCACCCATCGAAGATATGGTGTGATTGGGCCTCAAGGCTCTTAAGCGACTATGCTCTGACGGGTGATAGAAAATAAGAGATAAAATATGTGGAATAATCCCTTACGTAATCGCAATAAGAGAAACTAATATGCAAAAAATATTACAGATCTCAAATAAAAGTGCAGAATAAATAACACAACACGAGAGACAAAGATTTAACATGGTTCACCCAATTTGGGCTATGTGCATCAAGAATCACTTGCTCATATTTTATTACAAGCCTCCACTCTCTCAATACAATACCCAGATCCATTTGGAGCTATGCTCAACAAACTCTACAAAATTCACACCCGAATTCAAAGCACATCTGTAATGCATTTGCTTGTATATGTTTCATATGTATAAGACAATATAAACAGAACAATTGCTTAAGCTCACTAGCATTTGATACAAAAGTGGTTTGGTATCAAAACCATGGGCAAAAACCATGGGTATCAAAACCATGGGCAAAAAATGTGGGTATCAAAACAATGGGTACCAAAAAACCATGGGCCCAAAAACAGCCCATAACGATTACCCATTACCCATGGGTTAATAAACCACCCATGAAAATTTGCTTTGGGGCTTCGCCTCCAACCCTCGACCCGCTCACCGCGAGCGGACCGATGGAGACGCCATAAAAATACCCGAGTGTAACACATAAAAGGTGTACCACTCTCTAACATGAAAATATGCTCCAAAAAAATAACAACAGGTAGCTGGAAAGCATGGGGAGCATAGGAACCAAAACAAATGCTCCACTAGTGTTCACTGGCCACCCCGACGCGTTAGCATAGTTTTTTTCGGTCCCATGAGCTTCCATTTTCAAACTACAACATCTGACATCCCTACACTGACTCATCGGCACTATTTTGTGTGTTTGCAAACAATAAGATAGTGAGAGAACCGAATGGAGACGGAGAAAACTCGTGAGAGGATTTCGTAGAGGAATTCAATGTGGAGCTCTCGGATCTAATGATACATCTCTAGGTTCCCAGAGTATGAGAAATCACCCGTCGAAGATATGGCGTGATTGGGCCTCGGGGATCTTAAGTGACTATGCCCGAACAAGGTGGCCTAAAAGCACGGGAGCATAGTGAATGAAAACAAAGCCTCCACTAGTGTTCACAAAGCCACCCCGACGTGTTGGCATAGTTGGTTCGGTCCCATGAGCTTTTGTTTGTAAACTACAACCTCTGGCATCCCTACACTGACTCAAACTGCACTATTTTGTGCGTTTGCAAACAATAGGACATCAAGAGAACCATATGGAGATGGAGAAAAACCTGAGAGGATTTCATAGAGGGACCCAACGTTGAGGTCTCAGATCTAATGCAACGTCTCTAGGTGCGATGTAGTCCAAGAAATCACCCGTCGAAGATATGGCGTGTTTGGGCCTCAAGGCTCTTAAGCGACTACGCCCGAACGGGGTAGCCTAAAAGCATGGGAAGCATAAGGAACCAAAATGAATGCTCTCACTAGCATTCACCTGCCACCCCGATGCGTTGGCGTAGTTGGTTTGATCCTATGAGCTTCCGCTTGCAAATTATAGCCTATGGCAGCCCTACACATCGACTCAAACCGCACTATTTTGTGCGTTTGCAAACAATAAGATAAAGAGAGAACCAGATGGAGACGGAGAAAACTGCGAGATGCTTTCATAGAGGGATTTAACTTGGATCTCTCGGATCTGATGAAACATCTCTAGGTGCCATGAAGTCTAAGAAATCACCTATCAAAGATATGGCGTGATTGGGCCTCAGGGCTCTTAAGCGACTACGCCCGAACGAGGTAGCCCGAAAGCACGGGGAGTATAGGGAACCAAAATGAAGCCTCCACTAGCGTTCACCAAGATACATGACATGTTGGCATAGTTGCTCAGTCCCACGAGCTTCCATTTTCAAACTACAAATGGCGTCGACATCCCTACACTGACTCAGACTGCACTATTTCACATGTTTACAAACAATAGGACAACGAGAGAACCAAATGGAGACGTAGAAAACCGCGAGAGGATTTCAAAGAGGGATTCAACGTGGAGCTATTAGATATGATGATACATCTCTAGGTGTCATGGTGAGTCGAGAAATCACTCATCAAATATATGGAATTATTGGGCCTCAGGGCTCTTAAGCGACTACACCCGAACGAGGTAGCCCGAAAGCACGGGGAGCGTAGGGAACCAAAATGAATCCTCCACTAGCATTCACCAAGCCACCCCAATGTGTTGGCGTAGTTGGTTTGATCCCATGAACTTATGTTTGAAAACTACAACCTCTGACATCCCTAAACTGACTCAAACTGCACTATTTTACGCGTTTGCAAACAATAGCACATCGAGAGAACCAGATGGAGACTGGATAAAACTGCAAGAGGCTTTCGTAGACTACAAAAATCTAACCTAAATAGTTAGAGTAATAGACTAAATCAACATTCTATTTCTCACATATAAAATGAATTTCTATCTTCAAAAAAGAAACTATGGGTGAATGCTCAATCAAAAAATAAATTACAATTCTAAATGAGTTTCAGGCTCAACTATCAATACTTCATTGCAGTTTTTCTTTCCAATATGCTACTTTTGAACTACCTGGTTTGATTTGTGAAGTTGAAGTAGCTGGGATTAATAAAAATAATCAACTTGGCATGTTGTCCTTAAGATTATCCATGATTCTATCGACAACATCACATAGATCTTCCATTCCAGTTAAGTTGTGATCCTTCCACGCTTCCCATTTTTCCTTTTCTTCCACTCATATCTTCTCTTTAAGTTCTTCCAGATGTTTTTGGGTAATCAAATTGACTCTTTATGACTTTTAGGAGGCATTTCTTCTTGAATCATAGTGACATCTTCACCTAATTGTTTTTCTTCACGATGTTCATTGTCATCTAAAGTTGAAGACTGAATATTTATATGGCCTTCAACTTCTTTTTGGGCACAAACAACCTTTTGTAATGTCCAAAAAAATCAGGCTCTTCATTCTCTGTTTGATTGAAGATATTCTTTCAAAATGAACAGTTGGAACATTGGTAGTCTCCCCAAAAAACTAAGTTCATAGTCTACATAGTTGCATCCTATGGAAAAATCATTAAACATTGGTGGTTTCCTCCACCCATGCTTTCGGGCTACCTCGTTCGGGCATAGTTGCTTAAGAGCCCTAAGGCCCAATCACGTCATATATTCGACAGTGTGATTTCATGGACTTCATGACACCTAGAGACATATCTTCAGATCTAAGAGCTCCATGTCAAGCCCTCTATGAAATCCTCTCGCGGGTTTCTCCGTCTCCATTCGGTTCTCTCTCGTGTCTATTGTTTGCAAATGCGCAAAAGTGCGTTTGAGTCAATGTAGGGCTGCTGACGTCCGTGTAGTTTGCAAACGGAAGCTTGTGGGACCGAACCAACTATGCCAACACATCTAAATGTCCTGGTGAATATTACTAGAGGCTTCATTTTGGTTCCCTATGCTCCCCATGCTTTCGGGCTACCTCGTCCGGGCGTAGTCTCTTAAGAGCCCTGAGACCAAAACACCTTATATCTTCGACATGTGATTTCTCGACTCATGTGGCACCTAGAGATGTCTCATTAGATCCAAAACCTCCATGTTAAAGCCCTATATGAAATCCTCTCACATTTTTCTCCGTCTCCATCCAGTTCTCTCGTTGTCCTATTGTTTGTAAATGCACAAAATAGTGTAGTCTAAGTCAATGTAAGGTTGCTAGATGTTGTATTTGCAAATGGTAGCTTGTGGGACCGAACCATCTGAGGCTAACACATTTGTATGGCCTAGTGAACACTAGTGGAGGTTTTTTTTTGGTTCCCTACGTTGCTCGTCGTGCTTTCGGCTACCCGTCCTCAGGCGTAGTCGCTTAAGAGCTCTAAGGCTAAATCACGCCATATCTTCGACGGGTGATTTCTCGGACTCAAATGGCACCTAGATATGTCTCATCATATCCGAGAGCTCCCATATCAAGCCCTCTATGAAATCCTCTCGTGGTTTTCTCTGTCTCCATTCGGTTCTCTCGTTGTCCTATTGTTTGCAAACGTACAAAATAGTGTAGTCTGAGTCAGTGTAGGGTTGTCAGACGCTGTAGTTTGCAAACGGAAGCTCGTGGGACCGAACCAACTACACCAAACATCCAAATGGCCTAGTGAATGCTACTGGAGGTTTTTTTGGTTCCGTATGCTCCCGTGCTTTCGGGCTACCTCGTCCGGCCTAGTTGCTTAAGAGCCCTGAGGCCCAATCACGCCATATCTTCAACGGGTGATTTCTTGGACTCTCAGGCACCTAGAGACATCTTGTTAGATCTGAAATCTCTAAGTTGAATCTCTCTATGAAATCCTCTCGCGGTTTTTTCCATCTCTATTCGGTTCTCTCGGTGTCCTATTGTTTGCAAACGTGCGAAATAGTGCAGTCTGAGTCAGTGTAATCTTGTCGACACTGTAGTTTGCAAACAAAAGCTCGTGGGACTGAACCAACTACGCAAAAACATCCAAATGGCCTGTGAACACTACTAGAGGTTTCTTTTGGTTCCCTATGCTCCCCATGCTTTCGGGCTACCTCGTTCTGGCCTAGTCACTTAAGAGCCCTGAGGCCCAATCACGCCATATCTTCAATGGGTGATTTCTCGGACTTCGTGGCACCTAGAGACATCTTGTTAGATCTGAAATATCCATGTTGAATCCCTATATGAAAGCCTCTCATGGTTTTCTCCATCTCTATTTTTTTCTCTCGGTGTCCTATTGTTTGCAAACGTGCGAAATAGTGCAGTCTGAGTCAATGTAGTGTTGCCATAGGTTGTAGTTTGCAAATGGAAGCTCATGGGACCAAACCAACTATGCCAACACATCCAAATGGTCTATTGGAAACTATGGGAGGCTTATTTTTGATTCCCTACGCTCTATGTGCTTTCAGGCTACACCGTCGGGCGTAGTCGCTTAAGAGCCCTGAGGCCCAATCACGCCATATCTTCGACGGGTGATTTCTTAGACTCTATGGCACCTAGAGATGTCTCATCAGATCTGAGAGCTCCAAATTGAATCCATCTACAAAATTCCTCACAGTTTTCTTTGTCTCCATTTGGTTCTCTCGTTATCCTATTATTTGCAAACACGTGAAATAGTGCAGTTTGAGTCAGTGTAGGTCACGCAGAGGTCATGGTTTGCAAACGGAAGCTCGTGGGAATGAATGAACTACGAAAAAATATCCAAATGGCCTGGTGAATGCTACGGGAGCCTTCTTTTTGGTTCCCTACGCTCCCGTGCTTTCTACCTCGTCCGGGTGTAGTTGCTTAAGAGCCCCGAGGCCCAATCAAGCCATATCTTCGACGGTGATTTCTCATACTTTGTGGCACCTAGAGACATCTCATCGATCTAAGAGCTCAATGTTGAAGCCCTCTATGAAATCCTCTTGCATTTTTCTCCATCTCCATTCGATTATCTCGTTGTCTTATTGTTTGCAAACGAGTGAAATAGTGCAATCTGAGTCAGTGTAGGGTCACTGACGCTGTGGTTTGCAAATGGAAGCTCGTGGGACCAAAATAACTATGCCAACACATCCAAATGGCCTTGTGAATATTACTAGATGATTTTTTCTTGTTCCCTACACTCCCTATGCTTTCAGGCTACCTCGTCCGGGCATAGTCGCTTAAGACCCCTAAGGCCCAATCACGCCATATCTTTGACGGGTGATTTCTTGGACTCCGTGGAACCTAGAGACATCTCATCAGATCCGAGAACTCCATGTTGAAGCCCTATAATAAATATTCTCACAATTTTCTCCATCTCCATTTGGTTCTCTCGTTGTCCTATTGTTTTTAAACACGTGAAATAGTGCAGTGTAAGTAAGTCAAGTATAGGCTCACCAGATGCTTTAGTTTGCAAATGGAAGCTCGTGGGACCAAACCAACTGTGCTAACATGTCTAAATGGCTAGGTGAACACTACTAGAGGATTTTTTTGGATCCCTACACTCCTCGTGCTTTTGGGCTACCCCGTCCGGGCGTAGTCGCTTAAGAGCCCTGAGGCCCAATCACGCCATATCTTCGACGGGTGATTTCTTGACTCCGTGGCACCTAGAGACGTCTCGTCAGATCCAAGACCTCCATGTCGGGGCCCTCTATGAAATTATCTTGTGGTTTTCTCCATCTCCATCCGGTTCTCTCGTTGTCCTATTGTTTGCAAATGCGAGAAATAGTGCAGTTTGAGTCAGTGTAGGGTTGTTAGACGTTGTAGTTTGCAAACGGAAGCTCGTGGGACCGAACCAACTATGCCAACAATGTCTAAATGGCCTGTGAATACTACTGGAGGCTTATTTTTGGTTCCCTATGCTCCCCGTGCTTTCGAGCTACCTCGTCCGGGCGTAGTCGCTTAAGAGCCCTGAGGCCCAAACACGCTATATCTTCGACGGGTGATTTCTCGGACTCCGTGGTACCTAGAGATGTCTCGTTAGATTTGAGAGATCCATGTTGAATCCCTCTATAAAATCCTCTCATGGTTTTCTCTGTATCCATTCGGTTCTCTTGTTGTCCTATTGTTTACAAATGTGTGAAATAGTGCAGTCTGAGTTAGTATAGGGCTACCAGACGTTGTAGTTTACAAACGGAAGCTCATGGGACTAGACCAACTACACCAACACATCCAAATGGTTTGTTGAACGATAATGGAGGATTCATTTTGGTTCCCTACACTCCCCGTGCTTTTGGGCTACCTCGTCCGGGTGTAGTCCCTTAAGAGCCATGAGGCCCAAACACGCCATATCTTCGACGAGTGATTTCTTAGACTCCGTGGCACCTAGAGATGTCTCACAATCCGAGACCTCCATGTCAGGGCCCTCTACAAAATTATCTCTCTTTTTTCCATCTCCATCTGGTTCTCTCGCTATACTATTGTTTGCAAACACATGAAATAGTGCAGTTTGAGTCAGTGTAGGGCTGCCAGAGGCTATAGTTTGCAAACGGAAGCTCGTGGGACCAAACCAACTACGCCAACACATCGAGATGGCTAGTGAATGCTATCGAGCATTCTTTTTGGTTCCCTATGCTCCCCATGCTTTCAGCTACCTCATCCGGGCGTAGTCGCTTAAGATCCCTGAGGCCCAATCATGCCATATCTTCGACGGGTGATTTCTCAAACTCCGTGGCACCTAGAGAGACGTCTCACGATCTGAGACCTCCACATCGAGGCCCTCTACAAAATCCTCTTGTGATTTTCTCCTTCTCCATCCAATCTCTCGCTGTCCTATTGTTTCCAAATGAGAGAAATAGTGCAGTTCAATCAAGTATAGGGTTGTCGAGGCGTAGTTTACAAACGAAGCTCACGGGATGGAACCAACTACACCAACACATCTAAATGGCCTGGTGAATGCTACTGGTGGCTTTTTTTTGGTTCCTTATGCTCCCCATGCTTTCGGGCTACCTCGTCTCGGGCATAGTCACTTAAGAGCCCTGAGGCCTAAACATGCCATATCTTCAACAAGTGATTTATTGGACTCGTGGCACCTAGATACATCTCGTCATATCTAATACCTCCACGTTGGGGCCCTCTACGAAATCCTCTTGTGATTTTCTTCGTCTCCATCTAGTTCTCTCACTATGCTATTGTTTGTAAACGTGAGAAATAGTGCAGTTTGAGTTAGTGTAGGGCTAATATATCCGGTTGTAGTCATTTAAGATCCTTGAATGACTAGATTGGCTTAAGAATGAATTTGATAGGGGTATTTCTAAGAACACATGGGATTTATCAATCACCTAGTAAATATTTCTTGTTTAGTTCTGGATGGGAGTCAGCTGGCCTACGGCTTAGTGACCTTCCATTCATTGATAATTTATGTTATGATAAACCCATGGATGCTTTCAAAAGTGCCTTAAAAGGATAGGGGTAGTCATCAAGCCTAGTGAAGGGTGTGATGTGATTTCCAAATAACTTTAAATGCCTACAGATTTAAAAGTAGTAACACAAATTAGACAGGATTAGACAATCAAGAATCATTGAGTGTCTGAATCAGAATGTCATTGCATTTGGAGACATTCTCAAGCATTGGAGTAATGTATATGGAGAGACATTCTCAAAATATCAATAGATGAAAGGCATCAAATTGTGATGAATGTCAGGTGTTTTAACAGGGGAGAAGACTATGAGGCATAAAAGAATGTAGTAAGTGCATGATAAGATAGGAACCAATACAAAGAGACCATGAGCAAGAAGAAGCGCAAGTAAGGTAAATACACATATACACATTGATAAATTGAATGAATAATTACTCAAATTAGGTAAATATTTATATACATACATTATATAAATATTGATTTCCAAATTTTAATGCATATTATACATTGAAAATGCTAGTACATGTACATCACCAATAAATGAAAAAATAATCCATAATGTCTTAAATATTGTCAAGTGCACATCATATTAGATTCATGCGAAAATAATCTTAGAAATGTAAGGTCTCATACAAAATTATCAAGTTCCAAATAGTATTTTAATGTGCATAATAAATACAAAAATGTCCAAATAGGTCATATACCATCAACTGCAAATGCCATATAGGCATACAAAAACAATGTCATGTAAGACATATATATTTCCTACTCATCAAAATATATCCCTCTCTTGGCCTTGCTCAAAGAAGGCCCTCCCTTAGACAAAGATGGAGATCCATGAGATGACTTTGGATCATCCAAGCCCATGCTTCGAGTCCTCTTCCACTGAATACTCACCTGTAGATGAGCCTGTAAATGCAAACAATGTTTTTTTGTCAAAACTTAATTTATATATGTTTTCAACATGTATTTAAGACCATGCTAGAATGAAAGTATTTACATAAATACACAAACTTACCACAAGTTGTCGATCACACCGAATTTGCATCTCACGCTCAGATGATTCATCGGGAGATCCTGCAGTATGAACGGGGGTATGAAGACGACGAGATGGAGGATTCCATGCCCTCAAGTCAAAATGGAGGGGGTTGAAGTTCCCTACATACACATAAGATCAGAAAATCTAACATCAGAATTAACGAAAATAGAGCTAAGTACATGTATCTACATAATGACAATATTTTAACTAATTTTATCAATATATAACTATTGTTTTTACCCCACCACACCTGTGAATCAAATGAACAGGGTTGTACCCTATCACAGGTAACTCCTGCATACACACAATGAAGGACATTATTAACATAATTTAATAATTCTACAATGAAATACATTACTAACATGTAATTTAACATAATATGAATTACACGAGAAATTTAACAAAATTTACGTGTTGTTTGAATACCTCAGTGAGTTGTTGCACAGATGAAATCATAGCGGCAACACCTTTATCTACTTGTCATAGAGATGGTGGGGTGTCTAGTGAAGTCAACATCTTTATCAAACATTTATATCACGTGAGTTAGATGGAGATACAAGAACATACATATATTTTACTTCAATATATATATATATAGACACACATGTATGTGAAAATTTTACATAATTAACATTCTAAATTACCTCTGTGAATGTATGTGTATGCATGGTGCTCACCACATGTGGTCGGGATGAAGATGCACCTCCCGCGTGATGTAATATCAATGCATGTACATGTACAAATACAATTATTTCAAAAATTTAATATATATAAGTAAACACATAACAAAACATCCAAACTTTTTGTAACACACATAACAAAACATAACAATTTACCTCCGTGAAGGCGATGCCGATGAATGTAATCCAAATGTCTCACTCAAAAGGACATCGACATAGTGACATTATCGTGTTCACCCCTAGCACCAGTGCAATTGCACCAAAATCAAGACGCATGAAAGTATCGTCCTCCTTAGGCCCCAAACATATGCTACCACATGACAAGAGTCGTGATATTGATGGAGGAGTTAGACAAATTTGAACATGTCAGCTTTGGGGTGACCCCATTCCCTCGTGAGATTTGCATCCCCCACCTTCTGAGGCTTCATTGTTAGAGTTTAAGGTATGCAACATTATGTATTGGGTGTATTGCATGACAAGGCAGAAGAGTCCGTCCTTTAAAACAATATTTGCAGCACGATTATTCCATACTGGTTTTTGATTTCATGATGAATTTCTGCGAGGTTAGTTACTATTATGTTCAACTTTTTTTAATGGAATCCTACCCCATGTAATTAAACCATAATACTAGATGATTATATCTGCATAGATAATGGAAATCTATCTTTTTATTTTGTTGACTTGATTTAGGCTGTGCTTTGGTGTTAGATGATGATGTGGTTAATTTGTAAAATTTGGACCTGATTGATTTAGATTGTGGTGTTAATTTCCATTATGTGGTATTTGGGTGTTGCCTTTTGTTGCATAAACTGACCTCTTTCATTAAATTGTAGGGTTTTGTCGGCTAAACCATCAAATAAGATTTGAAACTAGGATGCTTTTTCTATGAGAGGCATTTACTGGTTAGATGATTTATTTCAAGGAAGAAACTGGAAAGACGTACACAATCTTCCAAATTATTTTTTCGTTTCCAAATTTCTGCATTGGTAGTTTCTTCAACGTTTCACTCGCGGGCATAGAAATTGTATTTTTCTTCCCTTTTAGATGATGACTGTTGTTTTGCTTGTTTTAGTTTGAACTCTACTTTGTTGCATGCTTTTAGGCTCGTCATTTAATCTTGGATCTTAGTGTATCTATGTGTTTGTCTTATACAATTGTTTATGGTAGAGTATGTTTGAATTATTTTTATATGCAACAATACTACTTTTTCAGAGAAACCTTCTTCGAGTGCAACTATCTATATCTTTTTGTTACCCATAACAAGAACTCGTAATCAACTCTGAATTTGGTTGGATTAGTTAATATACACTTTGATAGTTTTATAATATTACCCACTATCAATCACATGTCTTATCGAGTGTATGGAAGACTTCATGTATTCATGTTTAGTTCAAATAAACTACTCCCCATAATGCTACCACTCATGATATAAGAATTGCAAATGTATATATACGACTTTGTAACAAGTTTTAAATGTAGAGATGGAACCTTTAAATGAAGTGATATCTACACTTACAAAATCAATCAAGCCCTTTATCAACATCAACTACAAAAGTAAATAACATATATCATTCGGCATTAACATTGTATTGTACAGATGCGATT
The DNA here is from genome assembly GCA_018340775.1 of Taxus wallichiana var. yunnanensis. Taxonomy (NCBI): domain Eukaryota; kingdom Viridiplantae; phylum Streptophyta; class Pinopsida; order Cupressales; family Taxaceae; genus Taxus; species Taxus wallichiana. Next base: position 547,958,501 of record CM031243.1, read on the forward strand.
GCTAGTTTTTAGATGTCGATAATTTTATTTATTTTTTATTGAAAAGCATAACCATATATTAAAGATGACATAAGAAGTACAATGCTAATCATACAAAATCGGGTGGAAAAGATCACACCCCATAAGCAGGATCAAATTAGCCATAAAGAGACTACGAATAAGCAATGTCATATCGGTAATTTTCCAATATTATCCTTCAAAAATATGATATAGTAGTTATATATATATTTGCAAGTATTTTATGGCTAAAATTCTGAAAAAAACATCTAAACGGTCGTCGAATTTAACCCCGATTGAGGGTTTAAGTTCATTTGTGGGGGTTTCGTTGGACTTGAAATCATCTTGGTTGTTTATTTACCTTACAATATTTATGCTCCTTTTTATATGATCCTTGTTGGGCATGTTATTATACACCATGTTTAACTTAAATAAAATAATATATCAACTTTAATTATGTATATAACTCCACTTTGTTTCTATATACGTTGATATGAGATCGTAAATAAAAACATGTTTGATGGGTTGCCAGTTGGAGGGTTGTCAACCGCCTATCAACATCAATTTCCCCTTAACCGAAATGCATTGGCTAAAGAGGGAAACCAAGTTGGCCAATTTCGGGATGGAAGGGATTCTTTTCCACCCGAGTTGCATTGTATCTGTACCATTATCCCATAAATGGGTGAAGTTTTCTTCTCCTTCCATGAGTCACCCTTTTCTTGATGAAGGTCCTGAAGCACAATGATGCACAACTTAGAGCTCCTCCGATTTTTCTCTACTCATAAAACTGGAGGCTCTTCACCGAGACCTCTAATTCCTGTAAACACCTTTAAGGTTTTGATGTGACTTATAGACATTGTCACCAAACATTGTGTGGAAATTGCATTTTAAGGAGTTTGGGGATAAGCTCCATCTCTAATTCAAGAGCCTAAACTAGATGATACCCATATATAACTAGAAGTTGAATGGCCTTAGATTTTTAAAGCATGGTTACCAAGCTCAATCGGTTCTGAACTAAATCCAATTCAATTCAATTTTTGAAACTTGTCAAAGTAGTCCGATCTGGTTCGGGAGTATTTTAAATGTTAAGAAAAATGCAAAAATACCTTAAAACTGAAACCCTAAACAAAAAGCATCTAAAACTAAAATGAAAACCTAAAAATCCTATATACTACGATGAGCACATAAGCAGTATAAGTGATACAAAGATTAAAAAAATATGACCGTATATCGGTGATTTTTGACGATAACTACAAAGGTCAACATAGCAAGATACAAAGAAGAAGAGTACAACAAAGAAGAGTGTCTATGAGAGAAGAATGCAAATTTATATTAGCCCGTGAGTACCTTGATGGGAGTCATTATTCATAGTTGCATCGTATAAGGCACGTGTTCATGGTGTTGACGAGATGTAGTTTTGTGGACTACAATGAATACATGACATACATAAAATGGTTTCATTGAAAAGGCCTTAAAAAAATCGAGTAAATGCATAGATAGTGGGTGTAAAGACAAACTCTACAACCTTTGTCAGCATACTCCCAACCCACTCCCATTTCATCCTAAAATGGGAGTTTTATAATAGAGTATGGATATCCATCAAAATATAATGGGAGTATATTTTGGTCAAATGTTATAGTTATTAATGCTCATGTGCACATGTATATTAAATATTCATGCTCGCCAAAACATGAGGACAAATTAGAAATATATTTTAAAATACAAGTTGTCAGGGACATTATTTCCACATTTTTTCCTATGACCTTTTCAAGTGACCTTCACACTAGCCATGTTAACTACTTGACGAGAGGCCTTTGAAAAATTTCATCTCATGAAATGCAATGAATTTAGTATATTCACAAAAATGGGGTTGTGTAAAAAGGCTTGGAAACTTTTAAATGTCAAAACTTGTGCTTGGTGCACATTACACTTTGAAATGAATGTTTTAGATAGGTTATGGACACTTGTGAACACTACAAAAATGTCATTCATTGGTGCGAAACCCAAATCTACATTTTTGCCATCATATTCCCAATATGTACAAAGACAAGCTTTGGACCAGATTATACAAACCCGTCCAATAATACTTGTAAGCGGATTATATCCAGATGTTGTTGTTGTAAAAACATCCTTCACAAAGCAATTACAGGTGTATTTTTATCACATATTGTATTTGCAAATGTTGTACCACACTTATGTATACAAAATGTGTACATATGGATGAACCTTTCAAGAAGTCTCTAGACGTCTATCTTTTTAACAACAATCTTCCACCCACCCACAAGATTTGAATCCATCATAAGTCTCTTTTTTCCATATTCTTCTCCACATTCCAAATGCTGAAACCCATTTCAATGATTTGGAAAAAAACTTGCTTTCACTCCATGTTTTACCAAAATTTTCAATCAAATGTTGCTCAAAGATTTCTAGGCCATATATAGATATTGGTGGCTCTATTGATTTGTGAGCCTATATATCTATATATGGGAGATGGAATCAAGCTAGCCCTCTCCTAGGTGTATAGAGTCTAGTAGGCATAGGCACCCCCTCTCTCAATGGACACCCCTAATCTCCCTCTATCTGGGCTCGTTGACACCCTCTTTATACTTGTACGGCCCCTCATGTATCTAGAGTTTCCTCCCCCCTCATCCCCCAACCATTTCTCTAGAATCTCTCTATACAAATTCTATTTTCACCACGTGCTTCCAACCAATCAAAATGTTGAAGCTCATTTCAATTATTAAAAAAATGGTCGTGCTTCGCCAACTTCCTCCATCAAATGAATTATTTTATATGTGTGCCTACAATACCTCTTGCAATTCTCCACCAAAAACACATATGCACCTCTTCTCCACAAATATTAAAACAAAAGCACACTTCCCTGAGTCTCTTTCCTTTACCTACAAAAACTCCTTTATTGATACTCCACAATCATGTTTTCCATATTTTTGTTGTTTTGCCTCTCTTTCCCCTTCTTCAAACATTGCACACCATCAACCCAAACCCATCCCCACATATTTTTCTCCCTTTTGCTAAAAAAAACTCCTTCTCATTAATCCCTATCAACATCTCCATTGTGCCACTTTTGTGTGATTTCTATTCTATTCCATGTTGTATTGTAAAACCAAAAAACAAAAAATATTACAATGGAAATAGATATAAAATTTAGAGAATGAAACACATTTCTGCAAGTTCAAATGTTAATGTATTGAGTACTATTTATTTATAAATGTGGTTAGCCTTTAATCTATATTTATATTTCATGCTTAAGGGAAAGTGATGTTACAGGATTTTTTTAAAATAAATTCGAGAAAGGATTTAAGGAGTTTTTACTTGTACATTCAAAAATTAATAGAACGGAAAATTACGTTGTCTACTTGTAATTTCACAAAACAAGAAAATAAATTAGCAATTTCACACGAGTTGTAAATTGTACTAGAAAGGATGTTTATGTATAATCGAGTATATATAATTCAAACCCCTACAACCATCAAGATATTATCTCTCTATTATGCCCAAGCATTATATTGATTGTAATCCCTTCTCTCACATTTTTCGTTTAGCAAAGCATCTTTCTATCTCCTTCATGAGCACTACTCATTTTTCTTTGTGCTTTTCTCTAACTCCTTATAAGTAAAAATGTGTTTCTTGTGTAGGCTGTGCAATGTGAGATGACTCCAAATATTAATACTTTACTTTACCTTATCATCCTTTAGAATAATTTTCTCTTGGTGTATACGACAATAGTTAAAATGTCAAAGGAAACTAAGATATGAAACATATCCATTGTACCACATTTTGAGTAAAATATGTAGTATCTTAACGTTTTATAGATATTTCTGCAAGTCATAAATGATGGGAACATGGATTTAACAAACATGGGATAATAATACATGTACAAACCCTCAAATATGGGCAAGATAGGCGTCAAATTTTATCTCTTGTCAAATGATATACTTGATAAATTTCTTACAAGAAATGGTCACATTAGAGAGAGATCATGAGATCCAAATTTAGTAGGTGTTAGGATGGTGTAATGAAAGATTCCCTTGTCTTCATTTTGTTTTTGGCATTCACTACCTTATCCTTATTCAAACCTCCCTAATACCTAATGTCGATGCCAAATGCATTGCCACTACCGTTTCCTAACTCAAAAACTTTCTCTCTATTTGTTTCCCCTTCTCCCCATCACATAGGAAAATATCAAAGAGGGTAGAAGAGACAAAGAATGCATACTTATTTCATTCCATACAATGATGGAAACCATCAAAGGTCTGAAAATGGCACACACGAGAGCTTTGACACCAACTTACAACATTTGATCTATGGATGCTTCCTTATTGGTTTGAGAACTCATTGAAAGGTGTGCCAAGTTCCAATTGAGCATGGTGCATATCGTAGTTTACAACAAAAAATGTGAAGTGTTGAAAGTAAATTGGATTAAAAGAAAGATTGAGTGCAATAACATATTAGTTCTCCTAGAAATATAAATGAGGCCAAATACAATAGAGTATAGAATTAACCATACGTAATATTTTTGTGCACATTCTACACTCATTGCACTCCACAAGCTCACATTGCAAATTAAGGAATTTTATCTAATTTTTCACATGCATTATGGATTGTTCTTCATTTTACATACATGCTAACTACGACACTCACAAATAAATATAACAAAAATCAGCTTTTCATTATACTTTGATGGATGCCCATGCCATTTTCTACATCTCCCATTTTGGCAAAAGCTTAGAGGATGGTGTCCAAAAGGTTATTGAGTGCGGATTTACACCTTCGATTGTATTTGTTGGAAAGATTCCAAATCCTTTTCAAAAACACATTTTTTGCATATCCTGTAATCAATACAATTCATGAGATCACATTTCATTCAAAAATTTAAACAAACAATTCACATGTCAACCGCATGATTTCACATTTTGAATATATATCTACTTTGTGCAAAAAAATTATTTGAGAAGAACTAGAAACATTATCTTGAAAAATAGAGGTGAAATAGAATGCATTGTGGAGGTAGGAGAGGACTACTCGATATATGCAAGGGAATATGCAAGTCTACATATGTTAAACATATCATAAAATAATTGATGGCAAAGCATAGTTCTGCATTCCCATGATGAGTGAGACAAAAAACCTTATTAAAATGTTTATTTCTCCGTAATGTATATAAATACTCACATAGAGAACTAATTTTATACAAAATATGTGTTGGAAAGCTCAATGAACTTTAGAGCTTCATTGAATTTGTAACATACTCATTTAACATGGTTGAATAGATGACATGTTTCCATCCAGTTGTATGGAATTGTAATGGTCGGAATGTAGACTCTCGGATTTTTATATTTATTATGTAGAAAGGTGTTTTTCTAGTTAAAAAGATAGACCAAATTATGAAACTATGTAAGTGGCCCATCCAATCTCAACCATCCATGCCCTAGCCCATATTAATGATCTCCAAATGATCAAGGCCATCCACGTATGCATTTTCGTGTACTAACAATTTCATTTGAAACCCATTATGACAGTTTTATGCTACATAGTATCAATGAAAAAAATGAATGAGCTGTGGCATTCAATGTTTTTTTATTAAGGTTAAATAGTTTTTTGAAAGGGACTATACCCTTGTACAGCAGCACTCAAATGCCAGATTTGACAAATTCAGTATTTCAACAAGAGATCAAAATCAAGATATAACGACAAAGCCCAACAGCAGAGAAGAATCTGCCAAGATCACAGCCAAAAACTAGCAAACAAACAGCTAAATAGCAGCTACTCTGTAGCAGCACAGCAGGCCAATAGCCTAGATGTAGCGATGATAACACACAACAGGACAAGACTCATGCCTTGTCTGAGATAGCAAAGGGTTTAGATCCCTTCTTTTTCCTATCCACTACCTTCCATTCCTCATTTCCTTCTTCCACTGAGATTGGAAGAACAACTTCAATTGACTTGATAGGGATGTGGCCCGCAGCAAGGAGTGTCAAATCTATCGATGAATCCATATTCTGAGGAGAGGAAGCTTTCTTCTCAGAAGTTTTCTCATCTTGCGTGAGTTCTACAACTGGGTCGGTATGGGGATTGATTGTTAGGTGTTCAGGAAGGGAATCCTTCCACCATGCAGGTTTGATCTTTTTTTTGGAATATTCACAATCCTCTGAAATATGACCAATTTGAAAACAACGATGACATTTGAAAGCAAGACCTTCGTAGTCCAATCTTTGCACCCAGATTCTATCTCCAATTTGCAGATTGATTTCTGTTGGTAAATCTTGAGAGGTATCAAGATCTACAAGGATTCAGGGAATAAGTAGTATGTACCTGAACAGAGGTCTTATCATCAACTTTTACACATGATCCAAGAGCATCACCTATGGCAAGCAAACACGATCTATTCTAGAGCTGAAGTGGGAGTCCTGGAAAATGAACCCAAATAGGGTAGGTATCAAAAGAATCTTTTAAGGGATCAAAAGATGGATATTGTGACATTCAATGTTAAATCGTAAATTGGTTTTACCATTAAAATAAATTGTTAACATTATTTTTTTAATTTTTGAAAAAATGTAGCATCAATTAAGTAATTAAAGTATAAGAATCATGAGTCTAATGCTCCTTGTACACGTTAATATTCCAATATTATGTCCTCACAATGAGTAATTTGCAATTATAATTATTTTAATAAAACAAATAAAGTTAGGGTATATTGATTTGATCAAAAGATTATCTAAATAAATTTTATATTTATTTTTAATATTTAATTTCAATTTTTTTCAATGGCAAATCTCTATTTATAGATTTGGTTAAACTTTAAAAAACCATAAAGAATATAGGTGTTATTATGTATGTGTTATAAGTTGGATTGAAAGTCACTTCATCCGACACACACTAGGTAACAAATGTTGTTGATATGTTTGGTTGTTGATGCACAAATTTCTTTGCAATAGTTGACATGGAGTCTCACATTCGTATAGGAAAATACTATAGATTAAATGATATTTGAAAATTTCCAACTTGTAAACAAACATTGGGAGTTCATTGAACACCACCCTACGCAAATGATTTCTTGCGATGTGAAAAATGCTTATTATGTCCTCTCTAGGAAGACCGACGAGCTCGTGAAATCTTGAGCCTCACACAAGGGTAGGATGATATGTGTTGCAAACCTATTTGAACACAATTGGAAGTAATAATTTTGCAAGTGGTGACATAAATAGTTTTATTGTCATTTTCACCATGAAAATTGAACATCTCTATTAAGTCACAAAATTATGAAGAGATGATAATTGGTGTTATTTAGGGGATTGGATTGTGTAATATAGGGATTGTTGTAATATATAAATGTTTCAATGTTGTTGGTTTTGAGATGTTTGTTGAGTATATAAGGCAAGAAGAAGTATCATTGAATTTTCATGCATCCCTTGTTTTCATGCATTTTTTCATTCTTACAACTGAAATGGGGGCCTACAAAGCGCTACATGAAGCTAGCATTGCAATTGGGTTTCAAACCTAGAACATGTTGGATTTTCCCTATTTAAATTTTGCCCCTTTAAGTGTAAATTGCACTCACATAAATATTGCAATGAATGGCACCACTATAGTGTATTATTGTCGATGTTGACCTACACATCAAAAATCCTTTGAAGAATATAAAAATTAAATTTCCTAGATTTGGGCCTATCCTTTTTCAATTAAGAATATGATGGTTTATGATATCCTAAGTTTACTTAGTAAAGGATTCCATGCCAAGCAAATACGATCTACTCCAATGTACCATGATGGAAAAGGTAAGTCCAATCATTTATTATAGCTAACAATCACACTCGGGTGGTGTAGAGGAGTTGTTGATATGGAGGCATTACAAAACTATTATAATATATAAAAGTCACAATGTCATTGGTTTTGTGATGTTTTCGAGTATATAAGGCAAGTGAAAGTATTGTTGATTTTTCACATATCCCCTATTTTCATGCAGTTAGTCAAGCTTATCACTCAAAAGTGGGCTACAAAGCACTATAACAAGACAACATTGTAGTTGGATTTCAAACCTAGAACACCTTGGATTTTTCCTATTTTTATTGTGGCCCCTTCAAGTGTAAATTGTGTGCACATTCTCATGTATATATTATGCTTATCCTTTTTCAAAGAAGTAACAATTGGTTTTTCATAATTTTCTTCACTACTTCTCTCACAAAACCCAAATATCTCCATTAAAATTAATAAATCAAGTTATTGAAAGGACGTGGAAATAATGTCTTGTAAATACTATTGGATCAGGAATCACAAATGTAGCCACTACAAATGAATTACCTCTCCTTTAACTTCCCCTATTGGTGTTACATCATTAAACTTTTTGCATCCATGATTGATGCGCCAAACTTAGCAGGAAATTGACAAGGTCATAACTTGAGCTCCGAGTGTCCATTTGAGTCCGTTGTTTTCTTAAAACCACATGTTTCAATAAGATGAATGCATAGGTCAACCGGCCCTACTAGTTGGAGAAATTTTTGGCTCATTTTCGGGCCCTAAATCTGCCATCTTGAGGCCGAAAATTAGGATTAGTTGTATTACAGTTTTTTCCTATTTTGGGGCATTAGATAATTTTAGTCTAGTAGTTGCATTATGAGTTAGAAAGTTGGCAATTCCTCTAATTTAGGAATGTAGAAGATGAGTGGAAATTTCTATGCCCATAGGAATAAGCATGTGAACTTACTAAGAATAGCGAGTTCTAGTAAACTCTAAAAATAGAAATTTCCGCCACCTAGAGTAGATTTAGTCAAAGTTAGAGTTTGCTTGGAAACTGAGTTGGGAGTTTATTTCCTATTTAGGAAACATTGTAATTAATTATTCAATAATGAATAAGGCTATCTATTTTATTTTGGAGTTCATATTATTTGCATGTATATCAAGTTTGTTTAGAATTTGGCTACATTATCCGGTATGAGAGCAAGGTTCGAGTCTTTCAAAGAAAATGGCGGAAGAGGAAGAGGAGGTGGTATTGCCCAAATGAATCCTAACCCTTACCGTATTGCATGGTTTAAGAAGGGTAATGAAGTTACTATTGATAAGAGATGTTTAATAAGCTTTTCTATTGGGAACAATTATAAGGATGAGATTTGGTGTGATGTTATTCCTATGGATGCATGTCATATGCTGCTAGGAAGACCATGGCAATTTGATAGAAAAGTTATTCATGATGGGGGAAAGAATACTTATACTTTCTGGAAGGATGGCACAAAAATAGTTTTGCTACCTCTTAAGGAAGAGGGGAAGGCTGAAAATATGCTTTCTGCAAAGGAATTTGTGAAGGAGGCAAAGGAAACCGGTTTTTGTTATGCACTAGTCGTAAATAAGGATGAACCTGCAAGTGCACAAATACCAGTAGAAACAATAGAATTAATAGAATAATTTTCAGATGTTATTCTTGATGAGCTACCAGATGGATTACCACCCAAAAGAGATATTCAACACCATATTGATTTGATTCTAGGGTCTTCACTCCCAAATCAAGCGGCTTATAGGATGAGCCCGACATTGCATGTAGAGTTGAATAGGCAAGTGGCAGAGCTCGTGAGAAAGGGGGTCGTAAGGGAGAGCATGATTTCGTGTGCAACCCCAACTTTATTAACACCAAAGAAGGATGGAACATGGAGAATGTGCACGGATAGCAAAGCAATCAATAAAATTACAATCAAGTATAGGTTCCCAATACCTCGCCTTGATGATATGATGGATGTGCTTGCTTGGATCTAGGTATTTCACCAAGATTGATCTTCGAAGTGGTTACCATCATATTCGGATCAGAGAAGGAGATGAGTGGAAAACAACATTCAAGATAGGAAATGGATTATATGAGTGGTTGGTGATGTCATTCAGGTTATCCAATGCACCTAGTACTTTTATGAGACTAATGAACACCGTGCTACGGGAGTATAATGGTAAGTTTGTTGTGGTTTATTTTGATGATATCTTGATCTTTAGTAAAACTAAAGAAGAACATTTGAGGAATCTAAGGGTGATATTTGAAGTGTTAAGGAAAGAGAAACTCTATGCAAATATGAAGAAGTGCACATTTATGCAAGAGAGTTTGGTATTCTTATGCTTTATTATTTCAGCAGATGGGGTATAGATGGACTCAGAAAAGATAAAGGAAATTATTGAATGGGCTACTCCACGAGTATAATAGAGGTCAAAAGATTTCATGGTATAGAAACATTTTACAGAAAATTTATTAAAATTTTCAGCAGTATTGTAGCACCTATAACTAATTGCACAAAATGAAGGGAGTTTTTGTGGACAAAGGAAGTTGAGGATGGTTTTCAGTTCTTAAAGAATAAGGTGACCGAGGCACCCATTTTGGCACTACTAGAATTTTGATAAAGTGTTTGAGGTTGATTGTGACAACTCACATGTGGGTATTGGTATTGTTCTAAGTCAAGGTGGAAAGCTAGTAGCTTTCTTTAGTGAGAAATTGAATGAGGTAAGAAAGAACTACTCTACTTATGATGTGGAATTTTATGAAATTGTATAAGAATTAAGGCATTTGAGGCATTACTTAGTTCCTAAGGAGTTTGTGTTATTTACAGACCACATAGCCCTAAAGTATGTGAATACCCAAAAGAAGTTGAATAGTAGGCATGCAAAGTGGGTATCATTTTTGCAGGGTTATACTTTTTCTCTAAAACATAAATCAGAAAATAGAATCAAGTTGCAAATGCATTGAGTAGGCATGTGACTTTGTTTACCACTATGGAAAATGAGGTGGTGGGTTTTGAAGCAATAAAGGGTTTGTATTCTTCTGATTTTGATTTCAAGGATATTGTTGAAAGGTTAATTCATCCATTTTCGACAATGCAGGAGATTTCCAGGATGAGTACATTTTACAGGATGGCTACCTATTCAAGGGATGCCAACTATGTATTCCAGTTGGGTCTATGAGAGAGAATATAGTGAAAGAGTTACATAGCGGAGGATTGGCTGGGAATTTTGGTAAAGATAAGATGATAGCCTTGGTAGCAGAGAAATACTATTGGCCAAAGATGAAAAGAGATGTGGTAAGATATGTGGAGAGGTGTCGAATTTTCCAAGTCTTGAAAGGCCATGCACAAAATACGGGTTGTATATGTCGTTTCTTGTTCCTAAAGGGTCGTGGACAAATCTGAGTATGGATTTTGTTTTGGGATTACCAAAAACACAACGAGGTAATGACTCAATTTTTGTGGTTGTTGATAGGTTTTCTAAGATGGTTCATTTTATTTCCAAGAAAACAAATGATGCAACAGGCATAGCAGATTTGCTTTTCAGAGAAGTTGTTCGTTTGCATGGTGTTTCGAAAACCATTACTTCAGATAAGGACACAAGGTTCTTAAGTTACTTTTGGCAGAATTTATGGAAGAAATTGGGAACTCAACTATAGTTCAGCAGTGCCTATCATCCTCAGACTGATGGGAAAATAGAGGTGGTAAATCGGAGTTTGGGAAACCTGTTAAGGTGCATCGTTGGGGAAAAGTTGAAACAATGGGACTTAGCATTACCACAAGCTGAGTTTGCATATAACAGTTCCATAAATAGATCCACATGAAAGTCTCCATTTTCAATTGTGTATGGGAGTAATCCAAATGGGGTGTTAGATTTGGTACAACTACCAATTGATGGCAGAGTCAATGATGATGCAGAAGCATTTTCTGAACATATACAACAATTACAAGAAGAAGTGTAGAAGAAGTTGTAGAATAGTAATGATAAGTATAAGGAAATAGTAGATGTGCATAGACAGAGAAAGGTATTTACAGTTGGTGAGTTGGTTATGGTATATATGTGGAAGGAAAGGTTTCCAAAAGGAACCTATAACAAGTTGAAGTACAAGAAGATTGGTCCCTACAAAATCGTGAAAAAAATAAATGATAATTCTTATGAGGTAGAATTACCAAGGAATTTTGATATTTCTCCAGTGTTTAATGTTTCATATTTGTATTATTTTCATGGGGATGGTACAGAAGGGGATTTAATTGATGAATTAGTAGATTGGAGGAAGCTGATTCGTGAGGAAGAAAGAAGAAGTGGATCAGATTTTATATAAGAAAACAATGGACACGCGACATGGGAAATACAACAAATATTTGGTACATTGGAAAGGAATAGAACAAGAGGAAAATACTTGGGTCATAGAGTGGGAGATTAAGAAGTTAGATGTAGATAAATGGAAGCATTTTGAAGAAGACAACTTGCAGGAGCTGTGTTTTTTTCAAGTAGGGGAGAATGATGCGCCAAAATTAGCAGGAACTTGACAAGGTCATAACTTGAGCTCCAGTGTCCGTTTTTTAAACCACATGTTTCGATGTGACGAAAGCATTGGTCAACCGGTACTACTAGTTGTAGCAAGTTTCGGCACATTTTTGGGCACTAAATCTGCCATCTTGAGGCCGAAAATTAGGATTTAAGTTGTTTGGTTTTTTCCTATTTTTGGGCATTAGTTGATTTTAGTCTATTAGTTGCATTATGAGTTAGAAATTTGGGAATTCCTCTAATTTAGGAATGTAGAAGATGCTTGGCAAATTATTTTCCCGTATGTTGGTCGTCAAATAGGACTTTTTAGAGAGCAACAGACAGGGGACGAAAAGTCCCTCCTCTTTAATGGGAGAGGTTCCCTTATTCTGAAATGAACTTATTTACAAATGTACAGAACATTGTTTTATGGTTAAACTTGGATATTACGAAAGTGCTTTCCACAAGGATCATCAGTTACGCAAGGACTGAGGAAAAGGAATAAGAAGATGAGCAGAATAGCAACATTCAGAATTATAGATAGCAGAATAATTCTTCGTGTATGCGAAGCTTCAAAGGATTTAAGACAAGATCATTTGAATGAGATTAAATTTAAAGACACAAAGTTCCATAAATAACCTTCTTCAGATTTATTAATCAAGGACACAAAGTTCCTTCTTGGTTGTACAAGATCGCTGTATTTGCAAAACTGAACAGTATGCAATCAGAGAGACAAAACGAGTTAAGAACAAAATGATCTTCACAATATTAAAGGAAAACACAGAGACAACAAGAATCAGATAGACAAAGAACGGAAAGCCCTTTTGTATTGATTTCTTCAAGATCTATTTACACTTTCAGCAAATATCCAAGTTCTTCCTCCCTTTCAAAATGGCATGGGAAGGCCATTATATAGCTTACAAGTCGGTTACTCTTCGTAACCGTTTCTTTTAACCAAGAATAGTTAAGTACCGCCAATTGCAATACCTTAACTAATTACAAAGAATACGAAAAGAAAGGAGAGAAGAGGAAAGAAAGGAGAAAGAGACAGTGGCCGACTCTTTGGGAGGGACCCACTGTCTTCGAATCCGCGCCCGAATTTCTTCAATGACTCAGCTATATCTCTGCCACGAGGGACTGACGTGTTGGTTGCAGACTGAGTCCAAAATCCCAAGCATTTCTCCATCTCTTTATCAAACTCGACGTGAGTATGATAGTCTTTGTTTGCTTCTTCAATGGCAGACTGAAGAGAACAAATTTCCTTTATCTTGTCCTTAGAGATGGAGTCTTCCTTGAAAAGATTATCTTTGACAAAAGCTCTGAACTGAGCTTTGATTTCTTGCAAGGACAAGGGAACGCCAGAGTTTTCATCCTGAAGATGACAATGCATATCTTTGAAAGCAGCAGCTGCTAGCGTCTTGAAAGCTTCTCCCTTTTGCCAGTTATTCTTCATTTCTCCTACAGCTTCTTCCAGGACTCTGATTTTCCACTCTACGCTGTAGACCCAGGATTTTGATAGATTATCTTTGGCATCATCGAAAATCTTATTCGCCAGTAAGATGTTCTCATCTGTCTGTCCCATGAGGCGAAGGTCTACAATGCAACTGCCCCAGAGTTTAAGCTCTTTATCCATAACCCCAATGGTAGAGGACAGTTTCTGTTGCAAATTATCTACCTTTCCATGTAGCTTAAAGGCTTCATCGATGAAGTTTAGCCCGGCAACAAGCATGTCATCTACCATGGCTTCAATAGCTCTACCATAGACAGAATACTTGTGCATATCTTTAATACCCTGCACTTCATCTTGGCTTAGAGTTACAGGAGGAGGTAGAGCAGTCAAGGGAGTAGGGTCCAAAACTTTGTCCTTAGACAAAAGTGACTTGATAAAACTCGTGAGAACTTGGGCTTGTTCTTCCAGCTGTTCAATAGTCTGCTGCCCTTTCTCTACCCTTCCAATGACTCTGGTGACTGTTTCCTGGAGGTTATGAATTTCACCTTCAGGGGTAGACTCTCCCATAGGGATCCTTGAAAGCTCCAAGTCAGATGTCAGCAAGTCTGATTCTGACTTATCCACTGTAGGTTTAGCAATCTCCAAGAACTGCTGACCTTGAGCATCAGACACAATCCTGGAAGTAGTTCTGGCTTTCTTGGCACGAGAAGGAGTGGTGCCCAACAGGGCTGCAACAGCATCAAAATTGGGTCCCAAGCTTTGAGAGGAGGGTTTTCTCTTCCTTTTATCAACCAGAGGTTGCACCCAAGCAAAAGAGGAAGAAGAATCTGCAGGAGAAGCAAGGGGACCAAGAGACAGGGAGCTCATGACACTCAAGGTCTGTGCAGCTGTTGACTCAAGCTGAGATGTGGGTAGAACACTGGAGGTAATGGCGGTAGAAGAATCAGTAGCACCCGGAAGTTCAGTGCTCTGGACCTCCTTATCTTTATCTGCTGGATCTTCAGGAACACTTGCAGGAGTTGGCATCTCACTGTCTTCACTTTCACTGAGAACGATGATGTTCTCTGGCCCTATAGGCAACTCTGCCTGTTTTCTTGGAGGGTCATTCTCTGCGGGCTCCTTCTTTACCTCTTTGAGTTTCTTCTTGTATACCTGGGTAGATGGAGAAGGAGTAGATTCCACAGGTCCCTGAGCTGTTGAGGCAGAAGGGGTTTTCACTGGTGTTCCAGACTCTGGAACTGATGCCTCCCTTATGGGTGTCGAATCATCTTTGGAGCTGGATTCTCCTGAGTGCCTCTTGAATTCTCGGATCTTCTTACTGAACCAGACCCTAGTTCTGATCAAGACTGGAGCAAGAATCTCAGCCAGATCATCTCTCTCTTTCCCTGCTCCAGTCCGAGTCCTCCGAGGGGGTGTGCTTAATCACATTTTCATACTCATACGAGTATAGTTCAGAATTGTCATCCTGGAGACCTTCAGGAACTTGGTACAGACTGAGTTCTTGGATCAATTGCAGGGAGAGCCTGCCACAATGCCTTCTTCTTGCTTCAAAATCATCTCGCACAGCTTAGCCCAAAGGTAGTCCTCTATATCTACCCTATGATGATAGACTATCTTGATGTTCTGTTTCAATGAACTTCTTCAAGTCAAAATAGGTTCTTGGCTTGAAGAAATGAACAAAGATGATAGGGACCAGGGGCTCTTTCTATGTTCGAGCATCCAGAGTGTTTTACATGTGTAATTTCCCGAGAGATATGGGAAAGTGCAAGCGAGATCTTCTTGTCTCTGCAAGTTCTCAGGCAACTTGTCTAGTTGCTCGTATATTTCTATCAAGGCCATTTTGTCATTGCGAACAGGGGAAGCCAGCAGAGGAGTGCTCTCATAGCCAAAGAAGCTTCGATATAAGAGAATTTCCGAATCCCGAATGAAATAGGCTCCATATTGTGATATCGTGTTCATGGCTTCGTCTCAAAACCTTCTTACAATGTCACCTTCGAGCAATCCGACCACGTACATGGTGAAAGCATCATTGACCCTTCGAAATTCCAATTGCTGGTCTCTAGGGTGAATCATGCGGGCAATAGGCATACACTGGATCATCCTTGTGTGCATCTATATAGAACTTCTTTGTTTGCTTGGACGTTGGATAGCTACTCACCCAAATTCATACAAATGATCTCTGCCCGCTTGATATTTTGTGTTCCTCGCACACCATGCTTGATGAGCGGGCACATCCAGAGATGGAACTCATTGGTGGAGGGCAAACCCATAACCCGAGCCAGCAGGATTATGAAGTCTGACAGTTCTTCATTGAAATCTACTCGGAAGAGGGTTTTGGTCAGACGAGAAGCTCCCTTCCTAGGGTTTTTAAGCCAGGATTTCGCTACTCGGGCCTTATACTTATCACTGTCTTGGTCGAACATAGCCTGTGCTTGATCCCGGGAGACGACTATAGCATTGTCCATCTCCGGAATCCTCAGAGCAGCGCCAATGGCGCGCGTCCCGGCTTGCAATGAGTTCCCGTGTACATTTATCAATTCGCTCGAATCGGGGTCGAAGTGAGCTCCACATGAAAGTACAAATGATCGACACCGCACTAAGATAGGGAATCCTCCGGTGAAAGCTAAACCGCTATCATTAATCATCTGCGCCATTGGTGTAGGGTTTGCATCTGTCATCCTCGACCAAAAATCGCCGAAGTCGAGATGACGAGCTTCACTTGTCTCTCGATATTGCTAACGGCAGACTCAAGTGGAGAAATTTGCTCCTGTCCCTGAAACTTGATCTTCATATTGATAGATTCGGAGCTGCGACCTAGACTCTGGAAGGAATTTGCAAAGGGAAGGGATATTTGCGCAGGGAACTAGATTGCAAGGGTTTGAGCAAACGATAGCAAGGAAGCAATGTGAAAAATGCGAAGGTGGTATGCTTGGTTATATAGCCGTTTGAGGAGCGGAATGAATTTAATGCGCATTGAATACACAACCACCAATTTGAAAAAGCATCATATTCGGAATGAGCGGGAGAAGCTAAGTGTGAATGACACTTGGTACGCTTGGGACAGGTGAGACGCGAATGCGCGAAACACGCGGCTCGGCCGGTTCGGGCGAAACAGGGAGAGGACGCACAAATGCATTTGGGACAAATGGGACGAAAATGTGCGAAGTACGCGATTCGGGTGTTTCGGCCGAAATTGGAACAAAGGGCCCATTTGGACTTGGGACATTCGGGACAAAAAGTTCCGAAGTACGCGACTTGACCGGCTCGGCCGAAAATGAAACAGGGCGCATTTTTGAGAATGGGACATTTGGGGCGAAAACGCGCGAAGGACGCGGTTCGGGCAAATCGGCCGAAATTGGAACAGTTTGCATTTTTCGATTTGGGACAAAGAGCTCTGAAGTACGCGACTCGGGAGTTTCGGCCGAAAATGGGAAAGCTCGCACTTTTAACTTTGGGTCATTTAGGACAGGAAAGTGCGAAGTACGCGGGAAGGATGATTCGGCCGAAATTGGAACAACTCGCACAAAAAGTTTTGGGACACTTGGGACAAAATTTTCCGACGGGCCCGAGAATGGGACAGCTTCGGGGATTTCGGCCGATCGGGGAACAGAGTGCACTTTCGTACTTGGGACAGATGGGACAAAAAGTTCCGACAGGCCCGAAAATCACACAAAATGACCCAAAACACAGATTTTTTCAATTCTACAACTTAGGCACTTCAGAGAAAAACCCTTGAGACTCAAAATTTTCAAAATTTTACTCTTATCAGAGCGGGGAATTTTGAGTGGACAACACCGCATTTAATAAGCATGCAAACTTACTAAGAATAGCGGGTTCTAGTAAACTGCTAAAAATAGTAATTTCGCCACCTAGAGTAGATTTAGTCAAGTTAGTTAGATTTTTCTTTTCAAATCGAGTTGGGAGTTGTTTTCCTATTTAGGAAACATTGTAATTCATTATTCAATAACAAAGAAGGAGATCTATTTTATTTTAGATTTCATATTATTTGCGATCTATCAAGTTTGTTCGAATTTGGCTACATTAGCCTCCCTCTTGACTCTTTTAACTTCAATATGGCTCTTTGGAGATTGTTCCTTTAAATTTTATTGCATTGGATACTTTCTCTGTTTTCTTTTCCTATTTTCTTAAGATTTTGATGCATTGGATACTTGCTATGTTATCTTTTTTTGCATTGGATACTTGCTCTATTATTTGTTTCTATTTTGCATGCTTGTTGTTTTATTTTAGCATTTGGAATAAATAAAAAGCTCGCCCAAAAAAATCAAAATATAAAAGTAAGACACCTAAAACCACCATAGGTGCATGGAAGATCGGCCCACAATAATTGACCCAGTGTTATTCAATACAAAACATGGTGTTGTTTACAAACCAACCCCCATTTGCATGATCTCTTCACAATATTCTTCCTTTTTTTCCTCCAAATTCATTTAATTCATTACCCTGTTCTTCCTATATTAGTGTAATGTTAATTATGATTAAAGTCATTCGGGTTGGCCTGTTTTTCTGTAGAAGAAACACACAGTAACACTCAATCACATTACCATGTAATGTAAATTGGGTGTCTTTCTTTTATGAATCTTTCTCGATAATTACAAGTTGCAGATGCACCCATCAGAATTATAGTTGAGAATTCACTTGATCCAGCCATGATCGAACAAGCTTACATAGGTAATTCGTTTGGGTCCATTTTTTTTCCTTTTTTTGGTTCTTCCCAGTGGGTATTGGATGAATTTTTCTCTGTTCAACTTTTTGTGTCCTTTTTTGATTCACTTTCAAATAAATTGTAAGTCCTTAAAATGTTATTTTAATTTTTTTGGGGGTGTGGGGTCTTTAGAATTAGATTGGATATTGCATCTTGAATTGAAAGATTGGATGTTCATTTCTAAAATGGAATGTTGTCGTTGGTCCTCAATTTTGTGGGTAGTGACTGTATAGTCTCTTTATAGCAGTTGGCTTACAATTATTTAGATAAAAACAATGTTCTTCTGCTCTACTATCATGTTTCTCACCTATAGTTGCATGCATGTTTAGGGCATCTCAGAGTTCTTTCAGACAATCTACTATATTTTGATTCTCAGCAGTTGGTTCCTGTGGTATTTATTCTTGTTTAGACTATTGAGTCTACATGACCAACTTCTTTCTTATTGGTTTCCATGCTTGCATCCCATTCCATTAGGATTTCAGAAGTTTTAGTTTGATATTTAAGAATTTTCAATTCAATCTTTGTTTTCAATGTACCACTTTGAGGCTTGCCCTACTAGAGTTATTTGTGTTGTGCTTTTATTGGTTTTCTTGGCCATGTTGTGGCATGAATTCAAGAGATGACAATATTCACAAAAGTGATGGATCATATTCTTCATTCGGCCGTTTTATCTTTTCATAGGAGGGAGCTATGGTGTTCATGCTGATGCATATGATAAATAGTCAATATGTTCCTTGTCTGGATTAGACTACGAGTTGTTTAGATAAATTTTCCAGAAACAACTCCATTTGATTAGAATTTTTCCTCCTATCAAAACCTGTTGGTATCTCTTTTTTGAGTTGAAGCATGTATGCCAACACTACATGTAGATGTTCATGTTATTTAGGAAATAAGGAACACTTTCAAAAATGAAGTTCTAATCTTCCAAGTTCATAAGCTATTAAGCACTGTGACATATAGCACTTATTCCAGAGAATGAATTTGAATTCCCTTTCTACTACCATTTTAGGATGCCGATTTCCTTGCGGTGGTTTCTAATTGTGAGGATTCTTATGGTCTATAGAATGAGACATATGGAGAAATGAATCAAGATGGTCCTGAATTCAAATTTGTAGAGAAAAACATTGCAGTCGATGGATACATAACCAACCTATATTTTGTTTCTATAATTGCTTCCTTGGTCTCATAAGAGGAGTAAGCATATTGATACGAGGTATCATTTCATCAGGAGAGCTACAACAAGGAAATTCATCTTGAATTTTGTAGATCCGAAGATCGGTTGCGAGACATTTTTACAAAGGCTTTAGCAAAAGAAGTTTTGAATATTTGAGAGATTGTTTGGGAGTATGTGATCCTGCACATGGCAGATCTGAAAAAGCAAACACAACTCTAGAAGAGTGAAAGCTACAGTTTGAAATTAAGGGGGAGTGTTAGAAATATGCATGTGATGCATATTTAATTCCAACTATAGCTTTTTAAGGAAAGCTAATTTTAGCTTTAGTCTTGTTTTAGTTTGCTTTAGTTAAGTTAGCTTTATCTTATTTTTATCATTAGATTTAATTCAAATAAATCTGTTTTAAATCATGCATAGCATGCAAATCATGCTTTTAAAGCATGAGTTTAGATTTAGAATGCTCAGTTGAAGAGCTGTTAGTGGGTGAGTTATTCTATTTAAATAACAGCAATTGTAATTGCTTTGTATGCACACACAAAGGTGTGAAATCTGCATAAGCAAGGAAGGATGTGCATTGAAAGCACACAAACCGCTGCATGCATAGCTTGATTGTAAAGAGCTGAAGCTCTGAGTATGATGAAGCTTTTATTAATGGAGATTATGCACAGCAGTGCTGGTTCGAATATTCATCTATTTATGCAAGTTATTTAAGTATTCTGTTTATTTCTTTTATGTTGTTTGTTGTATAAGACTGCAAATTTTCTACAAATTGGTATCAAAGCAAGGTTATTCCAACAGCTTATTAAATTGGTAGCAAGCTGTGGCTTCTACATCCGGCATGCAGACACCACAATTTAATGGAAAGAATTATGAATACTGGTCGTTGACCATGAAGGCGCTATTCAAATCTCAAGACATGTGGGAGATCGTTGAAGATGGGTACACAGAGCCCGCAAATGCAAAGCATATATTGCACTTTCTCAAGCAGAAATATACTTTGAAGAAGTTACGAAAGAAGGATGGCAAAGCTCTTTTCTCTATTCATCGTGCAATGCATGAAAGCATTCTTCCAAGAGTGGCAAGCCCAAGCAAAAAGACTCGCATGGGATACTTTACAAGTTACATATCAAGGTAAGGAGAAAGTAAAAACTACCAAGCTACAGTTACTTCGTAGAGATTTTGAGAATTTAGCAATGAAATATTCAGATTCTGTAGAATCATTTTTTACTTATGTAGTTGGCTTAGTCAATCAAATCAAATCTCATGGTGAGACTCTTGAGGATAGAAGGATTATTGAAAAATTGCTTAGAAGTTTGCCTACGAAATTTGATCCTTTAGTTGTTGCTATTGAAGAAACTAAGGATCTGAGTCAGTTTTCTATTGATGAGTTGCATGCATCACTAATAAATCATGAAAAGAGGATGAATAGATCACATGCAAGTGTAGATCAGGATTTTGCATCTCAGACAGCAGGTAGTCGTGGCAAAAGAAGAGGAAGTTTCAGCCCAAGAGGCAGAGGAAGAAGTCCATCTAGAGGATGTGGCAGCAGTTCATCAAACTCAAGTGGAAGAGGACATAATCAAGAACAAAGTTATGGTCAAAGACAAGATAAGTCTCATGTTCAGTGTCATTATTGCAAGAAGTATGGGCACTATGCTTATGATTGCAAGAAAAAGCAATATGATCAAGAGAGACAAAATCAAAATCAGGTTGGAAGTTCTATTTCTAAACCTATGTTTATTGCATGCACAAGGATTGCTGAATCAATACCTTCTTTATCCCCTATTGAATGTAATTTGTCAAAAGAGAGTCCATGTGATGTATGGTATTTAGATTCAGGTTGCGGTAATCCCATGACAGTAATCCAGATTTTTTTCTAGTTTGGATGATTCAGTTAAGAGTGATGTAACTCTTGGAAATAACAATATTGTGTCTCAGTGAAAGGAAAAGGCATGGTTAGTATTCTAACAAGACAGGGGAGCAAACAAGTATGCAAGATGTTTACTACGTTGCAGGTTTGAAACATAACCTTATGAGTATTGGACAACTGTACAGAAAGGATACTGAGTCTATATGGAAGACAATGAGTGCGTGATTGTGGACAAAGCTCCTAGCACTCAATTGATTGCAAAAGTGAAGATGAGCAGCAATAGGATGTTTCCATTGATTTTGAAACCTGGAAAGAAGAAGAAATCAGATCTGTTTGCAGCAAAGTCATGCATTAAGCCAAATCAGTCTTTTGTTGAGTCCTGCGCTCAAACAGATGAGTCCTGCGCCAATGAAAATTAGGTCTGCGCTACAGTAAGTGAGTCCTGCGTTGATTCCTACGTAAATATAGTTGAGTCCTACGCTGAAGGAACACAATCAGCTTTTCATTTAGTCATGAAGGATGAAACATGGCTTTGGCATCTAAGGTATGGACATTTGAATTTTGGAGGTTTGAATTTATTATATAGAAAAAATATGGTTAAAGGTTTGCCATTGATTCAGAAACCGGAAAGGGTATGTGAAGGTTGTATTTTGGGAAAGCAACACAGAGATTCATTCCCAGTTGGCAAAACAGCAAGAGCAAGTGCACCACTTGAGATTGTACATTCATATTTATGTGGACCTATGCAAACAACTTCTATTGGAGGTTGTATTTATTTTATGACATTCATTGATGATTACACAAGGAAGACATGGGTTTATTTCCTGAGAAATAAATCAAATGCCTTTGATACATTTCAGCAGTTCAAGGCATTAGTGGAGAAGCAAAGTGGATACTACATCAAAGTTCTCAGAACGGACAGAGGAGGTGAGTATGTTTCTAATGAGTTTATGAATTTTTGTAGATATCATGGTATACACAAGCAATTTACTACCAGGTATACACCACAACAGAACGGTGTGGCAGAGAGGAAAAATAGAACCATCATGGAGATGGCGAGAAGCATGTTGAAGGCAAAACATCTTCCAAATGAGTATTGGGCAGAAGCAGTAGCAACTTCTGTTTATATTTTGAACAGGTGTCCAACGAAACTTGTTAGGAACATGGTTCCTCAACAAGCATGGACTAATAGGAAACACAGTGTTTCACATTTTAGAGTTTTTGGTTGTGTAGCGTATGCACATGTACCTGATGAGATAAGGAAGAAGTTAGATAACAAAGGAGAAAAGTGTATTTTTGTTGGGTATTCAGAGAATACAAAAGCATACAAGTTGTACAATCCAGTCACTGGAAAGGTTGTGATCAGCAGGGATATACAGTTTATTGAGAATGAAGCATGGGATGGAAGTATAGAGAAAACAGTGAGTATAGCAACATCTATTCCGCATGATGATATGACAGATGAAACTTTAGAGCAACAAGCTACTGTATCTACAAATCTTGGACATGCACCACAAGTTGTAGCACAAGCTACACCGCCATCTACAATCAAGAGGTCACCAAGATTTCAGCCATCTTCAGCCATGCAAGAGACACCACAGGGAACACTAGAAGCTACTCCATCACCAAAAAGTAGTCCTGCATCAAATGCTCCTACGCAATGGAAAACAAGAAGTCTAAGTGAGATTTATAATGTTGATACAACTAATTCATTTTCAGTTTTTGCATTATTTTCTCAAGCTGCAGATCTAGTATATTACGAAGAGGCTATAAAGAATGAAGTTTGGGAAAAAGCCATGGATGATGAGATTGATGCTATAGAGAAGAATCAGACGTGGGAGCTAATGGATCTTCCAAAAGGAAAGGACGTGATAGGAGTTAAGTGGTTCTACAAGACAAAATACAATGCTGATGGAAAAGTATAGAAGCACAAAGCAAGGCTGGTTGCAAGAGGTTTTACGCAGCAATATGGAGTTGACTACAACGAAACATTTGCACCAGTAGCACGTTTGGATACAGTAAGAATGGTTTTAGCAATTGCAGCTCAAAAAAAATGGCCTATTTATCAGATGGATGTTAAATCAGCATTCTTAAATGGATTTCTTGAAGAGGAAGTTTATGTAAATCAGCCAGAAGGTTATGAGATTGAAGGTCATGAAGGAAAAGTATATAGATTGAAGAAAGCGCTCTATGGTCTCAAGCAAGCACCTAGAGCTTGGTACAATGAGAATAGATTCTTATTTGATTGAGAATGGTTTCAGTAGGAGCAGCAGTGAGCCTACCTTATACACCAAGATAAATGAACAAGGTAAAATTTTAATTGTTTGTTTATATGTAGATGATTTGATCATTACTGGAAATCTATCTACAGAGTCATTCAAATCAGCCATGAAGAAGGAGTTTGAGATGACAGATCTTGGTCTTATGCATTATTTTTTGGGTATTGAAGTTCAACAATCAGAAGGTGAAGTTTTTATCTCACAAGCAAAGTATGCAAGTGACGTTTTGAAAAGGTTTAACATGTTGAATTGTAAGCCAGCACCAACACCAGTTGCAGTAGGTTTGAAGTTGAGCAAAGAGGATGAAGGATCATTTGTGGATCCAACATTGTTTAAAAATTTGGTTGGAAGTCTTATGTATTTGACGGCCACAAGGCCTGATATCATGTATGGTGTGAGCCTCATATCAAGGTTCATGGAATCTCCAAAAGATTCACATTGGCAAGCTGGAAAAAGAATTTTGAGGTATGTACGTGGAACAAGAAATTATGGAATTCTTTATTCAAGTTCAGATGAGTTCAAACTCATTGGTTATACAGATAGTGACAATGCTGGAAGTATAGATGATCGGAAAAGCACATCCGGCTATACTTTTCACTTTGGAACAGGAGTGGTTTCATGGGCATCAAAGAAGCAGCCCATTGTCACGTTATCTTCAGCAGAAGCAGAGTATGTAGCAGCAACAGGAGCAGCATGTCAAGTTGTTTGGATGAGAAGAGTGTTGACAGATTTACAACAGAAACAAGAGGAAGCTACACATATTTTTTGTGACAACAACTCAGCCATAGCGTTGTCCAAAAATCATGTTTTTCATAAGAGGAGCAAGCATATTGATACGAGGTATCATTTCATCAGGGAGCTGGTAAACAACAAGGAAATTCATCTTGAATTTTGTAGATCCGAAGATCAGTTTGCAGACATTTTTACAAAGGCTTTAGCAAAAGAAGTTTTTGAATATTTGAGAGATTGTTTGGGAGTATGTGATCCTGCACATGGCAGATCTGAAAAAGCAAACACAACTCTAGAAGAGTGAAAGCTACAGTTTGAAATTAAGGGGGAGTGTTGGAAATATGCATGTGATGCATATTTAATTCCAACTATAGCTTTTTTAGGAAAGCTAATTTTAGCTTTAGTCTTGTTTTAGTTTTCTTTAGTTAAGTTAGCTTTATCTTATTTTTATCATTAGATTTAATTCAAATAAATCTGTTTTAAATCATGCATAGCATGCAACTGTTTTAAAGCATGAGTTTAGATTTAGAATGCTCGATTGAAGAGCTATTAGTGGGTGAGTTATTCTATTTAAATTACAGCAATTGCTATTTCTTTGTATGCACACACAAAGGTGTGAAATCTGCATAAGCAAGGAAGGATGTGCATTGAAAGCACACACAGTGCATGCACAAACTTGATTGTAAAGAGCAAGCTCGAGTATGATGAAGCTTTTATTAATGGAGATTATGCACAAAGCAAGATCTTTGGTTCAAATATTCATCTATTTATGCAAGTTATTTAAGTATTCTTTTATTTCTTTTATGTTGTTTGTTGTATAAGACCGCAAATTTTCTACAAATCCATTCAACAACTCGGCTTTATACCACCCGAGTGTCTCGATCGATCAACATTAGACGATTTGATATAAGAGTTGCACAACTTCAATGGGCGAGACATGTGAGTTGTAACACCATACGATCAAACTCGGGTTGAACTCTTCCACCCAAAACACCTTGCGGTAGTCTTCTTAACACCGTATAGGTGAGACACATCCCAAAGAGACAACATTATTGCATGTCCGAGTGCATCATAGGGAAAACCAGTGGCTCAAGTACTTCAATGCCTCATAATTGGAGTACAAATGAAATTCCACACTAATTTAATGATCTTCAAGAAAAATTTACAAGTCCGAGATAAAACTTAGCAATTTGTACAACTAAGAAAATGGAGGAAACAAAAGCTTACATGAAAATATCATTGGTTGTAGAGATAATTTACAGCAAAGAAAGAATTAATGGTGGATGGAAAATCATGTTCTCGATACCACTATGATGTGGGCATAGACAAAAATAAAAATAGATGTGCTATGACACAATGAAACCAAACATTTATTGTCTTCCTTAATTCAACCGATTACATTCTCCTCATTTTTATAGAGGTCTTTAGAATTTTCTCGGAATCAATTTCTCACATGGTTTTTTCCAATCACGGACCAAGAAAGATCTGGAGAAGTCGGTGAATTAATTGTAGTTGGTTGAAAGCATTTGGTGAAACAGATTGGTGGTGAGGTGCATTCGGTGGGAGGTTTTAATGTTGGTGGTTGAAATTACTATTTCCAACACTCGGGAAATTTTTTGCGAATTCAACGCAAGTCTTCAAACAAATTGAATATTTCACAACGATCCTGAAACTTTTAGCGATTTCTTCATAATATAAGTGAAAACATTTTAACAAAACTGAAAGCACAATAACCTTCCAAATTTCAAGTTCTTCATGTAAATTCGGGCCATTTTTTTAGAATGCTTGAGCGGACCTTGAAAAGAACAATAAACTCAAACAAAGTTATTTTCCAAGAACTTCAAAAAAATTAATTTTCTTATAGTGAAAATTTTAAAATCCAAGCCAAAACCTAAAAAAAGTGTGCAAACTTTGGTGAGTTTCGGTGAATAAGAATGAAGTTCGGCTTTTGGAGTAGGTGGAGTATGTGAGAGTGAATGACGAGGATCAACAAAACCCATGCACATCAAGGTTTTTGCACTCGAATGGAAATGAGAATTTGCTCAAGTAATCAACAAGAAATTAACCATAAACAATTCTTCATGTAAAAGAAAAAGGTCTATTGTTCTCATAAATAAAAACGAAGTACAAATAGGAGTATTTTGTAACTCCCATGCATGGACTCATCATACCTCCACAAGGGAGAAAGGAGTTACAATCCCATATCTCTACAAATGGAGTTAGTTGGAGCCTACCTATATATCTCTCTATGCCCACTATATAGAATAAAGAGTAGATCGTCAGGGCCCCCTCTCTATATATGAGTTCGGGCTCCTCTCCTCCTCCCATAGATAGATGTGTTCACATTGTGTTACGTATTTTGTGGGTCCGGTGATGATAACGAATACAAATGGAAGGGACCCCCACCCACTCCCCTGGAGGACCCAAAATCAAGTATGACCTTTATCGACGCATATATGACATTTTTATGACAGGATCTATCATATAACTCCTAATGACAACCTAGAGACCTATGAATCACCTAAGTGATATGCCTCACCATGGGTAAGGGAAGTTCAAGTTCACCGATTTAATAAATAAAAGAAGAAAAATATACCTCGTGCTAACACCCCGCTTCATTAAAGCTAAGGTAGAGGCATGACAAGCCAAAAGAGCAACGGGTCCTAGCGAGCTACGCCTGATGCGGTACCGTGTATAATAAGGATCTCAAGTAATGGAAGAAAACCCAATGGAAAAAACATCCACTTACAAGAGTTAGAAAAATATCCTAAACAACTAAAAAGATACATCATCGTGGGTCCCGACAAAAAAAGGACCGATGACGTACTATTCTTGCAAAAATTACAGCACCCTGAATGGCCTAATTGTGAATGGGGCATCTAGAGTAATTTGCATAACATGGGGTTTTCCCTCAAGTTGTAGGATTTGTGAATGGAGATAACCCTCCGGAGAATGTCAGATTTCTCTTCATAATCTTAATGTTAAACTAATTATACATGCATAAAAACACACGATCTAAACCTACACTAACACTTCCAGGAAACAGGGAGAGAGAGTGCATAAAAGGGAAATCCTTCACTGAAAGGGGTGATAACACCAAAAAAAAGGGCGAGATATTCTACGAGGGAGGAAGAAGAGGGAAAAATAGATTTGGGGAGGTAAGAACATAAGTGACACAGGACTCAAGCTCCATTTGCCATATACACTCCATGAAACACAACGTCTTACACTTGCAAGTGAGAAAAGCATGCACAAAATATAACAATATTAATGGAGATGCAAAGAAGTACAATAAAACATGAAAAGGACTGGAAATCACCACAAAAAAATTTTATTTCTCCAAAACATGCACAAACCATGTACATTGATGCACGAGGCATAAATACGCTTGTTAGGCACGGGGGAAGGCTTACGGCTCATTGAAGTTGACAAAAATACGTCGGGGTTTCCCGGCTCCCGAATGTCTCTACAAAAATGAGGGGTTCAATTACATTATATAGGAATTTTGTCACCTACCCTCATTAAAGAGGTATGGGAACCCATACAAATTCACTTCCCGAGGGTACTTCTATAAGAAAAGACATGGGTGCGATACCGTGTTAAATGTGGTTGTTGAGTTGTCATTCGCCCACCTACCTTTGCTTTGCCTAGGACTTGTCATTCATCTAACCATGTGACATGGCCATCCTCGTCTTACCAATTCCCAAGTGTTTAACCTCATGACCCATCTAACCATGTGTTTCTTGACTTCAATCATCCAACCCTTGGGGGGTTGGATGCCAACCAACTATGTGGGTTGTACATTCATGTGGTCGTTAACTAACCTAATGGTCGTCATCTTTACATCATGGGTTGTCCAACCTGGGAGGTTGGACAACCATATATCTCTTCCCATACAACACGCTACCTGACCAACCCATCCGACTAACCCCTTTCCATCCAACTCGAGGGGGTTGGACGTCATCCAACCTGTCCATACGTCGCTGACCCGACCAACCCCTAGGCCATCCATTTGTTAGGGCGACCAACCTAGCAATCCGACCAAATTCTATGTTGTGAAAATGTGGGGGTTCGGACAGAAATCTTAAACTATCCATACGTGTTCAAAAATCTGATCCAACCAACCTAGGCATCCAACCCAGTCGTCCAACCCCGAGGGTCCAACCCCAAGAGGCCAACTTCTAAAGGCGATATCTTGAGCTCTCGAATGAGGTTTGGGGTGAAATGTTATATTATTTTGCATGTAAACAGCCCACTGAATCCAATGGTGGTGGTCTCAAGATCCAAGTTTAACTTTAACATTTCCAAATGGATCCTGCTTTCTCGAGATGGCTAGTTGTGCATTGGAAGAGTGAGTTGCCTCGGGGAAGTGCATGATGTTTCAAGATGTCTTGTCTTCTCCATCATGTAGGGCATGGAAAATGACTTCCATAAGCACTTTTTAGACTTATAATTCCTCACATGGCTATCATAATCTTTTTTTGAATCTGAGGTCCTCCTTCGTGATGCATGCTCCCTTAGGCCCAAAACCCTGCTTTTGATGGATTGGCTCCAAAGCCTCCAAAACTTCCTTGAATATTCCAATCTCAAATCCTTAGTGTTCCTAAAACTTGGATTCTCTTGTATCATTCCATATTTCTCCATGAAGCCTTGTCCAGTGCTCAAACCCATTCTCCCAAGTTGTCTATTTTTACCGGGGTAAAAAGATAACAGTTTGACACCTCTCGGGGACATCTACCTGTTAGATGTGTGACTAGTTACTGAAGCATCCATTAGGCATGGAGTCAACTCGATACACACCGTAAGATGATTCGAACTGAACTCTTGTCCCCGAACCATCAAAAATTGTTCCTTGAACTCGAAACTATCGACCAATGCTTGGATTCTCCATCTCATTCATAAGATTATCTAGAATTAAGGTTTGTGAGAGTGGAAAATTATCTTAAATCTGGATTTCTCTTTCTTCGCAATCTTGTCTCGAGAAGTACTTGGGACCTCATGTTCTAATCGATCATGAACACTGCCACCTCTAATGAATTGTGCAAGAGAAACAAAACCACAACACACAAGCTATGTACAAAGAGGAAAATCATACATGCCTAAATGAAACATGCAAAGTGTGCATACACACTTGTTCTATTGAAATCAAACCTACCTACCCTACACTAACCAGTAAAAGGAAATCAAAAAATCTTGCGAATAGTAGGGAGAAGTAACTTCCCTTTCTCACAATCTTGGACCATGTAATTGATTTGGCAATGGGCATGGTCATGTATGAGAGTGAAAAATTAAACAAAGGCCAATCTTCCACCCAAATAACCAAAGTATCAACATCAATCGAAAATACCTCCTCAAGTTGATTGGCATTAGAATCCTAGAGGTGTTGATGGTGACCCTTAGTGCTTTGAATATCATTCTCATGCCCTAAAATGGACATGACTAGTTTTGGATTCTCCCTTGGCTCCAATGAAGCCAAGTATTTGATTGGGCACCGTTTGATCTGATGGATGTGCCCATTACTCTGAATGTTGACTCCACGAATGAAGTCATCCTATGGACATTCTTGAAAAAAGAGGTTGTTTGCATGATGATTTTTGCTTTGCATTGCTTCCGCAAGTAGTTGATCCTCTACCTTAATAACTAGTGTGGAAATGGTGATAACATTGTTTCCTTCCTCTTCCTTGTCTGCAGTGTGAGTGTTGGAAGATTCAAATCTTCCAATCTTGGTTCCAGAGGGTTGTTGTGAAATGTAGACTCTTGTTCTTGAATGCTCTCTTTCATGACAAAGAGTTCATGTTCTTGGAAGGTGGATGATGGAGGAGAAAATAATGTGATCACTATGGGCTCCTCTCTATTGAAGCAATCTTCCAATTTGGACAGATAATTTACCTCCTCATTGTCCTGTTGCATTGGTTCAACCTCCTCCACAGTGTTGTCTTGATCTACAATCTGCTCACCATGGTTCCCCTCATCCTCGAACATGAATTTTGAAATCTCAAACTTTTCTTTGACATCATATCTCGAAGGGGATGAAGTGGGGGAAAAACTAAAGGCTCTTCGTGGCTGTTTGGTGCGCGTAGCCTCGAAATTGCATGAATCTCATCCATAGCCAAAATATACTCCTCTTCTTTTGGATTTGAAGTAACGCTTCTCCTCCCCCTTGCCGACTCTACAATTGGTGTTTGATTAACACCTTCTGAAAATAGAGTTTCATCGTGGACACTACATTCCGAGAGCATGTGGATTGTTGATCATCTTCTTCATGTTGCTCTTATGCTTCTATTGCAGCCTCGGCTTCCACCAACTGCGGCTCGACCTTATCCTCCTCTATAGGCTTAACCATCAAGGGGATTTTATCAATCCTGAATCTAAGAGCCAAATTTCATCAAGATTTTGATCATTTCTTCTTTTATGGGCTCTTTTTCTCGCTACTCCCCTTGACTGGATTTTTGAGTCTCTTCCCAACATGCACTTAGGAAGGTGGGAGGAGTGGTGGGTGGGGTCTCCAATGGTTGTTTCTTTTTTTTTTTTTTTTTATTGGAAGGAAGGTATTTCTTTTGGCTCGTGTGGAGGGGATTTGGGTTTGGAATGGAAAAGAGAAGAATAATTGAGATGGGATGGAAGACTAGGAGATGGAGAAGTGGAATCCACAATGGGGGCAGCATGTGAGAAGCTTGGAAATTGATGCTTGGGTTGATATGGTGTGTGTTGTGGGATGGGGAGAGAGTTGTGAGATGGCAATGCGGAGCTTTCCCATTGACAGATTGATCGAACTCGTCAACAAAAGCTCCTACCTCTAGGATCCACTTTCTTAGCCTTGGAAACATCTCAACAATAAAGTCAAGCTTCTCCTGTGAGCTGTAATAGCTTGGAATAGGGTGTACAATGGGGGTAGCATGTGAGAAGCTTGGAAATTGATGCTTGGGTTGATATGGTGTGTGTTGTGGGATGGGGAGAGAGTTGTGAGATGGAAATGTGAAGCTTTCCCATTGACAATATTGATCGGACTCGTCAACAAAAGCTCCTACCTCTAGGATCCACTTTGTTAGCCTTGGAAACATCTCAACAATAAAGTCAAGCTTCTCCTATGAGCTGTAATAGCTTGGAATAGGGTGTACCCATGGACAAGGAGTCCTAAAACCAATCTTACATGTTTTTATTTGAGTTAAAACCCTTTGATGTGTCATCCTTGCCTCTAACTCTTGAACCTTTAATTGCAACTCAAGATCCTCGGATGTAGGGTAACCCGTACCCAAAATTGTAAGGTATTGTATCGCTGTAGAAACAGATGTAACAAGTGCCCCAATGATGATACGAGTCTCCTCGCAAGGTGTTCGGGATCCGAAAAAGCTCTTGGAGTATGCGTTAACATCCCGCATACCCCGCCTAGCCCCCGCGCCCTTTATTTTCCCCTTTTTTCCTTCTTTCATTGGCCTTTTGATCTTCAGTGACAAAACCACCACCCTACAGGGCGGAGGTCTCGTGACCGCCGCCCGATCAGCGGCGATCTGCCTGTGTAACCGCCGCCCCCTTTCAGTGGCGGTCCCGTGCGCGTTTTCCAAAACGTTCTTTTTGATGCGACTCACATGAAATATCACGTTTCACCAGCTTTTCTTGCCGACTTAAGCTTGCATTTATGTTTTTGGTCCCCTAGAATAGTGATTTTCCTTTGTTTATTGTTTAGGAGTTCAGTTTGGTTTTGATCTTTGGGTGATTGAATTCCTATAAATGCATAGCTTGTGCTGAGGCAAATGGCCACCATTTCCTTGTTAGAGTCTTCTCATTTTCAGTGGTTTGGTCTGTTAGTTTGCTTAGGATTGATAGTATAATTCATTTCATGCTTGGTTAGCATTGTCCAGCTGTTGGTAAGCCACATATCCAGCTTGTGCAAACAGTGTTGTTGTTTTATCTAATCCATTAGAGTAGAATAGCTTAGGAAGCCATTAAAGTTGCAGGTTTTGCTCTTCAAACAGGATAGTTTCAGGTTCTGGATGCATTATGTTGCATGATTTGCAATAGATCCCGCTAGGAATTGCATAAGCCAAGCTCTGTACTCTTGCGCTATCCCTCTCCTATCCGCGTTCTATTCTGTCTGCATTCTGAAGGTTGTCCCTTGTTCCAACACCTATTCCTGTTGATGCAAGCATTACACACTTTTCTGGATCTACGTGAGCACAAAGAACGAAGAGATCATACTGAGGGGACAAGATCACGCATACCATCGGATTCGCCACTGTTCTGTGGAATCCAGGTTCTAGCTTTCAAAGTTCTAGTTAGAATCATATCAAATAGAGTAGTTAATCGCTTTATTTCAGTAAATTCTATTCTCGATATTTCGAGGGAAGCCAGTGGGGATTGATAGTTTCTGAGAAACTATGATTCATTCCTCACTTCTGAGGTAGGATCGAGAATCTTGCAAATAGATTAGTTATTTCATTGTTTAGAATAGATATACAAATTGCACAGACAAATAGCTATACTCGGCTATTTTGTTTGTTTTTAATTTATTAGTTTAGTTGTCAATTCTAAATATTTTAAATAGTTGCTTTCTTAAATTCATATAAATCATCAGAAAATACAAAAAGAAGTCATATATGCTATAAATGCGTTTCATATATTTAGAGTTCACTTTATTGCAGTTTGTCTATATTATTGCTTTCGTATGACTATTACGGGACCTAGGGAGCCCAGAGAATACATTTTCGAGCCAATCGTGCCTCAACCCAATCTCACAACAGCAATAACTGATATTGACCAGAATCTTAGAATCCGGGTCTTCCAAACAACAACAGACTTCCAACAGGTCAGATCTCAGTTAAGAGGATTAAACATAGAAGACGACCAGGCACATGCATTTTGGTCAAGTCAGCCAAACTACAGATTACCCTAGAAAAACATCCACATGACTGTAGAAGGGTTTGAAAGAGAACAAACATTCGGGTGCGATCCTTTAGTTCCACAACCAGACGCTGGAGACACCCTCGTAGATATAGATACCAGCTTAAGAATCCAGGTTGCGAGAATGCCTGTGAGGTATTCTGAGAAGATTGCACAACTGTTGGTTCTAAACATAGAAGCTGAGAAAGCGTATGATTATTGGATACTAGGAATCAGGACTTGATTCTACGTATGACCATAGCTGGCCCACAACAAACACGAACCTACGGTTGTGATCCACAAATCCCGCAACCCAACGAATCCATAAGAGAATTAGATATAGACACTGGCCTATGCACACTAGTATTTCAGTCCACTCCACTTCCACCTATTATCATTGAACAACTATCCTTGCTGGACACAACAGCTAACAAAGCTAGAGAATTCTGGACTAGGCCAGAGAACCATCCATAGAGTTGACTATATTTACCATTCACCATATGACCCTATCCGGAGAAAGATACGAAACTATACTGGGTCATTTTCCACGTATTCCACAACCCATAGATCGAATCACGCCAGAGCTCGATATTGATTGGAGCCTTCGAGCAGTCATCCTTGCCGATCGATCTATCACGCCAGTCCAGGTTAGAAGGGCCTTCTTTGCCTTAGATTCGCAGATTCCATTAGTGCGCGTCGAAGACATTAGACTGCCTAACTAGTCTGTCCATATACCACCCATATTCCATCCCCACCGGCTGTCTCGGCACGACCTCGGGAGGTCGGGTACGCGGAAGAGTCACTTGTAGATTCCCACGCTCGCTTGTCACTTTTTCGGCGTACAAAATTGGTGAACCCGACGTGAAACAAATGAAATTAGTGAAGCTAACGTAAAACTTCCTACTTTCTCGTTCGGAGTCATAGTATCACGTGTTCTTTCACAAATCACCTTCACTCCTTCCCATTATTCTGCGGGTATTCATATACCCCCCGAATATGTCGGGATTCGATGCATATGGCAGACCCCTCTTGGGTCTCGAGGCATACTACGCCCAACAGAATAGGCAATCATCACCCTCACTCTCAGTATGGGGCGACAACTATTCAACTAATCAGTTGTCAACACAAACCCCAAGAATTAGATATAGTTCGTCTTTTCAAACTGAGGAGTTAGATCAACCCCCTCGAATGCAAAAAAAGAGCCTTCGGAGTTCAAACAATATGACGCGTTCTGGGAGAATCTGGTTCATCTCCTCAAATGCTACTTAGACCACAAATTAGTAGGCAATCAGATCCATACCTGGTCTTAGATGATGGACAGTCAATACGTTATCCTAGGAGTGAACAACATTCTCGGGGTATGTACCCACCTATAGGAGGTTTACAAATACAACCCGAGGTCTCTCTTCAAGAAAATACCTCTATGCCACTGCATATAGGAAATACTCTCAGAGAAACTTGGCAAGATAGCGATCAATTCATGACAGGATATCACATGCCTATACAACACCAGGGTGTACAACAAACGCCGCTCAGACAAAACACTGTGACTTCACCAAATGAAGTCATTTCAACGTTAGTAGAAAAAGTGAGAGGGTTAGAACTTGCTCAAGCAAGTCAAAATTCTCCGTTCATACAAACAGGAAGTTCCAATCCTCCATACCACTCTGGCCAAGTAGATCTCCTCACGGGAGTAGTGTAATGCCCATCCTTTGTTCACTCCAGGCAGGCGGCCTGTCCCCACAGCACGGGGCTCCAAAAATGATAAAATACAATTTTTTTTGGCCTTGGTAGCTGGCAGTGGTTGAAGCGTCTCTTCCTTTTATTAAATTTTCGGATTTGCAAATCTCCTGTTGACTCCTTTCTGTCACGTGGTCTGCCTGTGGTTTCTGTCCAAAACCACGAATGCTTGTTGTGCTCCATCAAATGCTGAAACAGATGAATTGCTTCAGCGTGTTCTGGACAACGGATTCATTAATGGTGAAATGAAGGTCTGTCTCCCTAAGGTTGCAAGGGTGGGTTTGGCTTCTCATAACCGTGCTGTGCAGGCAGTCCAATGGAGTCGCAGGCTGTTCTTGCTACGTTTTTTCCAGCTGTGGGGTCGTGTATAGTTTAGGGCCAAACGTTTTGAAGTTGAATGCCTTCGCATGGTGGCAGCCTCCTGTTCCTTCCTCCCTGCTCGTGGAGCCCAGAGAGAGTTGTGCGACTGCTGCCACAGGGCGATCCCAAGGAGCCGTGGGTGTTGAATCCCGAGGTTCTGGTTGCACGTGACCACACAGTCGTGATCAGTTGTAGCAAAATCTTCCAGCTGTAGTGGATGAACGAGGTAAAGTTTTGGTTGAGCTGTCCTTCCTTTTCATTTTGGGAAGTTGTTTCTATCCTGGTGGCGAATCTAACATGGAAGAAGCTCGATCAAACCTTGAGGCAAGTTTTGCAATGAAGCTGAGAGTGTTGTTTCACTGTTGTTTCTAGCGTTGTTTCACTGTTGTTTCACTGCGTCCACTGTGGTTTTAGATGAAGCTACAAGCTAGGGAAGTTGGCGTGTTACCTCCACATTTTTGGGTGTTGCGAAGGGTGTTCATGTTCGAGAATCCAAAGCAACAGCCTGCCGCAATGGTTAGCCAGGCAACAGACTTGTTGCAGTATAGTAGAAGCCCTTTTTGAGCGCTTCCAGCAAGCAGGGTGTCCAAATCTGTTGTTTTCTGTTCAGTATTGAACGTATCCTCGAATTCGGGACTCTCCTTTAAGACATTTTCATCAAAATCGATTAAGTGACAGTGGGAGTGTTGCCAGGAGACCCGATGAAATTATTACAGAGATTCTCTGTTGAGACTTTACTTGTCTTACGCTGTAACGCATGGAAGAGAATCTCTTAGGTGTGGATTTGTATCATGTCAGAATATTCATGAAGCACGTTTGCTTTGCTGCAGTTATGGCGCTTGCTTTTTGTGTTGGTGACAGATCACACCCACAGGCACAGGAGACCTATGCAAGGTTGGAGAAAATGTCTTGGGAGATGAAGGTAGCAGGATATTTCTCAAACCCAGAGCTTGCACTGAGTTGTTTCTCCAAAACCGATTCGTGACAGTGAGGGTGTGTTGGTTGGATATTTTGTCAAACCAAAATATGAGGTTCAACCACAGTACATGGGATTAAATCCCTCCTCAAAGACAGGTGAGGCTACCTGTTTATTGCTAATCTAAAACACAAGAAATAATATATACAATATTAACACTAATCTAACCATTGGGGGTTGGGATGAAATCCCGAAATCCACATTCACACGATTGCTTTCGTAAGTGAAATAGGTTAGAAACTGTTACAGTGAAAGAAGCACGGTAGAAAAGAAATGGGAGAAACGTATTTTCTTTCGAGTAAACACAGAGCACGAAATAATCATACGAGTTTTAGATCACAGATATAGTGTCCGAGATAATTAGAAACACTGAGATTCTATGCAAAGAATAGCTTTAAGATCATGAACATAAGAACACTGTCTTAAATAAGATATATTTCACAACACAAAGTCTGTAAAACAATATCAACTTCTATTCTTCTAAATGATTGAAAGAAAACACAAAGTTTTTCTTCTTTCCAATAGCCTCTTGATCTTCCAAAAATTCTCGACCCTTTAGAATGCACAAGCATCCCTTATTTATAACAAAAGAAGCTAGAGATCAAACAGGACAGATCCTAAAGAGTAGCCTGTTAACTGGAGCTTCAACTTTGCATGACTCTCACGCAGGAGATCAAGTCAAAGTATGAATTAAAAATAATGATAAAACGGAAATAAAAGATATGTCATTCTAAAAATAGAAATGTCATGGGACGTTGGAACTTAATCCGAGTCATCATCTTTTGATTCTTCTTCTTTCTCTTCTTCCAGCTGAGACTGTTTGTTCCGGAACTCCTGGAACTTCCGAATAATGCCTTGCATTTCATTTTCCTCAGGTGCAGTGGAATGATCATTCCACATTTCGCAGGTCTCATGGATATCACTGGCACTTCCGGGAAGCTTTTTCAACCTTTTGCTGAGCTTTCTTAAGGCCTCCAACGTATGTTCAATCCTCACAAACTGACCAATGACTTCAAGGTCGAATCCATCTACAGGTTCATGCTGAACAGTCTCTTGAACTTGTTTGAAGAGATCATCTGCTGATAGGGCACTTGAGTTCCCAACTGACACCTTTGGACAAATCTTTAGCAATTCTTCTTCCAGATCACTTTTCCCATCGATCAATTTATCTCTTGATTCTCTCAACTTGCTGCAGGCTTCGTTGAGGATCTTTACTCTGAACTTGATGGCCTTGATCAGCTGGAAGTGTTTATCTGTATGTGGAAGAACGCCTTCTTCTACCAAGAGATGTGTTGGTATTTGCTTTAGCACTTGGAGAGCTTCACAAGTCAAATCAAGTTGTCCAAGTTCTTCAGTGAATTCCTCATCCATCTTCTCTCCTTCCTTCTGAATCTCTGCCAAGGACTGATGAACTTTCACCACGTCTTGAATTACTTCCTTCCCTTGTTGGAGCAACTTTTGGATCCATTCATCAACCACCCTTCCTTTTTTAGTAATCTTCTCAATCGTAGGCACCGATGAGAAATCGAATCCGGCAGATACAGAGGAAGATGGTATGGATTCCAGGGGTTTTGAGAGTTTGATCAAAACCTCTGTCAACTGCTCCACTTTTTCCTTAAGCTCATCTCTGCTGACCTTTGTTTCTTTCAACTTTTGGCACAGGACGTCTATGGAATCCTTTGCATCTTGTTGCGCCCCTTTTGCTGTTACTTTCCCTAGAGACACCCTGGTTACCTGGTAATCAGCAGTTGTTACATCATCTCTAGTTTTGTCAGCTGAGGGAGTGGCAATCTCTGCGAACTTATCTCCTGAAGCATCTACCAAAACCCTTGAAACTGTTTTGGGTTTCTTGGCTGATCTCGCAGTAGAAGCCTTGAGTGAGCTGAAATCAAAGGCTGGTAGGGGTACAATCACTTTCCTCTTCCTCGGAGTTTGTTCGAGTAGCCATTGTGGTGTATCAGAGGAAACTGCCAATGTTGTAGTAACTGGTATTCTACTCTCAAGGGGAGCAGATTCTACTATTGGAGGGGGAACAGTAGCCAACGTGGTAGTAGGTGCAATGAATAGAGGCACAGGTTGTGGGGAGTGTTGGTGATCACTTGGGTTCCAGCAGAGAGGGGTGAGAGCCCGGAGAAAATATTGGCCATACTTGAAGAAGTGGATGGGGAATGAGGAGGTCGGAGTGGTTGTTGAGGGGAGGCACGATTCGGTTTCAAAGCCTTGAATGCAAGAGATAAGGTCTCTCCATTTGAGCAATCAACAAATGGTGAAGTCAAGAGCTGGCTTCCTCCTTCTTCTAAATTAATCTCCCCTATTTATGGTGGTGTTGGTGATTCTGGCACAACCACCGTTTGAGCTAGAGAGACAATTGAAGAGATTTGTCTTTCTTTCTTCTTCTTGGGAATCCTAATTTTTATAGACCCCCCAGAAGATTCTTTGTCCTTTTTCTTTTGGGAGGGCCCCACCTCCGTTTCAGCCAACTTTGGAAACTTGTCATCTTTAAAATTCATGCCCCAAGAAGAGAGCAATTTTTTGTGCGAGCAAGAATTAGATCCGACCTATCTCGTGATAGAGGCTTTTTTCATTGCCGCCGACCAATCAATAGGTGGGAAAACGTATCGATCTTCATTAATCCCATCATAGGACATATCCAACACACTTTCATTGTCAGTTGTGCCATCTGGCAAATCAGAAAGCTCTAGCGTCTGAATCTCATTAATAGTTAACCTACTATTATCTTTTCTGCGAACTGCAACTTCGTTACGCAGATCCACCCAGATATCCTCAATGTCGGGCCTGTGCAGATGTAGGGCTCCATAGGTTCTAAGTACTCCTCGGATGTCAAAACCATCCCGAGACTTCATATGCTTCTTTAATTTCTCCTGGAGTTCACATTCAACATTTTTAGCCTTTGCCACTGTCGAGCAAGTATATCTCCCAATAGAAATTGGGAAGGATACTGCTGCCTTATGCTTGCTCTGTTGGAATTTGTGAAAATCCAATAGCTGTCTGACCAATTCTAGCAATATCAATCTATCCCCTGGATAGCGAGGCAGACGGAAAGGCTCTCCAGTACATGACCGTTCGAAGGTAGGTAAACTTCTTGAACTGCAAGAAGATACATCCCCATTTAGATACTTCAGCCCATGCCTCGTCTGAGACCCTTGTCTTTCTCAGCCCTGGGTTCAGCTGGCAGATGTTCTCGTAGAAAAAGGCGTCATTTACCCTCCTAAAATGATCCTTGGACCCCTTCTTCGTTATTTGAGGATAATACTTATAGACTGGATTTGACGTTCTGCTTCCTTTAGTCTCCAGCCTGGGATAGCTCCTCATCCCAGCTGCTGCATAGGCCACATATGAGAACATATAAAACTTTCCGGTTGACAGGACCGTCGTCATCTGGGAATCAATTTCATCACTGATAAGGGTCCCCCAGTCAATCCCTTGCTTGTTCTTCTTGATGGTGACCATAAATTGGTACATCCATCCATGAAATAAATTTGATTCCGGCAAGCCAAAAACCCGGCTCAGTAGGGTGATAATATCGTTGATTTCTTGTATGAAATCCGATCTAGGGATAGTTCTTGGAAATCTAGATATTACTGGTTTTGCCTTGACCAAGAACTTCTTATTGACATCCCTAATGCAATTTTCCTGGTTACTGTCCCAGGCCTTCTGAGCCGACTTGATGTCTAGGGCCCCATACTCTTCAAAATTTGGTAGTTTCAGGAGATCATCAAAATAAGCTCCATCTAGTTTGATAACTACTTCACCAGCCTGATTCCTTACGGAACGAGAAGCTGAGTCGTAGCTGGATGCACACGCCAAAACAAACTCTGGACATTGGGCAGACATGGGGAAGCCTGCTGCAAGGGGCAAGCCACTGTTAGCTAAAGCCACCATCCATGGGGTTTGAGAAGAACTCTTCACCCTATTCCAAAAGTCGTCCATATCTATGTTGCCCATTTCAGTATCCCTGATATCATAATTACAGTCGATATATGACGGGGATTCTGGTTTCTTAAATTTGTATTTCATCCTGCTAGATTTTTCGGCCTTCTCCTGTGATGAACCAGGATCCGACATGAAGAATATTGGAAGGAGAAAGGCTCGGAACTCCGGAGATGCTGTGCAC
Source organism: Taxus wallichiana var. yunnanensis (assembly GCA_018340775.1). Classification (NCBI taxonomy): domain Eukaryota; kingdom Viridiplantae; phylum Streptophyta; class Pinopsida; order Cupressales; family Taxaceae; genus Taxus; species Taxus wallichiana. The sequence goes on from CM031243.1 coordinate 547,999,084, forward strand.
ACTGAAAAACCTGATTGACTGAATGCGTCGGAAGAAGAGAAGAACCCGACAGGTCTGATATGTCGGAATCTTGGCGAAACCCGACACTTGCTTTCAATGGCGGAAACAGGAGAAAACCCGGCACCCACTTTCGATGACGGAACTCAGGAGATGCCCAAAGACTTAGTGTTGAGGTCGGAATGTTGAGAAACCCCGTCACTTCGAGCTTCCAATGTTCTTCGGACTTTTGAATCTGCAACACAACCTTCAAAATCCGGGAAACAAAAACAGAGTCTTTCCTTTGAATTTCTACATACACAACTTCCTTTCTTTTTTGTTATTCATATTCCATACATCATGCAAGTAATTGAAATTTGGAAGGAACAGCACCAATTGATAGTCTCAAAAAGAAAATAAACCCTAAAAACCCAAAACCCTTTCCAAAACAACACAGAAAGAAGAAGGAAGAAAAACCCTCAACAACTGGCAAGAAATTGGAAAGAAAATACACGCAGTCGATCCAGAAAAATCAAGAATAAAGAAGGAACGAAAAATACCTTCAATTCGAGACAGGTAAAATCGAAAACAAATGATCCAGTCTGGTAACGCGAGTTTGCGGGTTTTGGGAGCGGAAGAGCATGCGAAAAATCCACGAATTAAAAATATGAACGGTAAGAATGACGTGGAAATCCGCGTATTTATAAGAAAATCAGTAATAAATACACTTCAATCTCAAGCGTGCCAACTCACCACCACTCGCATGAATGCCACGTCGGCATGTTGGAGGAGTCCGAAAACCAGATACGAGGAGATTTAGTGCATTTCGGGTTTCGGGCTTCGGAAAACATGGAGCACAAAACATGTTTTGAATCATGAATGTTCCGATGCATTGAAATTCCAAACCCCGATTACAAAGGATTGAGCGGACTTCGGGAATCGGAGAACATGGCGCATAAAACATGTTTTGGAACATGAATGTCCCGATGCTTTAGAGTTCCGAAAACCCGAATACAAAGGATTGTCTTAACACAAGGCGGGTCTCGGGTTTCGGAAGTCACGCGACACAAAGCATGTTTTAACTCAAGTATGTTCCGATGAGTTGAATTTCCGAAAACCCGATTACAAAGGATTTTCTCATTGCAAGGCGGGTTTCGGGTTTCGGAGGTCATAAGACATAAAGCATGTTAAAACTTATGTCAAGCTGTTAGTAACACCCGAAAACCCGATTTTCTCTAAAAGAGGTCATAATGTAAAAACACTTCAAAAAATTTGTAGGGGTTATCCGATCATTTCGTTGTGAACTCAAAACGGGGATAACAGCTGGCTCCAGTTGGGGACTTTCTTTGCAATACCAAAGGAAGAGAACTCAGAATCTCTGGTCTCGCAGACCAGGGCCTTATCCATTGGGCTACGGGTCAAGGAGAAAACCAAAACAAAACAAAACGAAGAAAGAAAGAAAGAAACCAAAAGCAAACACACAACAAAAGCAAAATATGTACAATGCAAGAGAGCATCTTGCATTAATGGTGGAACAGCTTTAGATGTTGTCCACTGAAAGGCAAAGGGAGTAACCCTCCATCCAGATATGATAGAAGGAAACTATTTTCACCATTCAACTCGTGGATCTTGAAAGGTCCTTTCCATAAAGAATCAAACTTTCCATGCATTCCTTTCTGTTCTCTTCTTTTATCCCAAAGCAACACCAGGTCTCCAATCTGGAAGTCACGTTGCTTTGATTTTTTATCAAAAATCTTCTTCACCCTGCACTGATGATCTGCTATACGATCAATCACCTTGATTCGCTCTTCTTCTAGCTTGGTTAGGTACATAACCCTCTTTTCGATTGAATTCTGAAAAGCTACATCTTCAACCGCTTTTGCTAATTGCAAGGCTGGCAATTCTACTGAGATAGGAATTTCAGCATCAATCCCATATAGCAACTGAAAAGGGGACATCCCTATGGCTCGCTTTGGAGTGATCCGATCAGCCCACAACGCATCATACAATGCTTTGTGCCAATTCCTCTGATTTTCGTCTACTAATTTCCTGATTATAGTAACCAGATTCTTATTGCTGGACTCAGCTTGCCCATTGCCCTGGGGATAATAGTCAGATGAGTGAGCCAAAGTAATGCCGAATCCATAGCAGAATTCTGTCAACTCATGTGACGAGAAGTTAGACGCATTATCCGCTACAATCTTATGAGGAATACCGAATCTGACGATTATGTTTTCTTTCAGGAACTTGCAAACAGCTTCAGAAGTTGCTTGCTTGATTGGTACAGCCTCTACCCACTTGGTAAAATAATCAGAAAGCAGCAATCGGCACATAGTTGTGTCCAAAGACTGGAAGCAGGATTCAATGTTCCGATAAAATCAATCCCCCATTGGCGAAAAGGTTCTTCAATCACCACAGGCTTCAAAGGAAGAGCTGCTAGCTTGGGACGACCAACGAAATGTTGACAAGCTTCACATTTAGACACCCATTCTGCTGAATCCCGGAAAAGAGTAGGCCAATAATACCTAGCCCGTAAGATCTTATATGCTGTTACAGAGGACGAAAAATGTCCTCCGCATGCTAGGCTATGAAAGGATTCTAATAACTTTTCCTGTTGTGATTTATCGACACAACGCAAGAAGACACCATCAATACCTTTCTTGTATATTGCATTATTCCACAAAAGGTATTTTGCAGATCTTAACTTGACGGTCCTCTTCTCTTTTTGATTTAAATGTGGAGGGCATTCACCATAAGTTAGGAAGAAAGCAATGTCCATGTACCATTCATCGGTCGTACTGACAAAAAGCACCATAGGCAGCTCGGAAGAAGTATCTTGATTTTTCACACTCGCTTCAAAGATGATTCTCTGCAATCAATTGACACAGGCCTCTTCCTCGTACCAACTTGGTAGGTTTGATGTCCAAGTCATACTCCTGAACCTTAGCAATCCAAGTACCTCATTGGCTTCCCAGCTCTTGTTGAGTTAGAATGGATTTAACAGCAGTATCAGGAACGAGAACACGAGTATGAGAATTCAGCACATAGTACCTGAAATGCTTCACCGCTCGCACCACCGCATAAGCATGTTTTTCAATCTGCGACATCTTCAATTCATGCTCTTTCAACGGACAGCTCATGAATGCGATAGGAGCTTCAATGCCTTCTCCATTTTCCTGCATCAGGATCGCTGACACTGTGTGGGCAGAAGCATAGCTATACATGATGAAATCTTTCTTGAAGTCTGGACATACTAAGACAGGAGCACAAGCAACTGCCTTTTGATTTCTTCAAATGAAAGTTTCCCTTCTGCACTCCATCTGAATGGGACTTTGCCTTTCATCATTCCAAGGATATCCTTGGTTTTGTCAGCGAAATCGGGTACAAATCTTCTCAAGAAATTAACCTTTCCGAAGAAAGAATGAACTCCTGTTTTACTTGTGGGCAAGGTAAGGCTCTGAATAGCCTTTACCCTCTCTGGGTCAATTTTAGTTCCTTCTCTAGTCACAATATGACCCAGCAGCTTTCCTTCTCTTACTCCGAACATAGACTTCTTGGGATTCAATGAAATCCCATGACGTCTACACCTTAAAAGTACCTGTTCTAAATGACCATAATGATCACTCCGCTTTTTAGAAAAAATGGTCAAGTCATCCAAATACACGACTATGACCTTGCCCATCAGATCTCTGAATGCTAGATCCATAGCCCTCTGAAAAGTAGCTCCGGCGTTGATCAGGCCGAATGGCATCCTCCTGTAAGCAAAGGTACCCCATGGGGTCGTGAAAGCTGTCTTGTGTTGATCCTCTGTGGTTACTTCGACTTGATTATATCCTGAAAACCCGTCGAGCATGGATAACATTTCCGATCCAGTTACAGTTTGTAATACCTGATCCATGATAGGCAAGGGATAGTTATCCTTCAGTGAGGACTGATTCAAGTTTCGGAAGTCAACACAAATCCGGATCTCGCCATTCTTCTTCCTGACAGAACAATGTTTGCAATCCAAGTGGAGTGATGGATTGGGAAAATAATCCTAGCATCTAACATCTTCTGAATTTCTGCCAGGATTGTCCCTGAAATCTTCGGATTGTAATGCCTTTGCTTCTGTCTATAAGGCTTCACATCAGGCTTCAGAGGAATACTATGCTGAACATCCTTGGGCTTGAAAGATTTCAAATCTGCATAGGACCATGCTAACACATCGATGTATTTCTTCAAAAGCGAAGTGAATCTTTCCTTCTCTTCAGGAGAACAACATTTACCGATATTCACCATCCGAGGTTGATCAGATGAACCTAGATTGATTTGATCTACTTCAGAGGAAGAAGCTCCTTCAACTTGCCTTTTGTTTTGGATAAAGCGATCATGTTTGTCAAACAGACCCTCCAGGGAAACCAGACCTTTTGGTATCTTGTTGCCTTTCAGCTGGATAAATTCACCATCAACCTCTTGATATGGCTCTGAAATAGTTTCACGAAAGGCTGATTCCGAACCTTCAAAATATAGCTCACTGAAATTGTCAGCCTTTTCTAGAAAAGCCAACACCTGTTGATCATCATTGAATACCTGCCAGTGAGTTGCATTATCTGGGACGCTAGGGCGGTACACAATCTCGATAGAGTATGTGTCTTGCTTGAACTGAGGATGAGGAAGAAGAAGAGATGCAGATACGGCCAAAGAATCAGCCTTGTCATTATAATCTCTTAAAACTGCCTTAATAGAAAATGCATCAAAGCATTCTATACTATCCCAAACTTTGTTCCTGTAATGCCTCAACCGATCATTTTTCACCTGATATACACCCCTGACCTGATTAACAATCAGCTCTCGCATCTCCCTGCACCTTGAGATTCCTGATTCCCTTCTGTCTGGCCAATTCTAATCCTAATAACAGGGCTTCATATTCGGCCGTGTTATTAGTATTATCAAATTGCAACTTATAAGCTGATGGGAAAATCTCGGAGCTAGGAGATATGAGAACAACACCAGATACCGATCCAGAAGTTGAGCAGCTACCATCAAATTCGAGCGTCCAAATTGCATTGGGATCTTCCTCTTCCACATCTACAATGGGTATCTCTGATGCCATGAAATAATTCCCAAAGCTAGCATCTTCGAAAAGGATCTGAGCCTTAGGATCATCTGATTTAGTCACCAAATACTTTGCCTGCGGTTCAGGATGAAGAACCTGTTGAACCCCTTTGACTGGGATCTTGGCTTTGGTCCAATCCATACTAATCTCTCCTCCGACATCTTTACAAAATCCTCTACCCAAGAGAATACCATAAGCCGCAGGGATATCAGCAACCAGAATAGTCATTTTTACTCTCTTCTCAGGGAAGGCAACAAATGCAAACTGTGCGTCCTTAATTTGACCAATCAGAGGGACTTGTTTAGTTTCCATGGAATAGCACCGTCCATATGACTTAGTCAAAGTAAGCCCAAGGGCATGGGCCACTTTTGCGGGCATAACATTATCAGAGGCCCCTGAATCAATAATGCAATTGCTGAGTTTAAACCCATTTATAAGTAGAGACAAATAAAATGGTTCAATCTTTCCTGAGGAAGAAGCAGAAGTCAGATTATTCTGAGGTGTGGGTCGAATAGGATTTGGAAGGAGACCTTTTGAAGGTGATGGAATGGCCGCTTTACTTCTGATGAACTTGGCCAGCTTTTCAAATTGTTCGGGATTCGACTGAAGGTATTCTGCTTCTGACATTTGAATTTTGGTTCTCTTTGCATGATCAATAATATCGAAAGCAGTGTAAGAAGGAATGATAGTAGGCTCAGTTCTAATTACATGAGCTTGTGTTGGGGCACTGACCTTAGGAGAAGGGAAATAAGGAGCAGCTATCTTTTTAGTAACCTCTCTTTCAGTTTGCACCGAAATAGGGGTACCCCTTTTGACTATGGATACAGGAGGTTCCTTATTCTTCTCCTTAGTATTTTCCAGAGGCTTTCTGGGAACCTGAGATTGGGACCGAGTGAACACAGCAAATGATTGACCATCTGGCTCACATTCATCTTCATCATATTCCAAATAACCAATGCTGGAGTCGCCAGCTGACTCATCATAAGACTCATCAGCATATCCTGAAGCTTCGAAATCCTCACGGGAATCTTGTTCTTCTGGTTCATCATCTTCTTCAATTATTTCCACTGCTGCATTAACAGTGGAGCTTCAATTGCTAATCTCGGTTGAGCAGGAGCTAACCGTGGCCTATCTCTGGCAGGTGCACCATTGTTATTAAAATTCCGCCTAGGGATATCCCAAGATTTTAACATTGCTCACTCACGAGACACTTGCTTCTTTAAAGCAATCAAATCATTAGCCATTTTTTGAAACATAGGGTCAGTATTACCTTGAGAAGAACCTTGATTTTTGATTTTGGGTATATCTTTCTTGATCCTTCCGGCTAAGATGAGATCATCCTCTATTTCGAGAGCCATGTTGATCGAGCCGTAGCCGAGATCTGGGATAACCGACCTTCGTAATAAAAAAGCTTATATCAGGAGGTTGAGCATTGATGAAGAAGCACTTTTGGTTTTCCAAAGTTGGTACAGCTATAACTGGAATTTTCCGGATCAGCTTATTGAACTTAGCCACGAATTCCCGCATAGGTTCATGCGATTCCTTCTTCATATGAGTGAGCTGAGCTAACAATGCATGAGAATCTTCAGCTGGTTTGAAACGTGCCTCAAACTTGGTCCGCATGGTAGCCCAATCTGGAATGCATGCATTCGGGAGGTGATAAAACCATTCAGCTGCTACTCCCTGCAATGTTTCAACGAAGAGTCGAACAGAGACATCTTCGTGGGCTACTCCGAGGACACTGCATGCAACAAAGAAAGACGCAATATGCTCATCAGGATGCTGCTTCCCATCCCCATTGAACTTGGGAATGTTTTTACATGATCCACGTGGTAACTCATTCAATGGAGGAGTCAAGGAAAGAGGACCAATAACTGCACCCCAAGGCACAGGTTGAACCGCCATCTTTCTCGAAAAGAGTGCGACAGGATCCGGGTATCGAAAAGAGTAGTGCACGACAAGTTGCGATGTTTCCTGTTCTTCGGGATCCGATTTCTCCGAACAGTGAAGAACTTCGGCTCGGTTAGAGACAATCTTTGTTGGGAGAAAGGCTGAAATTATGCTTCACTGCAGTAACTAGAAGAGTGGATCAATTTCACCTTGAGCTCGGCGAGACCGAGTGAAGATCCTACCGCCACTTGAACTCGAAGGAGATCTTATTAAAAATAAGGCAAATATGGAGTCGCGGACACCGAGAGGATAAGCTTTATACTATTGATCCGTATTTCCCCGAGTCGCCAAAATCGCTTCGTTGGATATTTTGTCAAACCAAAATATGAGGTTCAACCACAGACATGGGATTAAATCCCTCCTCAAAGACAGTGAGGCTGCCTGCTTATTGCTAATCTAAAACACAAGAAATAATATATACATATTAACACTAATCTAACCATTGGGGTTGGGATGAAATCCCGAAATCCACATTCACACGATTCCTTTCGTAAGTGAAATAGGTTAGAAACTCATTATGATGAAAGAAGCACGAGAATAAAAATGGGAGAAACGTATTTTCTTTCGAGTAAACACAGAGCACGAAATAATCATACGAGTTTTAGATCACAGATATAGTGTCCGAGATAATTAGAAACACTGAGATTCTATGCAAAGAATAGCTTTAAGATCATGAACATAAGAACACTTTTAAATAAGATATATTTCACAACACAAAGTCTCGAAAACAATATCAACTTCTATTCTTCTAAATGATTGAAAGAAAACACAGTTTTCTTCTTTCCAATAGCCTCTTAATGCTTCAAAAATTCTCGACCCTTTAGAATGCACAAGCATCCCTTATTTATAACAAAAGAAGCTAGAGATAAAACAGGACAGATCCTGAAAAGTAGCATGCTAACTAGAGTTCAGCTTTGCATGATTCTCACGCAGGAGATCAAGTCAAAGTATGAATTAAAAATAATGACAAAACGGAAATAAAAGATATGTCATTCTAAAAATAGAAATGTCATGGGACGTTGGAACTTAATCCGAGTCATCATCTTTTGATTCTTCTTCTTTCTCTTCTTCCAGCTGAGACTGTTTGTTCCGGAACTCCTGGAACTTCCGAATAATGCCTTGCATTTCATTTTCTCAAAAAGTGCGGTGGAATGATCATTCCACATTTCGCAGTCTCATGGATATCACTGGCACTGCCGGGAAGCTTTTTCAACCTTTTGCTGAGCTTTCTTAAGGCCTCCAACGTATGTTCAATCCTCACAAACTGACCAATGACTTCAAGGTCGAATCCATCTACAGGTTCATGTGAACAGTCTCTTGAACTTGTTTGAAGAGATCATCTGCTGATAGGGCACTTGAGTTCCCAACTAACACCTTTGGACAAATCTTTAGCAATTCTTCTTCCAAATCACTTTTCCCATCGATCAATTTATCTCTTGATTCTCTCAACTTGCTGCAGGCTTCGTTGAGGATCTTTACTCTGAACTTGATGGCCTTGATCAGCTGGAAGTGTTTATCTGTATGTGGAAGAACGCCTTCTTCTACCAAGAGATGTGCTGGTATTTGCTTTAGCACTTGGAGAGCTTCACAAGTCAAATCAAGCTGTCCTAGTTCTTCAGTGAATTCCTCATCCATCTTCTCTCCTTCCTTCGAATCTCGCGCCAAGGACCGATGAACTTTCACCACGCCTTGAATTACTTCCTTCCCTCGTTGAGCAACTTTTGGATCCATTCATCAACCACCCTTCCTTTTTTAGTAATCTTCTCAATCGTAGGCACCGATGAGAAATCGAATCCGGCAGATACAGAGGAAGATGGTATGGATTCCAGGGGTTTTGAGAGTTTGATCAAAACCTCAGTCAACTGCTCCACTTTTTCCTTAAGCTCATCTCTGCTGACCTTTGTTTCTTTCAACTTTTGGCACAGACGTCTATGGAATCCTTTGCATCTTGTTGCGCCCCTTTGTCATTACTTTCCCTAGAGACACCCTGGTTACCTGGTAATCAGCAGCTGTTACATCATCTCTAGTTTTGTCAGCTGAGGGAGTGGCAATCTCTGCGAACTTATCTCCTGAAGCATCTACCAAAACCCTTGAAACTGTTTTGGGTTTCTTGGCTGATCTCGCAGTAGAAGCCTTGAGTGAGCTGAAATCAAAGGCTGGTAGGGGTACAATCACTTTCCTCTTCCTCGAGTTTGTTCGAGTAGCCATTGTGGTGTATCAGAGGAAACTGCCAATGTTGTAGTAACTGGTATTCTACTCTCAAGAGGAGAAGATTCTACTATTGGAGGGGGAACAGTAGCCAACGTGGTAGTAGGTGCAATGAATAGAGGCACAGGTTGTGGGGGAGTGTTGGTGATCACTTGGGTTCCAGCAGAGAGGGGTGAGAGCCCGGAAAAAATATTGGCCATACTTGAAGAAGTGGATGGGGAATGAGGAGGCTGGAGTGGTTGTTGAGGGGGAGGCACAGATTCAGTTTCCAAAGCCTTGAATGCAAGAGATAAGGTCTCTCCAGTTGAGCAATCAGCAAATGGTGAAGTCAAGAGCTGGCTTCCTCCTTCTTCTAAATTAATCTCCCCTATTTCTGGTGGTGTTGGTGATTCTGGCACAACCACCGTTTGAGCTGGAGAGACAATTGAAGAGATTTGTCTTTCTTTCTTCTTCTTGGGAATCCTGATTTTTATAGACCCCCGTAAGATTCTTTGTCCTTTTCTTTTGGGAGGGCCCCACCTCCGTTTCAGCCAACTTTGGAAACTTGTCATCTTTAAAATTCATGCCCCAAGAAGAGAGCCATTTTTTGGTGCGAGCAAGAATGAGAGCCGACCTATCTGTGATAGAGGCTTTTTCGCTGGCCGACCAATCAATAGGTGGGAAAACGTATCGATCTTCATTAAGCCCATCATAGGACATATCCAACACACTTTCATTGTCACAGTGCCATCAAAATCAAAGCTCTAGCGTCTGAATCTCATTAATAGTTAACCTACTATTATCTTTTCTGCGAACTGCAACTTCGTTACGCAGATCCACCCAGATATCCTCAATGTCGGGCCTGTGCAGATGTAGGGCTCCATAGGTTCTAAGTACTCCTCGGATGTCAAAACCATCCCGAGACTTCATATGCTTCTTTAATTTCTCCTGGAGTTCACATTCAACATTTTTAGCCTTTGCCACTGTCGAGCAAGTATATCTCCCAATAGAAATTGGGAAGGATACTGCTGCCTTATGCTTGCTCTGTTGGAATTTGTGAAAATCCAATAGTTGTCTGACCAATTCTAACAATATCAATCTATCCCCTGGATAGCGAGGCAGACGGAAAGGCTCTCCAGAGTACATGACCGTTCGAAGGTAGGTAAACTTCTTGAACTGCAAGAAGATACATCCCCATTTAGATACTTCAGCCCATGCCTCGTCTGAGACCCTTGTCTTTCTCAGCCCTGGGTTCAGCTGGCAGATGTTCTCATAGAAAAAGGCGTCATTTACCCTCCTAAAATGATCCTTGGACCCCTTCTTCGTTATTTGAGGATAATACTTATAGACTGGATTTGACGTTCTGCTTCCTTTAGTCTCCAGCCCGGGATAGCTCCTCATCCCAGCTGCTGCATAGGCCACATATGAGAACATATAAAACTTTCCGGTTGACAGGACCGTCGTCATCTGGGAATCAATTTCATCACTGATAAGGGTCCCCCAGTCAATCCCTTGCTTGTTCTTCTTGATGGTGACCATAAATTGGTACATCCATCCATGAAATAAATTTGATTCCGGCAAGCCAAAAACCCGGCTCAGTAGGGTGATAATATCGTTGATTTCTTGTATGAAATCCGATCTAGGGATAGTTCTTGGAAATCTAGATATTACTGGTTTTGCCTTGACCAAGAACTTCTTATTGACATCCCTAATGCAATTTTCCTGGTTACTGTCCCAGGCCTTCTGAGCCGACTTGATGTCTAGGGCCCCATACTCTTCAAAATTTGGTAGTTTCAGGAGATCATCAAAATAAGCTCCATCTAGTTTGATAACTACTTCACCAGCCTGATTCCTTACGGAACGAGAAGGCGAGTCATAGGCGGATGCACACGCCAAAACAAACTCTGGACATTGGGCAGACATGGGGAAGCCTGCTGCAAGGGGCAAGCCACTGTTAGCTAAAGCCACCATCCATGGGGTTTGAGAAGAACTCTTCACCCTATTCCAAAAGTCGTCCATATCTATGTTGCCCATTTCAGTATCCCTGATATCATAATTACAGTCGATATATGACGGGATTCTCGGTTTCTTAAATTTATATTTCATCCTCGCTAGATTTTTCGGCCTTCTCCGTGATGAACCAGATCCGACATGAAGAATATTGGAAGGAGAAAGGCTCGGAACTCCGGAGATGCTTGTGCACAATCTTGAAAAACCCGATCGATTAATGCGTCAAAGAAGAGAAGAACCCGACAGGTCTGATATGTCGAATCTTGGCGAAACCCGACACTTGCTTTCAATGGTGGAAACAGGAGAAAACCCGGCGCCCACTTTTGATGACGGAACTTCGGAGATTCCCGACACTTACTGTTGAGGTCGGAATGTTGAGAAACCCCGATACTTCGAGTTTCCAATGTTCTTCGGACTTTTGAATCTGCAACACAACCTTCAAAATCCGGGAAACAAAAACAGAGTCTTTCCTTTGAATTTCTACATACACAACTTCCTTTCTTTTTTGTTATTCATATTCCATACATCATGCAAGTAATTGAAATTTGGAAGGAACAGCACCAATTGATAGTCTCAAAAAGAAAATAAACCCTAAAAACCCAAAACCCTTTCCAAAACAACACAGAAAGAAGAAGGAAGAAAAACCTCAAAACTCGACAAGAAATTGGAAAGAAAATACACGCAGTCGATCCAGAAAAATCAAGAATAAAGAAGGAACGAAAAATACCTTCAATTCGAGACAGGTAAAATCGAAAACAAACGATCCAGTCTGGTAACGCGAGTTTGCGGGTTTTGGGAGCGGAAGAGCATGCGAAAAATCCACGAATTAAAAATATGAACGGTAAGAATGACGTGGAAATCCGCGTATTTATAAGAAAATCAGTAATAAATACACTTCAACTCGGCACGTGCCAACTCACCGACCACTCGGCATGAATGCCACGTCAGCATGTTGGAGGAGTCCGAAAACCGAGATACAAGGAGATTTAGTGCGTTTCGGGTTTCTGCTTCGAAAACATGGAGCACAAAACATGTTTTGAATCATGAATGTTCCGATGCATTGAAATTCCGAAAACCCGATTACAAAGGATTGAGCGGACTTCGGGAATCGGAGAATATGGTGCATAAAACATGTTTTGGAACATGAATGTCCCGATGCTTTAGAGTTCAAAACCCGAATACAAAGGATTGTCTTAACACAAGGCGGGTCTCGGGTTTCGAAGTCACGCGACACAAAGCATGTTTTAACTCAAGTATGTTCCGATGAGTTGAATTTCCGAAAACCCGATTACAAAGGATTTTCTCATTGCAAGGCGGGTTTCGGGTTTCAAGGTCATAAGACATAAAGCATGTCAAAACTTATGTCAAGTCATTAGAACACCCGAAAACCCGATTTTCTCTAAAAGAGGTCATAATGCAAAAACACTTCAAAAATTTTGTAGGGGTTATCCGATCGCTTCGTTGTGAACTCAAAACGGGATAACAGGTGTTACCAACAGGCTTCGATGAAATTTATTTACAAAGAGTCTCTATTGAGATCTTACTTGTTGTAGGATGTAACTCATGGAAGAGAATCTGTTAGGGGCGGATCTGTTTCATATCAGAGTATTCATGAAGCACAATTTGCCTTGCAACTATAAGAGCATCTTCTACGAGTCACTATGTTGGCAGGCATAAAGGGTGCTGATGGAATATCACTCTTTCAAGCTACAGCTGAAAGCTTTGCACCGAGAGTTTGATGCTGTCCTCAGATCTGATGAAGGAAAACGTTTATTTATCATTATGGTAGATGCCTTCAGAGCCAGGAGTGTGATGTAATCAGTATATTTTGTGTCCAAGCTTCAAATCATGGGGTTGGCCTTGTAGATGTTATTCACCGCATGAATGTGGCACTGCACGAGCTCGCAAAGCAGCTGCATTGAAGCAATCTAGTGACTGGTCAGCCTTAATTGAGAATGCTAAGTCTAGGGACTGTTTTATGGATATGGAGTCTGTACCAAGAGATTGTTTTTGGTTATAAAGCCATCTTCTTTTGCTTTGTCTCAAACTAGGGCTGCTCCTAACATGAGAACACCAAGGTTAGGAGGTCCAAATTAGAAACAATCAGATGCATATGGAGATGGTGGAGGTGTTTGGATGTATGACGAAGGATTAAGTTCAATTGCCAAAATGGGGCCTACAGAAGTTCTAGGGCTGATCTTGGAGCGGTGTTGGGAGAAGGATGGCAAGTATTTTAGACCACCCACCCTGGCTGTGAACTCCTACCTGTGCCATCATGAAGATGTTCGATGTTTGGGCGCCCAACGAGCTTGAAGAAATGGAATTAGGCTTCGGTTGCTGTTGCAGGCCCGGTCCATCTTGTTATCGACTGCGGGAGCTTAATCAGGCACGATATTCTCTATACCATTGATTCTTATGCTGTTATTTAACTGATTCATTAATTAACTCTAATCTTCCTATAAATGTCTCGTGTGATGGTATACTGTTTGGTTTCCACTTCCCTTGCTCATTTGTATTTCCTTTTTGGCGTTAGAAATGATTGCGTTGGTTGAAGCCTTTATATTGTTTCTGGGTTTTAATAAATATTAGTTGGGTGAACTTTGTTCTTAAGTCTAATAAAACAAAAGAGGTGGGGGTCCTGTAATGAACACCCCCTAGTTCCTTATGTTGGTCTCACGATTTGAATGTTTTATCAAACATTGTTGTTGGACTCAACCTTACAGTTCCTGTTTTGTTCTTATTCTTGTTTCGGTTCGAGATCTTTAGTTCTGGGTTATGTCGAGTATTTGCGAATTAGGGATTGAGTACTGCAAGTGCATTGTGTATAGGTGAATGATGCTTTTCCTGTCTCTATTCTTTTCTTTTAGTTTCTAGTAACCCTTCCCGGTTGGCTTGGTGTGTGCTTAGCTTGACTGATTATCGATTTGAGCCAAGTTGATATTACTCTCAACTAGGTTAGTTGCTTTTGTTACTTGTTTGAATCGCTCAAAGAAATACTTTTATTCTTCGAGTGTCATGGTTGATCGTCATAATTTGATATCAATTCATGTTCACCGCTTTGGAGATTGTCGCCTTTGGAATCACCTTCTCTCCTTGGTAATCATTGTTGTATGTTTTGAGGAATGTAGCTGAACCTATGGAATGTTTTCTTTTGACGATACTCACATTTCTTTTGGATAGCTTAAAATGTTAGAGGAAATACTCTTTCTTACCTTGATTTTGTTTCACACATGTTGGAGGATACGAGAGCTACTTGATCATTAGTGAGGAAGTTTTCAAATCTTAAAATTGGGATGTTGGTTTTATGCGTAAGTAATTACTCTACATTTTGCTCCGTAAAGATGCTTAAATTTCATTCTCCTGTGACTTAGAGTTTGGTGTGTTTGGAAACTCATTGGTTGACTGGTTTTTGTGATGATCGTTGTGATATGACCTCCTTGCTGTCATTGTAGTAGAATGGTTATGTGTTGACCAAAAAGGTTAAAGTTGACTTGTTGTTGACGATAGATCCTTTGGAAGCTATGTATCTTGTGTTGTGTTCTTGTGAATGATTGAGTAACCCTCCTGTAAGATTTATAATGGTTATGTTTGGTCTTGTCAAAGTTTGTCCTTTTTCTTAAGACATTCTCTTGATTAGAAGAAAGTTTAATAGAAGGATTGTTAGGATAGGACGTGGCCCATACAGGGTCATTTGTGCGTCTCATCCCTTTTCTTTCCAATTTATTTATTCTATGCTTTGACATAAAATTAGCTGATATAGGCACATCATCTTAATATTAATAAGTCATGTTGGTTTAGATGTTCTCATGTCGATTTATTGTTTGGGATCTTCCAATGACATAGTGAGTCCTTGGCTTGGTGAACTAACTTAAACAAATAGGGACATATCACGTTTGAAATTAATTCTCTTCTTGTAATTGTTTTTGTTTCAAATGTTATCTTGTTAAAATGACGGTCATTATTGTGATATGGGTGAAATTCACTATGATGTTTATTAACTGCTCCTATGTGAAAATGATAATTGAATAGAGTTAGTGACATCCCTCTTATTTAGACATTTTATGCTTTTGGACAGCTCTTTAATTGCTCTTGTTTAGACTCTTGAATTATTGTTTTCTTCTTTAACGGTACTTTTCTTCTTCCTTGAAAAGCAGCTTAGATAACAACATATTGTCTTAATGTTATAGCTTTTATCGTGCTCGGCTTCTTGCGAATCGACATGTGCTAACAAATGTGCAGGAGGATTTCCTGAGTAGAAAAGAAAAAAAAAGAGAGAGAAAAAGAAACACGTGTAGAAAGTGGATTCCATCCTTCTTAGGAACTGTTGTTGTACGAATGTTTTTCTTTTGCTTTACAGCATTGGTATGGAAATTGTGGAGACTATCTAGAAGGCATTGTGTTATAATTTTGTATTGTTCTCATGGAGGTTGTTATCGTTTGAAAGTCAATTTGAGAAATATTATCGTCAATAAGATTAACTGAACTTGTTTTGACATGCGTATCCTTTGTTGAATTTTCACTTTTCAGAATATGATTTATCCTTGAATTGTCAACCCTAATTCTAATTATCCAAACTTGAATCATCTTGCATTGCTCTAGTTACCTTGGTCTTGTGTCGTTTGGTAGAGGACTATGTTTTTGAACCTAGCAAAAAGAAAACAAGAGAAACAAATATACCTTGTGATCCCGCGTAAACTAATCAACAATCTCTTATTGTGGTAAACCCTCAGAACGGCCTTAAGGTGAAATCAATGATTGAATTCTTGGAAGATAATAAGATTATAATAAATAGAAGGAACTTGCCTAAGAAACTCTTCGATCTGTCTTACCCGTTGAAAATGTAAACAGTATACTTATTTCTATCTCTTCAAGTGAAGCCCAAGTGAAACCTTTAATTTTTCTGATTAGACTCTTGACCCCAATGAAATCTTATTAATAACTAATAAGATCTTAATGATGAATCCAAGAGTTAGACGGTCATGTACTGGAATAAAATAAAATAAAATAAAATTGACCGCTTGAAAAGGTAAAACATATATGTTCAAAAGCACAGCGTCGAAAACAGATTGATAAAGTTAAGAGCCTTGAGAAATTAACTGCCTCCTCACAAATGAATAAGTTAATCAAGTAAATGAAGTAACCTCTTGCTATTCTATAATTGGTTTACACTGTATTTTAACATTATCAAGGTAGGGGAAAATTCTTCAAAGGAGACATGACTTTCAGATTCTCCTATCGTGATTCCTCTGCGAAAAGTAAAGAATGTAAAAACACTTACAGCTAAAACAGGAATCTAAAGAAACCTTCTGTGGGAAAACCTTGTTGTAAAATTGCATACTTTAGAGGAACCATTGTGTCCTAATTGTGTGCCTCATGTTTATCTGTAACCAATGTGGGTCCGTGTTGTGGAAAGCAGGTCTTTAGTTGATTGTATTCCCTAGAGAACTTGTGTAGTGTCGTATTATCTTCAAGTAAGTCAAAAAAAAAAATTATCCTGTATTCCATTGTGTTGTCCTTGTGTTGGTAATTTTGGTGTGTTACAAGTAGGCACATTAGGCATGCCGCCTCACTATCCACAACAAATGCCAACAAGGCCCATCATCTCTAACACTATTCCTCCCGGTCTAGTGTCAAACAATCCATTCCTTGACAATACCCCGTCATACTTAAACATGTACTCCAAATCACCACAAGGAGATATTTTCTCCTCTCCCGGCATGTTTGCTCAAACGCAGGGACCTCCTTATGCCCCTGCTAACGCATACGCTGCACCGTATCAACAACCTATCCCACCATCACTCCCTCAGCAACCACCATCAATGGTCGAAAGCTATGCGATAGGGACTTATTCAGAATATCTAAAGGAACCCTTAGACTTCACCATACGAAGCGTCATGCTTCCAAGACCTCTTCCTGATTTACCCAAGTTCAAGGGTGAGGGAGATCCAAATGCACATATCAAAGCTTATGCTACAGCCATACGAGAATTACTCCCTTGGGATGGGGTTGTTGCTAAAATATTTCCCAAAACCTTGGAAGGCATTGCTCTCGACTGGTATTACAGGATACCTGAAGCCTCCATCCATTCATTTAAACAACTCGTGTCAGAGTTCATCAAAGCCTTCGACATGAACAAATTGTTGAGAATAGGAATCAGGGAATTCTTGCACATCAAACAAGAACACAATGAATCTGTCGCCCATTTCATCCAGAGGTGGCGTACAGTTCTTTATTCTTCAGCAAGTGCTCCAAACATGGATCAGATGGAACTATGCAATTTATTCCTTCATTCTCTCAGCAAGGAGGTGAAGGAAGAAGTCCAGAAGTTCCCGCTAAGAACTTACAATGAAGTACTTGAGAGCGCTCTTCGAATAGACCAAGCAACAATAGATAGTGGTCGTAAGACATATGGAACAAATGGGAGGTTAATCACCTCCACTCAAAACACTACAACTATCACAAATGTCAATCAAGGACCCAAAATCCTTAACAAAAATCGTGGGGTAACAACGGATGGGGTAACCGACCAGCCCAAGAGGGTAAATGTTGTTAATACTCCGTCACAAACAAACAACCAACGAAACAACAACTTTACCCCGATGATCAATACAGTGGATTTTAACCATCCACAACAACAACAACAACGGCAAAATCCCATACAAGGGCCAAGCCAAAACTCATTTGGTTATCAAAACCAAAGTCAAAACCAGAAACAACAATTCCAAAACTTTAATCCTAATAGGCAACAGTTTGATCAGAATTTTAGGCCACAATACACACCTAACCAACAAAATAGGAATTACAATCCCAATTCTTATTGTGGTTTCCACAAAATTCGGGGTCACGATACTAGAACGTGTCGTGACTACAATAAATTTATGCAATGCTTGCCAGAAGAACAAAGATAGTTCTTCACAGATTTGTTTTTGGCAGATCCCGTCTCATCATCACCAAATACACTCACAGGGAAGTTTCCCCTCAGAATGCTCCCCTCAAGATCTTTAACGATCCACTCCCAAATCATGATAGCAATAGGCTGAATCCAACTGGAACAAACAAAGGTGCAATGATAGGAAACAATGATCACGAAGCCTCGACTTCATTAAATCCATCAGTTGCACCACAGTTAGGAAGTCAACCGAGACCCAAGATAGTCAGTTTGGTAGAATTAGACGCTGAACTACCTATCGAAGCTATAACAAGAACACGAGAGTATTTCTCTCAACCGAGCTCAAGTCATCTACCAGAAATAGATAAGAGTCAGCAAATAGTAGAAAAACCCATAGGTGCCTATGATTTAATTAGCGACCTAACAAAGACCTTCTCACACATTTCATTTTTGGACTTACTAAAGAACTCTCCCCCTCACAGAGCTGCTCTTTTAGAAGCATTAGGTCTAGGCCATCTAATTAACATCACTCCACCTCCTGAAACACAAGTAAATCACGTAGATTTTGATATCCACCCTCCGGGGCAGCCGAACAAGGATGTCGAATTCATATTCGAAATAAGTAAAATGCCCACAGATGCTGAGATCGCACGCCGAGGTGATCCAGCCTTACACTTACAAGTATGGGTTTATAACAATTACGTAAAGCGAGCAATGGTTGACGATGGGGCCGCGGTTAACATAGTCCCCTTCTCTTTCCTCCAAAAATTAGGGTATGGGGAAACAAATTGTTCCACTACTCGAAATACATTAAGAGGCTATGATAGCCTTAAAGCCACTTCGATAGGAACCATAATACTACCGGTCACCCTAGGACCCAAAACAATCCTGACTGAGTTTTATATTATAGATCGGGAAACCAATTATAATATGATCCTCGGCCGACCATGGATACACCGCATGAAGGCAATCCCTTCTACGCTATTTCAAGAAGTAAGATTCTTACATCTAGGAAAGATATTTGTAGCCAAAGGTGATCCAAAACCTTTCGATTTGCACCTAGCTGATTTAAAGAAAAGACCAGGGGTGCACTCAGAATTTGAACTTCCAACAAACCAACTTAATAAACCCACTGACCCAAAACCAGAGGAAAAGTTGGTACCTACGACGGATCTTGAAACTATCAGCATAGCCAAAACAATTCCAACCCCTAAAGATAAAACTAAAGAAACAGTATCATTAGGGACTACTGCGAAAATCGTTGAGTTGATAGAACAAGATTCACCAATGTTCTTACCATTTGATTTAGTAGGCATAGGATTTTCCCTAGGTGTTGGTTCCTTTCCAGCAGAGGACCTCTGTATGGTAGAAGTAGAGTGCGCAAACACAAAGAAATACCCCAACATCTATATTCCCAGGCTAAGTATTGGACTCTCCATTTCGATGGAGCTAAATGCCGTTTATGGAGCGGGGCGGGTATAATTCTTACTTCGCTTTGAGGAGAAAGTCCTCCCATTCGCTTTTAAATTAAACTTTGAATGCACAAACAACGGCGCTGAGTACGAAGCCCTCCTCCTTGGCCTTACCTTAGCCAAAAGAATTGGTATTGATAACATCAGAGTCCTAGGAGACTCACAATTAGTGACAAATCAAGTTTCTGAAGTATATGAAACTAAAGCCAAACACTTGCAGCTTTACAAAAATGCCGTATTAGATTTAAGTAAGGCATTCAACTTCATATCTATTGAAGCAATCCCGCGAGAGAAAAATCTTCTCGCAGACTCAGTAGCAACTTCAGCATCACATTTTACTCCAAGCAATGAGCTAGAAGATACTCACTTCACAGTATCCATTCATGACGAACCATTGATAAAAACAATGATAAATCCCCTTTCAAGCGGAAGTGAATCTACCACTCCAAATCATATTGATAATGATATGGCCACTTTGCAATACTTAAACGCCTATGCGGCATTGCATCTTTCCTATCCTATGCTAGATTTGTCCTTAATTCCACATTCGTCTTCCTATTTCGGAAATCCCATGATGAGTTTTCCCTCACAAATGGAACCTAGCATATACGCAGTAGAGAATGGGGATGATCTGGGTTTACCTCCAGCACCGCCTGAGTTCGAAGAGGGTAACGCCTCTTTGATCGAAGAAACAATCGATGTCAACATCGGAACGGAAGACGAGCCGAGAATTTTAAAATTAGGATCTTCGTTAACGCCAGAAGAAGTGGAAATACATACGAGGATCCTCAAAGAACATCAGAAGGCGTTTGCATTTAATTATAAGGAAATGACAGGAGTTGCACCCCACATTGCGGTGCACAACCTCGTCACTAAATCAGATGCAAAGCCAGTTAAGCAAAAATCAAGACCTATGAAACCCAAAGTAGCTCTCATGGTAAAAGAGGAGGTAATAAAACTCCTTCAGGTAGGATTCATCAAGCCAGTTGACTACTCCCAATGGGTATCTAACATCGTTCCCGTTCTCAAGAAGAATGGAAAGATACGCATCTGCATAGATTTTCGAGATATCAACAAAGCGTGTCCTAAGGACGACTTCCCATTACCATCCATAGATGTTATTGTTGATGCAACAACTGGTTTTGAACTCTTGTCTCTTATGGATGGATTCTCGGGATACAATCAAATCAGAATATCCGAGCAAGATCAAGCTAAAACCACGTTTATAACTCCTTGGGGAACCTATTGCTATGTTGTTATGCCATTCGGTCTCAAAACGCCGGTGCTACTTACCAATGTGGCTATGCATGACATATATATTTCACGATCTAATTCATAAAATCGTGGAATCCTATGTAGATGACTTGTTGGCTAAGGCCAAGAAGCGTTGTGACCATCATGAAGTACTCCGTGTCATTCTTTCGCATCTAATAGAATATGGAGTCACGCTAAATCCAAAGAAATACATCTTTGGTGTAACGGGAGGGAAGCTCCTAGGTTATATTATATCATCACGAGGAATAGATGTTGACCCAACCAAAATTCGGGTTGTCCTCGAAATGGTTCCACCTTCAGATGAATCTGGAATCAGGTCATTTCTCGGAAAGCTAGGTGCAATCCGAAGATTCATCCCGGACTTAAGCTTCGCCATTCATCCAATCAACAATTTACTCAAGAAAGACTATAGCATTGATTGGACCGAAGACTGCAATGAAGCTTTCAATGCAGTTAAACGTTTCTTGCTGTCACCACCTACACTAATGCCACCTAAGCTAGACCACCCGTTGATTTTATACTCACGAGCTACCAATGTCTCGTTAGCTTGCATGTTGGCCCAAGAAGACGATGACAAAAGAGAACGCGCCATTTATTTCATTAGCCGAACGCTGCTCGACTATGAAACATGCTATACACAGGCAGAACGAGAATGCCTTGCCATAGTCTTTGCTACTAAATGCCTAAGACATTATATGCTGAATCAAGAAACGAAGGTCATGGTAAAAACGGACCATTTACGGACTTTTCTCACACAAGGGTCCTTGTCTAAAAAGGCTGGATGTTTTATAACCTTAATGGGAGAGTTCGAATTAACATTTGTAAATCAGAAGTCGGTTAAAGGACAAATCATCGCGGATTGGTTAGCTGACAACCCATTAGACGGAGGTGATTTAGTAGATTTAGACTTTCCAGATGAATGCGTATACTACATCGAAACTCGACCCGCTATCTCTGAGTGTCCTTGGTACACTGATATCATTAATTATATCATAGACCATATGTACCCGAGAGGCAGTTACACTGCAACAAAGAAGGCGGTTACGCATAATCGTAGCTAAATATGTCATTATAGAGCAGGTGCTCTATCGAAAAGCATTCGATGGAATGCTCTTAAGGTGTGTTGACACAGAAGAGTCCAAGAGAATTCTCCATGAATCCCACAGTGGTATATGTGGAGGCCACTTCGGTGGCCATGCCACCGCTCGAAAAATACATCGAATGGGCTATTTCTGGCCCAATCTAGAACATGACGTGATAGAGTTTGCGTACGCAGTGTCATAAGTGCCAAGAATTCTCCCATGAGATCCACATGCCAAGCCAAGCTCTACAACCAATCGCAACTCCATGGCCCTTTTCTACATGGGGTCTAGACTTAATAGGGAAATTTTCTCCCTCATCCACAGACGGCCATAATTTTATAATCACGGCCACTGAATATTTTACCAAATGGGTGGAGGCCATGCCTCTTACTACTGTACCTGGTTTTGTGATTGCCAAGTTCATTTTGAACCAAATCATTTGCAGGTACAGTATCCCGCAAATCATTATCTCCGATAATGGAACTTCTTTTAAAAATGAAGAAGTTCGCGAACTATGTAGTAAATTTAAGATAAGCCATCATACGGCTTCCTTGTATTATCCCCAAGCCAACGGACAGGCTGAAGCAACAAACAAAACACTGAAAGCCATTCTCCTTAAAACGGTGAAAGAAAACAAGCGAGATTGGCATTTGAAGTTATATCCGGCCTTGTGGGCCCACCGAACCTCAATAAGAACACCAACAAGAGCAACTCCTTTCTCACTAGTATTTGGGGCAGAAGCAGTTCTCCCGCTTGAGGTCGAAATACCCAGTCTCCGCATTTCACTACAAGGGATTCTGGATGAAGACGCTTACAGAGAAGCACGTCTTTCCCAACTAGAAAGCCTAGATGAAACTAGGTTAGATGCCAAACAATATCATAAAGTCTATGCTGACTGACGGAGGTGCCGGCGATAACAAGAAGGTCTATGAACGTGACATATACGAAGGTGATCTAGTTCTAAGACTGGACAGCCGGATCGATAAGAAGACCGGTGAAGGAAGGAAATTCCGGCCCAAATGGTTGGGCCCATACCGAGTCATGAAGGACTATGGAAATGGTGCATACCTCTTATGTACGTTAGAAGGTGAGGAGTTTGGTGAAACAGTCAATTCCCTGCACCTCAAACGTTTCTACGCATAAGCAGCTAACGCTACCTATATAACTATCTACATTGCATTTTCATATAGATTAGGATCATTTTGTCCATTCGTTTCTTACACAAATTGTGATCAAGGAATCTATTCTCAAAGCAATTCATTACAAACTCATGATGTTGTTGGCATAAAACTTTCTAATCATATCTCTCCATTTTCACAATATCTTCAATCATCTCAGAATCTTTTATCAAATAAAATCAGACATGACGAAGTCTTAACGGTAACCATACCAAGATCTGCAAGTTCATTCTCACTTTGATTTCTTCTTAGGACAGGTGTCTTGCCTATGGTCTCTTCTAGAAGCTTCATGGTGTCACATCTATCCCATATACACATCTCTTTGGGAATAAGCACATACTGACATTTTACTCAAAAAGACAAATCAAACGTTGATCAAACAGAAAATTTTAATTTTACACATTTCCTTGCCCCACCAACCTTCGGTGATGAGCTTGCGTCTCTTACTAGTGACGTAGGGTTGGGAAAGGACGGAAATGCCCTTACTCGCCTATACTTTGCCCACGGTGATAAGCCCACGCTTCTTACTAGTAGCGTGGGGCAAAGTGTAGGGGGTCCTCTTGACACAAAGAAACGTTAGAAGGTCATAAACAAATAATTCAAACTTTGAGTCAAAAACAAATGAATCAGATGTTCAAACTTCCAAGAGAGTTAAAATCCTAAAAAACCAGATCTTGTCTACTATGTGGCCATCTACGGGTCTAAGTCTAGATAAACCACAAAGCAAGTGCATTCTAAACTATGAATTCATTCGGGTAGAGTAAGCTTGTAGCTTCCAATTTGGTTCCGCCAAAGCTTTTTCTGTCTTTCGTCACTGTCATTTCACCACATTTCATAACTTGCGCCCTTCTTGGCTCTTGGTGATAAGCCCTCGCATCTTACTAGTTGCGTGGAGTTAGGAGTGGGGCAAGTTAATCTGTTCATCATATTAGTTATTTTCATCACTTTGCCAAAACAAACATGAGGTATTCAATTTGCTCACAGAAGCTAAGATTCAAAATCACAATATATCTACATTATCATGTATCAGCATCATGAAACACAAAAGAAAGCAAGCATTTACATCATTTGTTCACCACTGCATATATTCTAGAAAGCATACAAAACATACATCGTAGTATACACGAGGAAACTGGAAATAGAAAGGAAAACATGAGTGACAAGCTTTTGATCCAAAAACAAATGCATATATATAAATAATCAATGTTTATATACAATGCCATCATGCACTAGGCATGGTCAAAACACTCAAAGAGCCCGTGATATACAAAAGAATCTATGGTACAAAATACACAAGGGCCAAGTGGCCTCTCAACCCCTACGCGACCCCTCCGAAGGTGCGCGCCCTCGCCTAGGACTCCGGCTGCGCCGAGCGCTCTGAATGAACGGAGGGCTCAGGGTCCCGAGGAGCAGCCGCGGTCTCACCATGAGAATGGCTCCTCATAAGACGCTCAGCCATCCTATAGCCCGCCAACTCTGTACGGAGAGTTGACACCATCCTGGCCACGTGCCAAACGGGAGCGAAGACGTCGGTATGCCTGCCGGCTGCTGAGGGCTCCCCGGCATCTACGGATAGCTCCGCATGGGTCTTATCCATGGGGATCATCAGGGAATCAGTGCATACCCTGCGGATCAGATCCCGCCACTCGTCGACAGTCTCTGCAAACAAAGGAGAAAAACGAATTAGAAACTAGGCAAGAGGCTAAAATATACAAGATACAAACACAAGGAGAGATAACAAATCCTAAATTAAACAAACATTGAAAGGAAGAAAGGATAACTTACTCGGATCACCGGGCCTCCAAGATGGGTCACTAGGGCCAGCACCCGCCGCGGATGCCGCTGCCGACTGAGGGGCTGCTCCTGTAGTAGGAGCAACATGACGCCCCGCAACGGACTCATCCTCTCCACCATGGCTCTGGGAGAGTGGCTCCTCTGAAACTAAGGTCACCCTCTCTGCGCTCTCCTCGGCCCTCTCCGCCTGCATAATATCCTGAGTGTCATGCCACTCAGGATCACTATCATCAGTCTGCTCCTCCGACCCTCCCTCTGTAAGCTCCTCAGAATCGGAGTCAATGTCTATAGGGTCATCGCTGCTATGAGCAGGACCCGCAGCAATCTGAAGCAAAGGTGCCCGAGGCGCACCGGCTCTCCCTCTGGCCCGAACTATCCTCCTGGCTGCAATAGGAATGCCAGGAGTGACCACTGTCCAACCTCGGCCTCTGGCCCCCTCCGCCTCGCGAATCGATCTATAAACCAAGCCATCAAAGCATGCCCGCATATGGAAGGCCAAACTGCTGAGGAACTCTGCCAAAAGGATGTACCTCCACTCGTCCCACGCGGTCGATGAGCTGCCCTGTGGTGGAGCAAGAGATCAATGTAAGAGTCTCCTCTCCCCATATACCGGCCATGAGCTGGTACGGTGTCGCCTCCATATCTGCTGTGGTAAGGGAGGCAACTGGCTGATGAGGTGCTCTGAGCACCGACATATCTGTCCATCTGGCTGCCCTCACGGCCCGTGATCTCGCTACCTCCACGCCTACCATAAGGGATAAAGCACTCATACACCCAACTCATAACTAGAGTTGGGTGGCTCAATGACTGTCCCTATAAACGGACCACCCTATATAAATCATGGTAGGTGGTCCCCAGAATGTCTGCACCCCAGGCGTATATCCGGCCATGCCCCTCTATCTGTGCAATGATGGGGGCCCAGCAGTATAACAAAGTGTCCCCTCCCTTGTCCCCAATCAATCTCGAGGCAAGGATCCCCATGATGGCCTGTCGAAATATGGGGATAGGCAAAGAAGGGATGGATCGAACTCTCACTCCCTTCTTCGACCCCATGGAGATAGCTGCATCTCCCATGTAACCTGCCCACTGTGCAATCTGTGCCCGTGAGCTCTTGCCTCTAATGTGAGTCTCCTCCCAGATGATCGGGACCCCCAAAATACGGTAGACATCCTCCATGTAATAGTCCACTCACCGCGGACCCCTGGCAGTCGAAAGTGTTCCGATCTGCGTCCCAATATGAAAATAAGTCACAAAGGATGTGACTAGATGGTGTGACATGTGGGACGCGCGATATGCGCAGTATACCGGCCCTCTGTAGTGTGTCCTCCTCGTCTGGTGAGAGGGCATCCAATACCCCTGACAGCCAATCACACTCTCTCTCTCGGCTCCATCTAATATACTCCTCTCTCGCCTGCATACACCCAAAAACACACAAAACAGAGCAAGTTAATATCTAAACAATACCGAGAGAGTCATAAAAACGCGTAGAAGTGCAAAAATGTACAAGCATAATCTCAAAAATAAGTTCTTTTGCATTACATTCAGGCAAAACCGCCACCCCGAGTAGGGAGGCGGTTTTAGAAACCGCCGCCTTAAAGCGCGGCGGTCTCAGAACCGCCCCCTTGAACAGGCAGGCGGGCGGTCGTGTAACCGCCGCCCGGCGGTGGGCGGCGTGTAACCGCCGCCCTGGCCAGGGCGGCGGTCGTGGTCCGAAAACCCACATGGGTTTTTAATCTTAAAAAGCCTAAAACTAGCAAAAAATGACCATTTGACCTAAAAATGGAGCCTACCCAGTAGGCGCCCCCCCTAGGTGGACCTTTTGAACCTAATATTTTCAAAAATAACCCCCCCATTACGACAAATTTAGCATTTCAAATTTAAAGGGGGAAAAACACAAAATTGAAGAAAACTAACCTGTGATCGCTGAGGTCGGTGTTCCACACGTGGAGGCATGATCACGATCTCGCTGCGGACGTTTTGACTCTACTCACGCAAGAAACCATCACCGTGGGTCCCAGAGCTCAAAATCAATCAAATCAACTCGCGCAAATGAATAGGAAAATGGGCCCACTTTCGTATATATAGCGCCCTGATTCGTTTTAAAAGACTTTTTCGTAGGTTTTGGAGCACCGACGGAGGTAAGTTCCTATCCCCGCACAAATGGTACGTTCTCATTCCCTGTCTTTTTAGCATTTGTTTTCCAAAGTTATTGTATCTATCTGCACTTGAATTCTCTTTTCATTTTGCAGGTAGCGGGAATTTTGGATGGCGTCATTTCAACACACGGACGAGTAAGGTATAACTTCTAATTCCCCATTTCGGGACTGCCATACTCGGACCCACCATTTTATGCCTCTTCATGGCTAAAACGCTTCTCCGAGGGGGCAATATGTACGTACCCAAAATTGTAAGGTACTGTACTGCCGAAACAGTGTAACAAGTGCCCCAATGATGATACAGGTCTCCTCGCAAGGTGTTCGGGATCCGGAAAAGCTCTCGGAGTATGCGTTAACATCCCGCATGCCCCGCCTAGCCCCCATGCCCTTTGTTTTCCCCTTTTTCCTTCTTTCCTTGGCCTTTTGATCTTCAGTGACGAAACCGCCGCCCGACCAGGCGGCGGTCTGCTGCCGCCACCCGCTCGAGTGGCGGTCCTGTGCGCGTTTTCCAGAATGTTCTTTTGACGCGACTCGCGTGAAATATCATGTTTCACCAGCTTTTCTTGCCGACTTAAGCTTGCATTTATGTTTTTGGTCCCCTGGAATAGTGATTTTCCTTTGTTTATTGTTTAGGAGTTCAGTTTGGTTTTGATCTTTGGGTGATTGAATTCCTATAAATGCATAGCTTGTGCTGAGGCAAATGGCCACCATTTCCTTGTTAGAGTCTTCTCATTTTCAGTGGTTTGGTCTGTTAGTTTGCTTAGGATTGATAGTATAATTCATTTCATGCTTGGTTAGCATTGTCCAACTGTTGGTAAGCCACATATCCAAATTTGTGAAAACAGTGTTGTTGTTTTATCTAATCCATTAGAGTAGAATAGCTTAGGAAGCCATTAAAGTTGCAGGTTTTGCTCTTCAAACAGGATAGTTTCAGGTTCTGGATGCATTATGTTGCATGATTTGCAATAGATCCCGCTAGGAATTGCATAAGCCAAGCTCTGTACTCTTGCGCTATCCCTCTCCTATCCGCGTTCTATTCTGTCTGCATTCTGAAGGTTGTCCCTTGTTCCAACACCTATTCCTGTTGATGCAAGCATTACACGCTTTTCTGGATCTACGTGAGCACAAAGAACGAAGAGATCATACTGAGGGGACAAGATCATGCATACCATCGGATTCGCCACTGTTCTGCGGAATCCAGGTTCTAGCTTTCAAAGTTCTAGTTAGAATCATATCAAATAGAGTAGTTAATCGCTTTATTTCAGTAAATTCTATTCTCGATATTGCCAGGGAAGCTGTGGGGATTGATAGTTTCTGAGAAACTATGATTCATTCCTCACTTCTGAGGTAGGATCGAGAATCTTGCAAATAGATTAGTTATTTCATTGTTTAGAATAGATATACAAATTGCACGCAGAAAAATGCTATACTCGACTATTTTGTTTGTTTTTAATTTATTAGTTTAGCTGTCAATTCTAAATATTTTAAATAGCTGCTTTCTTAAATTCATATAAATCATCAGAAAATACAAAAAGAAGTCATATATGCTATAAATGCGTTTCATATATTTAGAGTTCACTTTATTGTAGTTTGTCTATATTATTGCTTTCGTATGACTATTACGGGACCTAGGGAGCCCAGAGAATACATTTTCGAGCCAATCGTGCCTCAACCCAATCTCACAACAGCAATAACTGATATTGACCAGAAATCTTAGAATCCAGGTCTTCCAAACAACAGCAGACTTCCAACAGGTCAGATCTCAGTTAAGAGGATTAAACATAGAAGACGACCAGGCACATGCATTTTGGTCAAGTCAGCCAAACTACAGATTACCCTAGAAAAACATCCACATGACTGTAGAAGGGTTTGAAAGAGAACAAACATTCGGGTGCGATCCTTTAGTTCCACAGCCAGACGCTGGAGACACCCTCGTAGATATAGATACCAGCTTAAGAATCCAGGTTGCGAGAACGCCTGTGAGGTATTCTGAGAAGATTGCACAACTGTTGGTTCTAAACATAGAAGCTGAGAAAGCGTATGATTATTGGATACTAGGAATCAGGACTTGATTCTACGTATGACCATAGCTGGCCCACAACAAACACGAACCTACGGTTGTGATCCACAAATCCCGCAACCCAACGAATCCATAAGAGAATTAGATATAGACACTGGCCTACGCACACTAGTATTTCAGTCCACTCCACTTCCACCTATTATCATTGAACAACTATCCTTGCTAGACACAACAGCTAACAAAGCTAGAGAATTCTAGACTAGGCCAGAGAACCATCCATAGAGTTGACTATATTTACCATTCACCATATGACCCTATCCGGAGAAAGATACGAAACTATACCGGGTCATTTTCCACGTATTCCACAACCCATAGATCGAATCACGCCAGAGCTCGATATTGATTGGAGCCTTCGAGTAGTCATCCTTGCCGATCGATCTATCACGCCAGTCCAGGTTAGAAGGGCCTTCTTTGCCTTAGATTCGTAGATTCCATTAGTGCGTGTCGAAGACATTAGACTGCCTAACTAGTCTGTCCATATACCACCCATATTCCATCCCCACCGGCTGTCTCGGCACGACCTCGGGAGGTCGGGTACGCGGAAGAGTCACTTGTAGATTCCCACGCTCTCTTGTCACTTTTCCGGCGTACAGTAACCTCCATAATCTACATACCCTTTGTCTTGGGACCCCGTAATTTGGTGGTTAACCAAACCGACTCCGTATCCTCGCTCGTAGGGGTATGCGAATTGATGATCTTGGTAGTAGTAGTAGTATGGATCTAGAGGCGGTTCTAGTAATATGAAAATATGTGTTACAAATGTGGAGGTATGTTTGAATGGCATTGTTGCTACTGCAAGATAGAATTCCATGAGGGAAATGAAGTCATGATTGCACAACTTCATGGACGGAAGAAAGTGGAGAGAGATGAAGGGGAAAATGGAAATGGGTGGAATAGAGGAAGTTCAGAACTCATAGAATGGTTTATTGACCAAATGGAGTTGTCGAATGTGTTTGAGCATGTGCCTTCAAAGGCTGAAATTCTGACAAGAACACACCAACTTGTCGAAATGAAGTCTTCTCTGGATGTTGAACTTCACACCTAAAATATATATTCTCGACTAATATCTGCAATGGAAGAATTGTGAAATGTAAATCTTTCACCTTCTCGGTCCCACCGGGTTGCAAAAATCATTCGCAAAATTACAACACCCCCGAATGGCCTAATTGTGAATGGGACATCCGGTGTAATCTGTATAACATGGGGTTATCCCTCAAGTTGTGGGACTTCTAAACTTGAGATAACCCTCTGGAG
Organism: Taxus wallichiana var. yunnanensis; assembly: GCA_018340775.1. Classification (NCBI taxonomy): domain Eukaryota; kingdom Viridiplantae; phylum Streptophyta; class Pinopsida; order Cupressales; family Taxaceae; genus Taxus; species Taxus wallichiana. Next base: position 548,029,482 of record CM031243.1, read on the forward strand.
AATGTTGGCTACCTCTTCCTAATTCTAATGCTAAACTACTCCTACATGCATAAAAACACCGAATCTAAACCGAAACTAACACTTCCAAGGAGACAGGGAGAGAGAGAGAGAGCATAAAAGGGAAATCCTACACTAAAAGGGGTGATAACACCAGAAAAAAGGGCGAGATATTCTGCTAAGGGAGGAAGAAGAGGGAAAATAGCGGCCGAGCGAGGTCGAATAGAAGTGACACATGACTCCAAGCTCCATTCGCCATCTACACTCCATGAAACACAACATATTACACCTGCAAGTGAGAAAACATGCACAAAATACAAAAATAATAATGGAGAGGAAAAGAAATACAATAAAACATGAAAAGGATTCAAAAAACCACAAAAACATGTTTTATTGCTCCAAAACATGCACAAACCATGTACATTGATCCACAAAGGCATAAATACACATTCCAAGTGCAAGAGAAGGCTTACAACTCATTGGAGTTGAGGAAAAAAATCCGCCAAGGTTTCCCCAACTCCCAGAATGTCTCTACAAAAATGAGGGGTTCGATTACATTATATAGGCATTTTGTCACCTACTCTCATTAAAGACGTATGAGAACCCATACAAATTCACTTCCCGAGGGTACTTCACAAAAAATACATGGGCACCATACCGTATTAAATGTGGTTGTTGAGTTATCATTTGTCCACCTACCTTCGCTTTGCTTTGGACACATAAGCCATCCAACCATGTGACCTATCCATCCTGGTCGTACCACTACCCGCATCCAACCTCATTACCCATCTAACCATGTGTTGCTTTACTTCGATCGTCTAACCCTAGGGAGTTGGACGTCATCCAACTATACGGGATGTACATTCTTATGGTCGTCGACCAACAACCGAGTGTCGTCTATCTTTACATCGTGGGTCATCTAACTTGGGAGGTTGGACGGTCATCTATCTCTTCCCATACAATGCACTACCCAACCAACCCAATCGACTAACCCCTTTTCATCAAACCCGAGAGGTTTGGACGCCATCTAACTCCGTCCGTACACCACCGACCCGACCAACCCCGGGGCCATCCATCTGCTGGGGTGACCAACCCGCAATCCGACCAACTTCGTGTCATGCAAATGTGGGTGGTGTGACGGGCATCTTAAACTGCTCATACACGTCTAAAAATGTGACCCAACTAACCCACCTAGCCAACCTAAGTGTCCAACCTAGTTGTCTAACTCCCAAGGGTCCAACCCCAGGAGGCCAACTTCAAGGCGATATCTTGAGCTCTCGGATGAGTTTTGGGGTGAAATTTTATATGATTTCGCATACAAACAACCCACTGAATCCAATGGTAGTAGTATCAATATCCAATTTTGACTTTAACACCTCCAAATGGCTCCTTCTTTCTCGGGATGGCTATTTATGCATTGGAAGAGTGAGTTACCTCGGGAAGTGCATGATCTTTCAAGATGTCTCGTCTTCTCCATCATATAGGTCATGGAAAATGAATTTCATAGGAACTTTTTGGACATATAATTCCTCACATGGCTATCAAAATCTTTTGTCAAGCTCAGTCCTCCTTTATGTTTCATGCTCCCTTAGGCCCGAAAGCCTTCTTTTGATGGATCGGCTTCAAAGCCTCTAAAACTTCCCTACATCTTCCAATCTCATCTCCTTAGTGTTCCTAGAACCTAAATACTTATGTATCATTCCAAATTTATCCATGAAGCCCTTTTCATTGCTCAAACCCATTCTCCCAATTTGTCTATTTTTACCAGGGGTAAAAATAGATAACAATACCCATGTACAAACTACAATCTTTCTCTAAGACGAAGAAGAGGAGAATAAGAGAGCTAACTATCCTCCCTAGAGATGAATCTGTCTAAAGCCATCTTGTATCCTACAAGGAAACATAATGAAGTGATTGTGGATTAGAAGTCGATGCAATGAAACACCAAGGAAAGCCGAGTGAAACTCGCCAAGTGTTTGATGGATCTCTAACCAAGGTGTGGTTCATATCCTAGGAACTATGGTCCACAAGTAAGGTATAAGTGTAAACAACTCCGTGGGGGGATGGTGAATATGAAGCAATACCAAAGAAGGAAGGTGGAGTGTTCTATAATTGTGTAGAAGATTGTTTTATTTCGATGAGTCTTGAATCTAGGTACATGTTCCCTAAAAATTCTGTGGTGGAGCAGAAGTAGATGGATCAACAAGTAACTCCTCAAAAATATATAATGTGACAAGCGAATGGTGGGGCTGGGTCTCCATCACTACTAAAATCAATCATGCTAGAAGAGAAGTCCTCATCATCATAAATGTGCTCAAGCTCAAAAGTGTCATCAAGTGTAGGTGAATCAGATAAAGAATTTGAAGGAGGGAAAAAGTGGGAGAAGGAATATAGCTAAGTATGATGATCAACTAAACCCATTGTAATGATAGTGTCATTGTGTAACTCTTTGACATATACGAATCTAGAGTGAACTCAACCCGCATGCCCGACCAAGGTGAGTAATCTGATAGATTGATAGGAGATTAGTTGAAAGTGATGGAATACTTAGAACATTGTTAAATGTTCCACCACTCACTTCAATAGACCCTCTCCTAAAAAACATAGTAGTTTAAGTTTCATCACTCAATTGAATAGAAGACATGTCACATGGCTCTAATGAAGTGAACTCTATGTGTGACGAGGCCATATGATGAGATGCACCAAAATCAATAACCCATGTAGGATTCGGTGGCACAACTGCAACTAGAGCTCTTCCCTTTGTTTTCTCCTTTCCTGATTCTTTCTCTTTCTCTTTCCCTTTTCCATTGTCATTTTCCTTAGAGGATTCGTGAGTTGATGAAGATGGTTTTATAGACTCAGGTACTCCTATGTTGTTCTTCTTAAGAAGACTCGTGAGGAGGGCAATCTACTTCTTCAAACATTTACTTTCATCATGCCTACATGTGAAATACCCACATTTGATCTTCTCTTTCTTAGGATTAACACTAGAAGAGGAAGTGTAGGAATTTGGTTTAGTGGTGGATTGTTCCTTCTTGTTCTCATGATCCTTTTTTTGTTTCTTCTCTTTTGAAGCCTTTTGTTTGTCATGACCTGCAAGTAGAGCATGGGATTTAGTGGATTTTAGAGCACCCATTTGAATTAGTTTATCTTATTCCTTGGTAAGGTCAAAAATAAACTCATCAAAGGAGGGCATTTTCCATTATGCACTAAGTGCCCTTTTGGTTACATGGAAGGTAGAGACAAAAACAAAATAGTCAAGACCTAGTTTGGCGAGGACAGAAAGAATAAGTTGTGAGTCATTTATTTCAATTTCACATTCTTTTAATAGCAATCGACATATTTGAATTTGGTGAAGAAGTCCTGAAGTGTGTCAAAATTGCTAGGGCTAAGACTAATAAGCTCATTTTCCAGTTCATGCCCTCTCATTTCATCATGTTTCCCAAAAAGTTGTTCTAAGGTATCCCTACATCCTTGGGTGTTTTGGCGGAATTTATATGAAAGCACGCCTTCAGTGTGACACATAAAGACACAAGAACCCATACGCTTCATCACATTTGTCAATCCGTCTCATTTTTGTAGCATCTATTGGTTGAGTTTGCAAACCCATAGTTATCTGATAAAGCTTCTTGTTTTACAAGGCGAGTGATATAGAAGTTTTCCATTCATGATAGTTGAAGGGAGTAAGCAAAACTACTAAATTTGGATCCATGGCGATTAGATTATACAAGGTAAGAAAGAACCACAAAATTTATACACCCCCTTGTTTGTGGCACTTTATAAATAGTGTGTTGATTACACCCAAGTGTGTTTGTGGGACGTGAAATAGTTGGCCACTCACCTTGCAATTGGTGAAAAATCACACAAGTGTGGATACCACAATAAGTTTCAAGAGTATGCAATGAAAAAATTTGTAAAAAGCACAAAACAAGGCCAAAAGCAAAGAAAGGGAAAAACAAGTTTTTTCTATAAAAAAATGTCTCATGTTGCTTGGGAGCTCCTTGCCACAATGCCATTTCATTTAAATAGAGGATTTAAGCATTAGTGGAAGAAGTGTTCGGAGGAGTCGAGCGGTGGTTCGAGGAGTTCGACGATGTAAGGTGAAGGAGACAATGCATGACGAGCACGGTAGGCCAATGGCCAAGTCCACAAGGGCCAAGAAAACAACATGCAAAGTTGAGTCCCGCAGCAAAACCACACAAGTCAAGGTTCGAGCCACGAGAAGACCAACGGAGGAGAGGCCGAGCATGCACAACCTCGAGCTAGGTGGTTTGCAAGGAGGACCAAATTTAGCTTTAAGTTGCTCAAACTAGCTATAATTTTATTCATTTTGACTAAGCAAACAATGAGACATCACATGATGAAGGAAACCATGTAAGACAATCATAGATATGCAGGAGTCATGTGAGGCATTGCAATGGAAGTTTATGAATCTATTTTTCTAATTCTTGTAGTAATTTGTTTTTTTAATGTATTTTTATGGCTTTTGAAGGAGCACAACCGGTCTTTCTTGCTAACTTGTTCTTGCAAATACAAGCCTATGATAGTTGAAGATATGAAGATTAGCAGTGAGTGCCATTGGCATTGCATAAAATTATAATTGAAGTATTTGAAGTTTACATTCTTATTCAATATAGTTTGACCATAATGAAAACGCAACACTAAAACTATATTTGTTTACCGTACCATAGGAAAATACAAACCCACCTCGAAAATGGCTGTTAGCTTAATTATAGTTCATTAAGGAAGTTTTTAAAACAAATTTGAATGTTTTTCAGTATATATTTAAGTTGTATATGCATTTTTAAGCTTTTTTTTGCTTGTTTAGAAAGAACTTGATATCGATTCACTTTAGAATTATATCTTTTTGTTTATAGAAAAATTATATAAATTATTAATATATTAAAAAAATCATGTAACTATTTTTATAGGAAGCATGTACAAAAATGCACAACATAGAAAGTGTTTAAAACATTAAAAACATGGGATGGAACACACGTTCCTTCAACGAGTGGGCCCATGATAATCGTTTTGTGTTGGTGAGATGTGTGGTGTTTAAATAGTTGTGGGTTATATAAATCATTAATGAAAATTAAACACTTATTGAAAATTATTATTATATATTTATAGATCAAAAGAAAATGGGAAGATAAGGAGGGAACATATGATGATGAGGATGATGAGGATGATGACGGTGACTATGATGAGGAGGATAGCGGTCAAGATCAAGAGGAGTGGAAGAATGAGGAATACGATGATCACTATGACATTTAGGATGTAGTTCTCTATATGTATTTGATTTGTAATTTGGAAGTGATATTTTAATAATCTCTGGGAATTATAATGTTATACGTTATTGTATAAAAACAATTAGAATTGAAATATTGTCTTCATTATCTATAACATTTAAATATTTTAAATATTCCCTTTTAACGTTAATAGTTTTACTTTTTATGTATTAACCCAAAATCTATAATACTATGAAATATTCTATAAAATAAAATATAATTAATATTTAATATCCATAAATTTAAACAATAAATACATTGTGACTATTTGTAAATACAAAATTATATTGTGTTTTTTTCAATCGAATGGGTTTCGCATCATTTTTGTGCCATAAAATAGTGGCACCTCCGTGGCACAAAAGTGACACAAATACAAATGTTTGGTTGCTTCATTTTTGCATCACTTTTGTGCTACAAAAACACTTTCCTCAAAGTTTGTGCTATTTATGTTTACAAATAGACCAATTCATCATTAAAAATTCCGGAGGCGTGTGCCACACTCAAGAGGATAAAGTAATGCCTTCAAGCATTGTTTCCAAACAATATTCTATGACAACGGTCAAGATTGACTAGATGTATTGATTCTCAATTTTACCTTCTCCCTCATTTCAAGAGGGCTCTTTTGTATAATGCTTATGTTCTCAGCCTATTCCTTGTGGGGGTCCTTGTTTGTTCTTGTTTAACATTTTGACTAGTGTATTTTTGTGTAATTAATAGACGCATTTTAGATTAAAAAAACACACACAAAAATGATTTATAATATGAATTTGACCCAAAAAGTGACTCTTTCATACCAAAACCTCGAGGCGTTAGTGAAATCCGCACATGAGGATCATAACATCCCACCACGCTTCCGCAACCCGGACCCCGGGCTAGATTTGCGCCCGTATAGTGGGACCACTCCCTACCCTATACGAGCCCCGAGCGAACACTACAATGCCGACGTAGCCACCCGTGCCGGACTCGAACCTGGGTGGTTGCTCTGATACCAAATGTAATGAACCATTACACCAAAACCTCGAGGCGTTAGTGAAATCCACACATGAGGATCATAACATCCCACCACACTTCCGTAGCCTGGACCCCGAGCTAGATTTGCGCCCGTATAGTGGGACCCCGCCCTGCCCTATACGAGCCTCGGGCGAACACTGCAATGCTGGCGTAGCTACCCATGCCAGGACTCGAACCTAGGTGGTCACTCTGATACCAAATGTAACGAACCGTTACACCAAAACCTCGAGGCATTAGTGAAATCCGCACATGAGGATCATAACATATTCCTTGTGGGGGTCCTTGTTTGTTCTTGTTTAACATTTTGACTAGCGTATTTTTGTGTAATTAATAGACGCATTTTAGATTTAAAAAACACACACAAAAAATGATTTATAATATGAATTTAACCCAAAAAGTGACTCTTTCATACTTTATGTAGAAGTGACATAGAACCTCCCGGGTGTATTCATTGTCTTGAAGGAGATTTCGCTGAAATTACCCTTGGGAAGACTGACATCCTTCTTGGCCATTGAGATATCCAAAATCTGAAAAAAAAATGTGAGTTCTTCTTATCCTCCATTGAGGAAGACGAGTTTTTTCTATGAAGCCGATGCTCATAATTTGGTCATTTCAAATGATGTACATTAGAACTCTAATCCATTTGTAAGGGATGTTCTTTTCAGAGCATTTATTTCATATTTGCAAAATGGGAATAGATGTAACCAAGAACTAGTCCATCACATAACTATGGAAGAATCCTATCCCTTATGGTTGAGGGTAGAATATCAAAAGGGAGTTGGTTACAACGGGGGAGCAAATATTATTCTCCCATCCCATGTGGAGGAGACGACCCTTCTCACCTTTCACAGTTGGGGAAACAAGAAAATGAGCTGATTTGTATATTACAGGAATATGTTGGAAGGGCATAAGACCGATATGGCTGATGATTCTATTTCCATTTTTTTGCTACCATATTTTGGATTGGTGTGGTAGGAATATTAAAAGGGAGTTGGTTAGGAAGGGCATAAGACGGATATGGTTGATAATTCTATTTCCATTTTTTTGCTGCCCTATTTTGGATTGGGCTGGTAGGACCTCAAAATTGTTAGAGAGGAAGAAGTGCAGAAATGGAAGGATTTTGAGACATATATTGCAAGTAGATTTTCAAAAGATTTGTAAAGATTCCTATGGTTCCATGAATGTGAGGATTGAAGCTCTGCATGGAATATTTTGAGGCAAAAGAGTATGATAACTACTATAGCATAACACGCTGCAGAAAGGTCTGTAGATGAATATGGTACTAGTTTACTACAAAAGTACTATCTTTATAGGAGGTGTGCTTTACTCCTCAACCAAGTTTCAGTACATCTTCCGTAGCTAGTTACAATTAGATATAGTTGTATATCCTTTGGACCCATCCTTTACTTCTGTACTAAGATATATTTTGAATAATTGTAGGAATGGGTGTCATGTTTTTGTTAATTCTAGGCCAAAATTTTATGTACCTTATTTTTATTTTTAATGAAATGGGCCCTCCAACTCTTTTTCACTGATCAAAGGAAAATATAAATAGTTAAAAAAATATATAATTTGCAATTTTTCTCACTACAATAGACGTTATCTATCACATTCCCCATAAGTTCTTGTCATTCTCAACCTCCCAAATTCCTCCTATTTGTAATGCATAGTGACTACCAATACTTTCTCTTCTGCCATTCAATTTACCCATAACCTATTTAATTCTCTCTGAAGTTACCTTCTAACCCTCCTCTCACTATTTTTAATCTATAAACATCACTATGCCAAATGTTTAATACCGTATATATGCAATATAAAATTGTGATTTTACTTTTAGATATATAAATTATATCCTCCTCTCCAACATCAATCTTTTAACTTCATTATACAAGTTTATCCAATCACCATACATATTTGTCACTTACAATATAATAACAATTGTAATTCCAGTTCTACACATATAAATTATGATTTTAAAAACAAATAAATTTAAATCAAAATAAATTAAATATAGATTGTGAGTTCATATACATTTTAGCTCTCCCACAAAACAAAGGGATGTGAAGCAACACAAAATTCACATGAATAGATATAAATTTACATTTGTAAATAGACACAAGATAATGCAGTTAATCTAGACAAAAGGACCATACAAAATGATATGCTCTCACCAATGTCTCCAAGCATTGGATTGATTGCAAGTCCTCGCACATTTCCTGTTGGCCTAGCATCTTTCCATCTCCTTCTCAGTGTTCTTCTTATTATTTTCTCATTCTCCACTTTCTCCTCCAACGTTTAATGTTAGACGGGTGATACCTCCGTGATATCAAAACACAGCTTTAACAAGGAACGCTGTATACTACACATGAACTCAACAGCATGGTCAAGATCACCAAACACTTAGAGAAAAACACCTCTTATAATCTCAAAATAAAACCTGGTCCCCTTTTTATCACTGCTGCTCTGACACGGTGTGCCGTATGGCGGTGCAAGCATATGTTTACAGAGTGCATCACTAAGCGTCCTCAATAATCAACACAATAACATTGAATTTGTTTGAAATGATGAAACTGGTTCCAATGTCTCACAACAATTTGTCTCCAACAATCCTGGAGATAAACTTTGTTGCAGTGTGGCAGTCAACACGCGTTTGAAGGTTTTTGATGATTCTAATAATTGTTCCACGGAGCATACTTAACACGTCAAATGGAATTGCCAAGTTCACATTTTGGTGGCAAAGGAATTTTTATTTTTCCTCCAACTTTACATAGATCTCATGCCTTTCGGTGTTATCAGTCTCCCACACAAAAAGCATGTAACGCTTTTATTACTTTCAATCCAACTACATCCGGGTACTTTCTTGATTCCTCTTTCTTTCATCAATCTCCTTACTATTTGAACATCACCCCATCTAGCCGTTTCTGCATATATGTTTGACAGAAGAACATATATTGCAGAATTTTTAGGATCCATCTCGAAAAGAAGAGCTGCTGTAAATATTCCTAACCTTAAATTTTTATGTTCTCCACAGGCACCAAGCAAACACATCCACACAACCACCACAGGTTTAATCGGCATTTTGATGATTATGTTAAGAGTTTCATCAAGATAGCCAGCACGGCCAAGAAGGTCAACCATATACACATAATGATCAATTGAAGGTTTAATGCAATAAGAGTCACTCATGTCAGTTAAGTATTTACAGCCCTCATCCACTAAACCTGCATGGCTGCATGCTAATAAAACACAAGATAAGCTTACATGGTCAGGGTATGTTCCAGAGTACTTCATTAGTTCAAAGAGCTTGAAAGCATCCTTGCAAAACCCATTTTGTGCATATCCTGCAATCATAGCATTCCATGAGATCACATTTCTTTGAGGCATTTTGTCAAACAGTTGACGTGCCCTGTGTATGCTTCCACATTTCGCATACATATCTACCAGGGCACTCGTGACTACTATATCTGACAAAAAACCACTTTCTATTATGCTTTGATGGATGTCCATACCCTGTTTTAGAGATCCCATTTTGGCACATGCTGGGAGGAGGCTGGCAAAGGCTGCAGAGTCTGGCTTTACATCTGCCAATCGCATTTGCTTAAAAGTTTCCAAGGATTTTTAATAAACCCATTTTGTGCATATCCTGCAATCATTGCAGTCCATGAGACCACATTTTTGTGGGGTATTTTGTCAAACAGCTCATGTGCCTTGCGCATGCTTCCACATTTTGCATACAAATCTACCAGGGCATTTGCAACTAAAACATCTGAAAAGATTCCCCTTTCCGTTATGCTTCGATGGATGCTCATACCCTGCTCTAAAGATCCCATTTTGGCACAAGCTGGGAGGATACTGACAAAGGTTGCAGAGTCTGGCTTTACACCTGCCGATTGCATTTGTTTAAATGTTTCCAAGGCCTTTTCAACAAACCCATTTTGTGCATATGCTGCTATCATTGCATTCCATGAGACCACATTTCTTTGAGGCATTTCTTTGAAAAGCCTCAAAGCCTCATCAATGACACCATTTTGTGCATATCCTGCAATCATTACGGTCCATGAGACCACATTTTTGTGGGGTATTTTGTCAAACAGCTCATGTGCCTTGTGTATGCTTCCACATTTTGCATACATATCTACCAGGGCATTTACAACTACGATGTCCAACAAAAATCCGCTTTCTATTATGCTTCGATGGATGTCCATACCCTGTTCTAAAGCTCCCGCCTTAGCACAGGCTGGGAGGATGCTGGCAAACGTTATGGAATCTGGCTTCACACGTGTTAATTGCATTTGTTTAAAAGTTTCTAAGGCCTTCTCAACAAACCCATTTTGTGCATATCCTACAATGATTGCAGTCCATGAGACCACATTTTTTTGAGACATCTCCTTGAAAAGCTTTAAAGCCTTGTCAAGAACACCATTTTGTACATATCCTGCAATCATGGCATTCCATGACACCACATTTTTCTCAAGCATTATGTCAAACAGTTCACATGCCTTGTGTATGCTTCCACACTTTGCATACATAGTTACCAGGGAATTCATAACTACATCATCTGACAAAACCCTCCTTCTGTTATGCTTAGATGGATGTCCATACCCTGTTTCAAAGCTCCTATTTTGGCACAGGCCGTAAGTACGGTGGCAAATGTGAACTGGTCGGGTTGGATAAGTGTTCGTTGCATTTGGTGAAACAGTGTTACTGCTTCGTGAGGATACCCGTGTCGTTTGTAAGCTGCAATTATGATATTCCATGAGAAGAGGTCCCGTTCAGTCATTTGGTCAAACACTTTGCATGCATCAACCAAACTTCCGCACTTATCATACATGTTGATAAGTTTATTTTCTATAAGTTTATGCGTGGAGTACTTAATTTCCCTGTCATTGACATGGTAGTGGATTTGCGTACTTTCTGAAACGGCTTTCTTGGAAATGCAGTTTTGCAATAGCTGAAGATATGTATTAGAGTTTAGTGGGTTGTGTGTAGTATGATTGAGTTTGAGATTGGCAGTGGATGGCATTGGCATTGTGTGATTATAAATGAAGTGTCGTTAATGTGCATTGTTTCTTCTTTGTTTTCACATCAAACCAATGGAACTCTGTTATCTTTTTTACCCTTTCGGCTACACTTCCATTATAATATCGTCCCATCATGCCCTCACTGGTTTGTATCTCTCATGAATCAGATCTTGTTCCGGATGTTGATAAGTAGCATCTGCAATTGAAATATATTCTACTGGAAATCATGTTTTTTCCTTTAAATGATTTTCAGTCCATAATTTCCGCATCTGGATTGATTCCTGGATTCCACCATCGTAAAAACCTGTGCCGAAGCCTTTATAAAACTACGGTTTATTCTCAAAAACCCTCTGTCTATCCTCCAAATTTGAAAAGCTGTTATAGAAGAATCCGTTGAGCACACATTATTGACATTAAACTGGACTGAAGGTTTCCCCACGTGTTGAACCCACAAGATAGATAATTCCGTTGTACCGTCAACACCCCAGAATGCGGAACATATCAAGCCAAGAAGACCCCAAGAAATAGGTCAGCTCACTTCAGGAAGGCATCAAAAACTAGATAATATAATATTTTAATCAAAAAGAAACTCAAGAAGTAAAGGCGCCCAAATGCACAAAGGCCCAAGAAAACTAAGCCACAACAGCGAACATGATGGTCGGAGGACACATAGGAAAAGGACTATCGGGCTCGTCCCCACACCCACTAGTTCCAGAGGGGTGGGTCATGTTCTGAGATGGGATCTCACCCATTATCTTGTTGATGTTCTTCTTCTTCTTTAGTATTTTTTGAGACTATTATCGGGAGAAATGGCAAGTACCAATAGAGGGAATTTCCCTTGCGGAGGGGCACCTTACCCATTGCCAACACTGCGACATTGCCACCGAGCCGGTCAAAAACTCCACCATTATGGGCGGGTGAAGGGCATCGAGATCTAGGCGGGAGCGCGCGGCATCGAGGAGAGGAGCTTAACTCTGGAGCGACGTTTGTGGAAGCCCCGACCACGAGCACGAACCTTAGAAAGGGAAGTGGTGGTGTGATGAGTCCAGAGGTACTTGGTAGACAACACACAAGGCATTTCCCCCATGAAAAAGTAAGGATTGCAGGTGTTCCACTTCTAGGCGAACTTCTTCGACCTGGACTTGGATATCGGGCATTACATTAGAGATTACAGTAACCTCATTAGTCATAGAGAATTATTTATCCATAGATACATTATTAAAAAAAAGCAAAATTTTTATCTTTCCAAATATGAAAGAGAATAGCAAGTTTAAACATTTGCCAATAACTTTTGAATTTTGCAAGGAGCATGGTCGAGTCCCCCAAGAGAACCATTTTTGAAGTAAAAAGTCAAGGATGAAAGGTTGGAAAAGGGTATAAATTCACTCCTAGGAAGATTGGTTGTGCCCGTAGAACCAAAATAGGTGTTTAATAGACTCGGGTTGTTGTGAAGCGGGACAAATGGGGTTTGAAACCCCATGCTTGATCATGTCTCCAACAGGAGGTCAGAATACATAAGGCACCACAAAAATGAGCTTTTAGCTCAATACACGCTTTCTAGGTATTATCAAACCTTCTTGACAAAATCAAATCCCTAAACTTAAGGTTTTGCGATGATTTAAGGAATCGGCCAAAACATGTTGAGGGGCAAGAAGATGGTAGCCAATATGGGGTTTGTATCGACAAAGGGGATAGCTAATGGCCAACACTAATTTCTCCATCTAGGCACACTAGAGGCGATCTCGATTTTTCGTAGGCAATTATCAAGTATGGAATTCTTAATTTTTAAGATGGAGTCAACATCCTTATTTTTAGTTGAATTTAGCTTTGAGCATATCCCATGGCGGCCCATGAAGCCATATATGAAGCTTTGAGCATGTGTGATGCCCTTATGCATGAATTCAAAAGGAAAAAGTGCATAGGACAAACAATTCGAGATTTAAAATAAATAAAGTAAAATATGAGAGAACTTGTCATGGAGTATAACATGTGAATTTGGATGTAATGTACAAAACCAACTTTAACTTTGATGGACCTAGTTAAGCGGCCGTTTTGTAGAAGTATTGCACAGAAGAAAATTCATTTTACAATTGTGCGACAAAATTTGGCACAAAAGAAAAAGTAATTGAAGTTGTTATCATAGTAGAAAATACTAAAGATTATGGACATATTGGGGTAGCAAGTCACAAGAAAAACCAAATTAGATGTAAACATGTGCATACTAGAGGAATTACAAGAAGGAAATAAACCCGGGGGTAAGTATATGGTGCATGCAAAATGCGAGGACGAAAGACATCACAAAAATTTTACACTAAAATGTAGATGAAGTTTGCAGGTACAGGGGACACCCATTCAACAAATGTCATTTGATCCAACATCACAATCATTATCTCTAGAACATAGTATGCAACTTTTGTACATCAATTATGCACGAGGCTAAAAATTGCAAAGTGTTAATGGAATTTAAAGAGGAAGTTACAAGGAATGCATTTGTATTCCAAACACAATTAGCCTCAAAATCACAACCATTTGTCTCATAAATAGAAATGGCCATATCTCCTCATATGTCCCCTTAGTCCAAAGACATCGCACCACCCAAGCTTCTTATGGATGATATCAAAGTAAGAATCAAAGATGGAATGCCTCGCAAAGACCATGTGGTTCGCAACAAGGTGGATACCATGGTGGTTATCAACCAAGGAGGATGGGAGCTTGACCTTAGAGATAACGGGCAATATTTTACCTTTGTAGAAAATTGATCCCAATTGCGTGAAAGTGTCCTTCAAATTCATAGTGGGAAGTGTTTTGTGCATATTATAGAGTGCAAGTGCAACATAACATAGAATATTGCCCCGAGTTTGGATAAGTAGAGGAAAACAATTACACAACATCAAAATGATTAATGTGGTACCCAAAAATGCTAATAGTCCCCAAGTTATCGCTTTGATCTCATAGAAAGAGAAAACTTGGAACATGTGGAGATTCCTAGTGAGCCCCAAGTCAAACATGCATACAATGACAAGTATCCCAATCCAAGAAAAGAGAAAGCATTTTTGGAAGAAGCTAAGGTATTTTTGCATTCAATTCGAATAGAGATGTCAATGGGAAAAATAATGGGGAAGTAAAGTGTACATAAATGGCTAGATGATGAGGATTTTAAAGCAAGGAGTGGTTGTATCGGAGGACCTTCTAATAATAGTAAATGTATTGGGTAATGAAAATATCTCACAAAATATCCCCAATCCATTGAAGACTCTACCGAAAAGTGCAACTAGCAGAGAGCGGTGCACTCTAAGAATCCTATCTAGTATGTGAAAACAGAAAACCCCTAAGATGTAGACACTAGACTAATTATAATTATAGGAGGTTGTGGGATAAGGGATGTTGTCTTTGATTTTAGAAGCACTCTTAATATGATGCCAAGGTCTACATGGGAAAGTATGGGTGCTCCGGCCTTAGCTTACATCCTTGTCACATTGAGTCTTACAGATTATGGGAGAATTAATCCAATTGGACATCCGGAAGATGTATAAATTCAAGTAGGGGACCTAAGGTTGAAGGGATATTTTGAGTTCATTGATATGGTGGCTAATGAGACACACCATCATGTTTTAACTGGAAATAAATAGGCATATGATGGAAATGTGGCAATCAATACAATGACAAATCGGATGGAAATTCACTTAGAGGACTCTATCATTGTCATACATGTGAATTAACTTGAGAAAATCCATATACCATCCCTAAAGAGCCGATGTCTCCTATGAGCAAGATATTGAGATTTGGTTTAAGGTAGAAAATCAAGAAAGATCATAAGCCTCATAATCAAGAAGGGAAATACAAACAAAAGAGTCAAGTAAGTGGGAAATCCCAACAAACATGCACTCCAAGTAACCATTTGTAAAAGACGATTCGTATTGTATAATTAGATCCCCTACTAAGTTTTATATAGGGAACATATATGCATTTTTGCACAATGATTTGGATTATATATAGATTAATGTAGAAAGTCACATCCCATGGGAAGTGTCCTTCTCAATTTGGGGAGACTTAGATGTATTCTTAAACCATTGGATGTGTAGATAACATGATATCATACATATGAGAATGGTTCAAGTGGAGATAAATAAGCCTTGAAATAATTTGGGACTTTCAATTTGGATACATTTTTTTGTCAAATTCCATGAACATGTGCCATAAGAAGATATGACAATAAGCACACTTGACTACGCACTCAAGGGAATATCAACAACATGGTGGGTTGTACATAGAACAAAGAACCTTGTGTAGAGTGAATTAATAGGTATGTTGTGTTGGTTCCCGCTTTACACCCTAGAGACTCGGCGATAATCCCGAGAAGAAATTGTAAGAAGGATGATAGATTCTTGAAACATGTCATTTGTAGCCGGGGGTAAATTTAACATTATTCGATGACCATGTCTTGGAAATGACTAAGAGGCACATATAAAGGAAGTGGCTAATATCATGCTACTTTTGGCTTTACCTAAACCAGGATGAGAGGACCCAGGATGGTAGCTTGAAGGGGGATGCTATGATTTATTCTTCCTTGCAATTATTGGTAAATCAATCTAAAGAAATTATAGCCACACATGCAATGATCACTCAAAGGAGTTGTCACATGAGCAATACACATACTCGGCATCACACACAATCTACTAGAGACAAATGGAATATGATTTTTAACATCATTTAAAGTACGTTGTTAACAACTTGGGACAAAATGACATTAAGAATGCTAAGCTTTAAGATAAAAGGAAAACCCACTTAAAATATGTAAAGATAATGTGTCCCATAGACAAACACTTGTTGGATATGCTAGGATTGTGTTTTTGCATGGGTAGAACAAGATGGTGGGATAGAAATTAAGATGAAATGGGGTGGGGATCTAATGGGGAGAAACAACAATATTCATCATCTTTTATGGATGCTTGTGATGCATTAGAGCTTGAATTCAAAATAACATAAACTTTCAAGGGTTATTTGCATTCATGGACACCCAATTTGTGCAAACACTACCATGTAATCTCTGAAAACCTTAACACAAACACTTGTGATTAAAACTTCATGTATCTATTACACCAAATCCATAAAACCTAGTATTTCCTCAAAGCATTAAATATTCACTCCCATATAGCAATTGCAAAAAGGAATTTTATAATTGAAACAAATATTGCTAAGTAACACTACAAAACAACATTCATTCAATAACCAATCTGATACAATGATTTGAAATTCGTTTCTTTGTATTTCATTGATATGATAGATACAAAATTACAACGAAAGGAGTACATCTCTTGATTATATTTCTATTTATATTTGGAGATACCAAACTTATACATGAAAAAATGGTCTTGTGTATTTAATTAACAAGGGAGACATGAAAAATGCTCTTAATGCATGCTAGTGACTGTACAAGACACAATCACCCTAACTAAAACCCAAAATTAGAACCTCTAAAAGTGAAGACATGCCTTCACTTTTATACAAAATTTTCCCAAAATACAATATCTCAAGATTCCCCATAGAATGTTGAAAACAAGCAAGATGTGGGGTTGTGATCCATGTTTTACAATTTGGATAGAAGGGTACCCAAACTGAAAAAGATACCATTTTGATTTGTCCAACTAGAACGATTCTTCTTCATGATGAAACTCATGGAGAAATGGAGAATATTCTTTCCTCTTCCAACAAAATCTTTTTCTTCCTCTTCAACTATCATCATTTCATGTACATTTCAAGAAAGAGTTGGTTACATACTATAATCAAATCATTTGATTCTCCTTAGAAAATAATGGATAGAATAAGGAATAAATAAGGAAGGGGACAAAGAATAAGGAATGTTAGGGGGATGAGTCAAGGTCCACTTATTTTCCCTTCAATTCTTCCTCTAGCTTATTCTTTTATACATCAAATCTTTCAAACATACCCAAAATTGGATCCTCATTTGGCCCTGCATAGTAGAGAAATATTATTTCCTTCTTGGAAAGAATGTTGTCAAATTCAATAGAAATAGCCTTCTTCCTCTTAATTCTCTTGGCCAATTTATTGATATATCCTTCTAAATGAATACATTTTTGTACAAAATAATAATCAAACTTTTTAGGAGGCTCCAATTCTCCCGTAACATGTTGTTAAAGTATCTCTTTCAACCTTTCTACATTTGCGGATCTTGAGGTATATACATCTTTAAGGGGAGCATTCTTTCGAGTTTTAAGTCTATGTCATCCATATACTCCCTGTTTTTCCCTCATGTCCTAGAGTTTTCTTATGCATCCCTCTAATGTTTCAATCCTTAACTTGATGGCCCCTTTATATTCATATTGTCTTCCTCTACAATATGAGGAGACTATTCCTTCCTTTTCTACCACTTCATCTCCCAAATCTGTTATGGCCTCAAGCTTGGGTAACAAGCCATTCCAATAATCAATATTTGTTTGGTATTTGTCAATCAAGGATTTACTTATTTCGATTTGTTCAGAGACTTGATTATGACATTCAATGATGTCTCTGATGGTCTTACTACCTCTTGTTACTAATTCACTTTCCCACTTTTTGTTTCCTCTCCTCTATAATTCAAATCTTATACATCCTTTATTACCTCAAGGAAAAGGTTGGGGTCATCTCTTGACTAGTTGGAGGAACTTGTATCCACTTTTGCACATAGGATGATATGATATAAACCTTAACTCTTAATTCACCTTGGTTTATTTATCCTTATCATTTTTTTGAAAGAGACCACTGAATTCCATAGTAACATCATGCTTTAATCCCCCAGTGGTTTGCTTTCCTAATGGGATTTTGGTGACTTGATAATAAGAAGGTTAAGCTTCATCCCTTAATACATCAGTTTGGGGTAGAAACCTCCACAAACCTCCGTCCTTGAGCCCCAAACCGTTGTTCTTGATAATATTATTGTTTTCTTTTGGGGTCTTAATGGATTCAAGGAGATGATGCTTTGAAGGTCAGATTCCTCTACTTGCACCTTCACCTTTCTCTTCCTTGGGAGGTCTGCTCCCAACCAACCTAGTTTGAATGTTTCCTTCCCCTTGTTCTTGCTTCTAGGGATAACTTAACACTATCATCTACTCTTGGGGTGAAAGGAGAGTGAGACCATAATATTGAACATGTACCTCTGCCTTATTAGAAGATTCAACATTGTGCACTTGTGTTTCTCCTTCTCTTACCCCATGGTCTTTCACTTCTTCCTCCGTCATGGTTGAAGAGGGTTGAGCACTTGTATCTACAAGATTTATGGCCTCACCCACTTCTCCTCTAGATGGAGAAGGATTCTTGGTTTGTTCACTTGATGGATATTCTTAAAACCAAGCCTATTTTTTTACAACTTCACGAGTTACAATCACCTTTTCCATTGTCTCTAGAGTTTCTTTGCATGCATGGCTCCATGGTCTTTGGCTACTCACTTCAATTGATGGAACCTCTTCAACATTTGGTTTCCTTTTTTACTTGTTGAAATTCCTTCTTCGGTGGACTTTTCTACCTCATCACCTCAACCTTTTTGTGGTAGGTACTTCATGTGATGTTAGGCCTCCTTCCTTCTCCCCAACTGATGTGTCTTGTATATTTTCTTAGAGAAGATCAACTCCAACATCTTGATCCAACCCATGTAACAACTCAATGAATTTTTTCTCAAGTGATGGATCTGGTATCTCTTGCCTCTGAGTTTCTTGACTAGGAACATTGGTAGGAGTTTCTTGAATAGGAACATGAGGTAGGGTAGTAAACACTACCTCTACATTTGAGGGTTACGATGGGTATTTGAACTTATGGAGTTACCCCCTTAGTTATTGTCCCTATGGTTGTTTCCACTATGTGTTTCCACCTTTTCCCTCTTAGTTCTTACAAAATGTGGGATCACAGGATCCTCTTCACCCTCTTCATGGATGGTTTCCAATCTGGACCCATCTTTGTTTAGCTTAGGGAAACACTTCCTCTAATATGTTTATGAAAGGAACAATAACCAGATCGTACCAAGCCAAGAACATAGATGCTAATCAAACACCACGATCAATAAGATGAAAGCAATTCACCAGAATAGCTTTACATAAAACCTTTGCAAACAAATGAGCAGCAATATCATATATTATTATGGAACTCAATGCAATACATTGAGAATGGGCCTTGCTTAAATAGGCAAGGAATAACAATCTAAGAACTAGTCAAGGTTGTAGATCAAGCCATAAATCAAGGAAATAACTAGTCATCAAAGAACTAGTCAAGACCATAGATTTAGGAGAGAACTAGACATCAAGGATCTAGTCAATACCATAGATCAAGGAAATAACTAGTCAATACCATAGATCAAGGAAAGAACTATACCTAACAACTAGATAATATCTCCTAATATCTAAATAAGATAAAAGAAATATCCACACACATAAGTGGGTGAGGATAAATACAATAAAGGTAAATAAAGTACCTAGGTGAACATGAGCTAAGGTAAATACCTACTCTAACACCCCCTCAAGTGAAGCTAGGGGCCAAAATAGAAGTGGCATGTCCACAATATGAGTCCCGAAAACTAGGCTTGATGAGGTACTCATGTAAAATAACTGGGAAAAAGGGACACCACAAGGTACCCAAAACCAGTAACAACAAAGTAAAAGAGAGTAAAAACCCGCTCCAAGGCATCCCAAGAAGCTTGGCTCAAAAAAATCATACAATGCTGAAGAAGTTTGGTTTGAATCCACTGCTCGATCATAGAACTCAAAAACAACTGACACCGGGCTTCACCAGAATAGCTCCATACAAGGAGACTATCAATGGAGTGATGTCAAAAGTGTAAAAAAACACCAAAAATAATTTGATCAAGTGTTGCAAATAGGTGTGACACGATCTAAGAACAATAACCAAAGCAACAAGGCAAGGACACAAAATCCAGTGTCACGATCCAAGAAAAGACAAGGTAACAAGGCAAGGACACAAAGCCCGAAGAAGCGGGATGAGCACCACACCCTCCCATACTACTGAATGGGTGGAGTGGCACTATAAATCTGTATGAGTTGTCAAAAAAACTACTCAAAACTGACAAACTAACACTTTGGCTCCACCGAATAGCTCCCCCACAAGAGAGACTCACAACATGCCAAAAGATTCGAAAATACGAGATACAAAATCTCTCAACAAACAAGAGAGATACACTACACTGCTAAAGAAAAAATGCTCAAAATAAGAAGCATCAAAATGCAGAAGGTATAGAAAGTGGAGTAAGAGGCTTGAATGGTGGAGGAGCCATGCCTGTAGATTCCTCTCAACGAATGCCTATGTCGCCTCCACGAGTGATCAGATATCCACCCCAAATCAACATGGATGGATGAAGAAGATGCCTGCATATGACTTGGTGTAAAATGCACAATGGGTGCATGCAAAAGAACATCAAAATGTGTGTTAGGTTGATCATGTCTGACAGATGAAATCTTAGGTTTCTCAAGCCTGAGTGAAGGTGTAAAACTCATGTGTTGCTCATGATCCTCAAAAAGAGTCGAACAACAAAAAAAGGAGCTCTATCAATGTGTGATCCCAATGAAGTATTTGCTCGAAAACCAATGTCATGACAAGAATTCCACTTAACATGTGGAATAGAGGAAACAATACCCTATAAATGTCTACCAATGACTCCGCTTAGTGAGATCCATGTAGACGAGCATGTGAGAACTAGATGCGGTGGTATGCTTCTTAAAAAAGCTATGCGGTGAGTAGAAGTAGGATACGCAACATGTGGTACTCGTAATAGGCACGAGATGTGGAAGAGCATGCGAATAAGCCTCATAGGTTTAGAAGCATCAAAATCAGTTCGGGCTCAAAGACTGGCAGATCAATGTCAGTGGGTACAAGAGCAACAATTGCAAGTGGACTAGGAGCATGGATATGGTTGTCCACAATATGATGGTGATGTTGTAGGCTAGCAAGTTTGTTCTGTAGGGAGTGTATTATTGTATCCTTATCATGAATGAGTGATTGTAGAAGAGAATTTTGCTTCTTGAGCGATCTATTTTCTTCCACAAATTTTACAATATCCTCTTGAAGTCCACATACTTCAGAGAAAAGCATATCATTCTCAGAATCCATGATAGGTACAAACTGTAACTCCCAAAAATTTAGGACGTCGGGCTCAACCAAAATTGCGTCCACAATTGATTACAACACTCCTCCATATTTGGAACTTTATAATTATAGTGCAAGTCTCAAAATAAATAACTCTAATGGAAAGAGCACGAAAAAAAAGCACTTTTGCAAAAATGACACTCAAAACCGAGTTACCGATCAAAAGTTACAAGCTTTTTAATATTTTACTCTGTTATTTATTTTAGGTGCTACTAAACATGTTTTCGAGAAAGTCACATCCAATCTGCGCTTCTAGTAAAAATTATTATTTTTGGACTGTGTAGATAGTCTGTGGACCCCCAAAAAGGGAAAGATATGAAAACCTTCTGTAGCAGTAAACCGAGATAGCTATGCCACAACAAAAAATTACCCTGTGCATATCTCAAAAATCCAACAGACCCACAGAAAATCCCACGATTTCTTTTGTTACTGCGCACAAATCCCAAGGCAATCCAGTGTACTTCTCTGTAATAACAAAAAAACCACAAAAACTGACTATTTGCGAAAGGACTAAGTTTACAGTCGATCTTAGGGTTTTCACACCTTCCAGATCCAATGGAAGCCTCTGTTTTCCATAAAAATACACGCAGCAACAAAATACGACCAAATCCCAAATATATGAATACACAAATACTTTATTTGCAAAATAAAACTTACAGACATAATGTTAATAGCAATCTCCTGCTCTGATACCATGAAAGGAATGATAACCATATCGTACCAAGCTAAGAACATAGATGTTAATCAAACACCATGATCAATAAGATGAAAGTAATTCGCCAGAATAGCTTTACATAAAACCTTTGCAAACAAATGAGCAAAGAATATCATATATTATTATGGAACTCAATGCAATACATTGAGAATGGACCTTGCTTAAATAGGTAATGAATAACAATCTAAGAACTAGTCAAGGTCATAGATCAAGCCATAAATCAAGGAAATAACTAGTCATCAAAGAACTAGTCAAGACCATAGATTTAGGAGAGAACTAGACATCAAGGATATAGTCAATACCATAGATCAAGGAAAGAACTATACTTAACAACTAGATAATATCTCCTAATATCTAAATAAGATAAAAGAAATATCCACACACATAAGTGGGTGAGGATAAATACAATAAAGGTAAATAAAGTACCTAGGTGAACATGAGCTAAGGTAAATACCTACTCTAACAGCTTTCATCTTATTGGATGACCCCATTGAGGAAGAATTTGGCACTTGAACTTGGATGGTTTCCTTTTCCAAAGATGTACTAAGACTTAATGTTGTGTGGGAACTACTTGGAGATGTTTGTTTGCAATAACAAGAGCATATTGCATGGTATTTTTAAGTATCTTATCTGTCATATGTGTTAATTTTGACACAAAAGACCATTTCTTGCTTGTTCTAACACCGATTTCCTCGACATGCCATAAAATTGGTCCTTTGATAAAAAAATGTGGGTATTTTCCCTTCAAAGGATCCAAGCTTGCAACTCCATTCCTTAAAGGGGGAAGTAAATCTTTTATGCCACCACTTTCCTTGTACTCTCCTAAGACTATTGTGTTTTGTAGGGTCAGATCAGTTCCCTTCTTATTTAGCAAAATTAAAGTCTTCTTGACAATGTGAGTAGTTCTATCATGCAATGAGGTACTTTCTAGCCTTGTCTAATCAACACTTGAGTGGGGTTGTGGGGCTATTTTCTTGTCAATATAATGCTTACTCACCAAGTCCTTTCCATCTTCCAGCCCCTGAAGAACAAATACAACTTTGTATTCCACAATCTAAGTGATGATAATCCTAGAATAGTCCCTGAATCTTAGCTCCTCCTCATCCATACAATCCATCCAATAGTCCATAGTGAGGCTTATGTTCATATTAGGAATTCCCCAAATCTCCCTGAACTATCCATCTAACTTCATAATCGGGCATAGGAGTGAAGTTTTACAAGGCGATCCTATATATTTCGCTTCTAAGATCCTAGCCTTAACAAAGGTAGGGCATGCATACCTCCCAATGTTGATTGGGAAATTAATGTTTTCCTTATACTTTCCTTGCAATCATCTTGTGCACTTCCACCAAATGCCTTGACACTTCTAAAATTTCTCATATGTCATCCAAGTACCTTGGTAACATGTAAGGGGTGTTATGAAATCCACTCACCATGATATAAGTAAGTTTCTTGAACTAGATGAAATAAATCCATATTTAGTTATTAATTTCATTTCTTGTGGAGATATCCTGTTATGTTCCCATTCAAGCTTGAACAAGCATATGAGGGGAGAAAATAAAGTATCATGCACCAATATGAAGTTGTAGATGTAATTTTCCAAGTTCAACTGTGGGTCACATCATAAACCATGTAATTACCAAATTATTTTACTCTATCTAGTATAGGGAATGACCTATGGCGAGAAATGTTGTAAACCAAATAAGAGGTCATGTAAAATTCCAATTTACTTGGTATATCCCACCTCTATTTGTACTTCCATATTGAGTCATTTTTATGGATGTAATGACTAATAATTTCTCCCCACTAAATTTGAATATTTCCTATAAGGATGATCTAAATGAACTTAAACATCCAGTCATTATATGGATATGCAAAATCCTTCCCCATAACCATGTTTAGCAAAGTGATGATATCCCTTATTTATTCAAAAAATTCATCCTTGTTCTTTTTTGGGGGATCCCAGTAGTATAGATTCTTGTCTTTTCAAGCCACTTGTTGTTCAATATTTTGGAACACTTCACACTACTTACATTATGTTATTTATCTGCATTCTCAATGGATATTTCTACCACTTCTTGTGAATCGAGAGAGACCTATTAGTTTCTCAACTTTTTCATCGGTTAAGGACAAGACCAAAGCATTGCTTCCATCCCTAACCTCCCTAGTCATTGGGTTGTAGTTTTGTGCACACACCCATATCAATTTCGGATATTGAGTAGATGGGGAAAGGAAACATCTAGGGTGAGCCCACTCCAATCAATCTTCCTACTTATTTCAATCTTTTCTATCGGTGCAACCTCTGCTGGAAATTAGCTAGGTTTACATTTCCCAAGTTAGTGTATGTTACTTTGTCTAAATTAGAGATAAGTTAAGAGGTGGTCTAAACACTTTGGAAAATTGAATCTTCATGTTTGCAAGGTGAAGGTTTGAAACATCTACTGAAAGAGGGATTTAAAACAATCTAAATGCACCCATCCCTTCCAATAATGCTCACCAACACACTAAAATACCAAAAATTGTTCATAAGCACTAGTAGAACACTTAATTGTGTAAACAACACCACAATTCTCCTTTGAGTTGAGGATACCAACCAAAATTCCTTCAAATCTCCACATTAAATTTTTCACAATTAAAATGCACAAATTTTGTCTTCTACTTATCGTAGGGCTTCAAGTCTCTTCACAAACTCAAAAATTGGAGAAAAGTGGGAGTTTTTGGTGAATTCCATCCATATATTACTTCGACATGCTTTCATTAATGGAAGGACCTATTCCCATGGTTTCCTCAATCATAGTCATTGATCTTTTAATCTCTAATTTTAATTTCATCCTTATAAGTAGATAGATTGGCCACATCTTATTCTACTTGAATGATGTGTCATTCTCTCATTGGCTCAAGCTTTAAATTACTCCTACGTGGTGTCTTTGCATGATTTACTTGTGCATAGTAACCTTTCTTGGCGTTAGGGGCTATACAAGAAATTTACATACTTGTAAGAATACAAAGTTGCAAACCTATAAAATGTAAATTTTATTTCCTTCTCAAAATTATCGATACATTGACACGTGTCCACATTTTTGGTTGTGGAAATAGAAGTGTAGTTTGAAATTTTGTAATAACTACAAAGCTACTGAGCCACTTTCTTTATCTACCATCACCAGATCATGACATGTGTCCCCTATTGGGATGTGGGGATGATATTGTAGTTTATAATTTTGCAACAAATGTAAAGCTACAAACTACATAACTATAATGTTGTATTTTTACTCTATGATCTTGAGATTCACCGAATATTTCATTTTGGGGCTAAGGGACGAATTTATAGTTTGCGAAACTTGAAGAAATGTAAAGTTACAAAATCAGTAATACTACAAAGTTAAATTTTTTTATGTAGTTATAATATTGTGCCATGTGTCCTCATTTATCAAACTTTAGGGATGAAAGTACAGTTTAAAATATTGTGACATTCTGGCCGTAGAACCGCTATAAGCTACATTTTTCTTCACGCTTTCATATTCACCAAATATTTGTTTTCAGGCCTCAGGGATGAACATGTAGCTTGAAATTTGCATCAAATTTGAATTTTTCATAACAATTAAGAAAGTGGGGGATTTTTCCTTTTATGCAGTTCAAACTTATCTTTGTAACTTGTAACTTTGCATAAATGCAAAATTGCTTTAACACCTAGCTTTTCCTTGATATCTCAAATATTCCATTTTGTGCACTTCGGGGATGGAAATGGAATTTTTAAACTTTTAAAAATGTAAACTTGTGAAAATGCAAAAATTCCAAGCTCCTTACGTGGGTGGCTCTAATTTGAGCATTTTATAAGAATGTTGATATTTAAACACATCACTTACACCATTAAACCTACAACTTCGACAAAACACCAAAATTAGAGGAATCATTAAGATGTTAGTGTAAAATCACATAATAGGGTTAAGCCATGATACAACTACAACATTAAGGCATAGGGAACCACAAAAATGTCACAAATTGATAGAAAAATGATGGAATGGTTTTATTTCTCCAATATACTCAGGGAAATTCACAAAGCATGCTAAGATTTCAACTAGACCAAATCGGGCACCAACTTGTTGCATGCAATATTTTCCTTAGTATCTAGAATAACTAAATTTTGGCCCATATATTACACAAATCAAGGCATGGAAATCCAAATTCAAGGATGTATTGATTCTTAGAAAATACAAAATATTGAGCGCAAATTCTAGGTTCATATCTTCCGAAAGATGTTTACCCCACTATCCTGAAAGAACAATACTTACATCGGAGATGATGAGAGAAATGTGTTCTTGGAGACAGTGCAAGAATACATTATTCAAACATTCACATTCAAAAATAATAGTCTTATGGTGGATGTGGCATTACAAAATATCAAAACATTTTTCGCTTTGTACTATTAATTCGGTGGGAGCTGAATTCCAAAATATAGAAGAAACAAAATAGGGGAATAACACAGACATTAGAAATAGGAGTGAAATATCTAAAAGGATAATCATCATAGGGTGGAAGTATGTCATAGATTTAGCAACAAAAAGAAGATGAAGATGAGCCAAATACCAAAGAAAACATGAAACTCTCAATAATTTTTGAACCGAATGGATTAAACCTCTTCCAAAAAACAAAGAATTATGCAATGAAGAACAAGAGCATATATGCAATTAAAACATGGAGAAAAGAGAAGGCTTGAAAATAGTGGACCATGGAAAATTTTAGTGGCGAATTTTCGCTAATTCATGCATATTTAAATTTTTATATTTACATTTGGTGATTTTGAGGAGTCGTGCGGGGCATCGTTTCACTTAAAATTTCGGAGGCAAGTTAATTTTATGGGTTGGCTCACCGAGTGTTTACAACAAATTTCATACTTATGCATGTATATCATTGTTGCCTCGAAACATAAATCAGTTAAATTTTCCAATATATCTTAATAAAAATATAAGCACCTTCCAATACCATTATTCACTTGCATAAAAGATGCTTAACGATCAACCACATAGTCCAGATGTATGATTACATAGGTAAGACACCCAAATGCATAGTTGAGACAACCCCACATGTTTCATACACCCAAAATCATGCTATAGATGCCACGTGACCCACCAACAAAGATCCAGTGATCTAGAAACCCAACCACATAGCCCGGATGCTGACCGCAAAATCTAGATGCTTGATCTGAGTTTAGACACCCGATCAGTAGAGTCTAAACTCCCATCTCGTCAAAAATCCATATCTGCAGTGAGCATCTACATCCCGGTTTCTGGGGAGTAATCAAGTTGTAGATGCTTGCCTATATATGGACTCTATATAGATGCATGTTTATATCATGCTTCGTATAAATGTCCATACACATCTTAATTTCTTCCCAATGCACCTTTTCCCCCTAAATGTATTTTTCTATGTCAGTACACACATTTTTCTCTTATTCACCATCAACATGAAATCCATTTCTACAAATTCACAAAAAAATCCAAGTTGGATTTTTGTATGAGGTCTTACAATTTTCCTGTGGAGGACACTAGGTAAAAAGGAAAGGGCCAATATATATGATGAATTGACACAAAATAGGGTGAAATATATTAGTCCTTCAGAACGGTCAAGCTAGCTACTATTGGGAATTACTGGAAAAAAACAAGAAATGTTTGAGATTATGAAATTACTACACGCTTATGAGGATTTGTTCCCCACTAAATTTAGAAAAATAACAGAAGTATATCCATATTTATGTGAAATGTTAATTGAGCTAAAGGAAAGTGCAAAGCCCATCGAAGAGGCCTTACAAGTTGAATTCTAACATGAAAGAAAAGGTCAAGGCTGAATTGGACCACATGGTAGAAATAGGTTTAATCTATCCTATAGAAAAATTAGATTGAGTTCTCAACCAAATAAAAAGGGGAAATCATAATTTTTATGATTATAGATCCCTTAATGATGCATCTATAAATGACCCATTTCCAACTTCTTTCAAAGATGAGATCTTGGAGGCGGTAGTAGGGTATGAAGTTTACTAATTTACAAATGAATTTAGTGGCTATCATCAAATTATTATTTCACAAGAGGACTAATGAAAGACTACTTTCACAATAGAGTGGGGAAAATTTTCATATTAGGTAATGCCATTTGGACTAAATAATGCCCCTGTAGTCTTTTCTAGATATTTGGTCACTACATTAAAATATTTCATATATGATTTTCTCAATGTATATCTTGATGATTGAGAAATTTTATCTTTGTTTGAGGAGCACATTTCTAAGGTAAACCTCATGCTAGAATGATGTAGATATTTTTCCATTACTTTGAATTTAAAGAAATGTTTATTCTTTACCCCTTTTGGAGTTTTTCTTGGATATGTTATTTGTAAAGAAGGGATACTTATAGACCAAGAAACAATAGTAGTAATAATTGGACTTAAACCTCATACAAACCCCCAAAGTGTGTGTATTCCTAGGGTGTACATGATACTACATAAAATTCATCATAAGACATGCCAACTTATGTAGTCGATGGAAAATTTACGATGAAGGGATCCAAATCTGAATGGACAACAGATTTGGAAAATCCATTCACACAACTTAAAGTATAATCTAGTCGATGTGTCAATATTAGTATTTCCCAAGTAGATTAAGATATTTCATGCGCATGTTGATGCTTCAAGTAGAGCAATCAAAGAAATATTTGTGTAACCTAAAGAAGGGGAAGTTGACCATCTAATTCACTTTGTGAGTCATAAAATATCACGAGTGAAGAGAAACTACGAAAATACATAGAAAATATCCTTATCCAAGGTCTTCACACTCAAAAGTATAGGAAATATATCTTGGTGACACCCTTTGAGTTTTTCACGAGACCATAAAACATTGTGATATCTAATAAAAAGCCATTATTGGGAGGTAGGATATCAAGATAACTAATTTTTTTCAATAATATAGGTTGAAGATAAATGTCGGACCAAGAAGAGAGAATGTAGTTCCAAATCATCTAAGTCAAATCAATATAGGAAAATAACATGAGGAATTGGATGAAGATGTACTAGATGCACATTTGTTTAGAAAGAGGGTACAAAAACCCACAAGTGAGGATCACGAGGGATGCCATGCACATTAACAGACGTGTGAATGACAAAAAGCATGAAGAGATCTCGAGAGGAGCGAGCATCAACCAAATGTGCATTTAAAGATTCAAAAATGGGCTGATCCTCGATAAGCCAAAAAATCTTATCTATTTCATAGATCAAATGGGGTGTACATATAGGAGGTGCTTTGAGTAACCCCCAATGCTGCAATCGTGACAACTTGAGTAGAGAGGGGAGTTACATTCCTAGAATAGAAGTGTAACTCAATGACGCATATGACACACCGATGCACCGACACACCGACTCGTAAGAGAATCTCATAATGACCCCTAAATGACACATGGACCTACAATCTCACCTAAGTGGGATGACTCACCTAATGATGTGGAAAATAATACACACCAACACCCCCTTCATTGTAACTTAGGATGAGGCGGTAAGTTAGAAACGAGAAATGGGTCCCAGCACAAAGCTTGAAGAGGTACCCACATACGGAAGAAATCCCAAGCGGTGAAGGAAAACCAAGGGGGAAAAACATCAACCACAAGAGAAAAAACACTTTCTAATCTAAGAAAGATGCCAAAGATGGGTCCCACTATGAGGCGAGCCTAAAAAGGTACCCTTGTACAAAGAGGCAATCTCTCGGAAAGAAGAAGAAGAGAGAAGAAGAGGGAGACGAGAGAAATGTAAAAGATGCCATAGACGGATCTGAACTCTTTAGCTCTAGGAGGTCTCCTAAAAGAATGTCGATGATGAGATCCTCTGCCTCTGGACTGAAGAAGAGCCACCCACACCGAACTGTGTACCTACCCTTAGGAAGGATAGAGATGGAGTCTTTGGAAGTCTCGCCCACTCCGCATGAGGAAATCAAGGCAAGAACACAAAGAACTCTGAGTCTAGTCCACCAAAGTGTGACATAGGTCTAGTAAATGAGTGCCAAGGAACCAAAGTTAATGCCACATGTGTAGAACTGCCAGTGTGAAGAGTGAACACTGTACAAAAGGATGTCCACATGATGTGAAGGCAACAAAACATCCCCCACAATAGAAAATGGATCCACAAGCAAGGGTGGATCAATGAAGGTCTCCAAAAAGTGGAAGTGGTAAGAGTCCCAGAAGGGGCACTCCTAATAACGGAGATGATGGACTCCTCTGAAACACCTATAGATGGATGAGAAACATGTAGTGCATCACAAGTAGACTCTGCAAAAAGATAACTAAGGTCAGGAAAATACTCATCCTAATGAGGGGGCTCAACAAATAGAAGAGCGATGTCAGATAGGTATGAGTCATCCAATGAAGGTAGAGGAGTGGAAGGGGCCTCGTACACTAGAAGTGGAAAGGAGGTGGGTGTGATGACTATATGAGGCTGAGAAGGAGACTGCTCGATATCTGATGAGATGTGGGATGTGTCAACACTCTCTGGAATAGTGAGAGAAAGAGGAGAAGAGTCCTCTGTAGTACTCTTGACATCAGAACTAGGTGCACAATCCTCATCATCAGAAGTAGAACCAAGCAAGTATGTGTTAGTGGAACTGTCATCACATGAAGAAATAGAGGAGACAACTGAATCAGCAACAACAACAATGGTGGCAGTATGTGAAGGGTCTCCATAGAAGGACTAAAGAATGCTCTAGACACGGTGAGGTGGATCTGAGTCCATGTGAAACCAGAGAGATTGAGAGACATGCATCATCATGTGACCAAAGACATGGTCACAAGTGTCAAGGAAGTCCTCCAGATGATGATGATCAGTGGGTGCAGGAAATGGCCCAAGAAAGAAGGGTAAAAGACCATCGTGAGTGAAGTAACATTCCATGGAAGCTTTCCAATCTGAATCGCTCCCTCTCCCGGTGAGAAGTGGCGAGAGGCTATAAAGCGATCCTACAAACTAGGTGTGGTTTACCAAAAAAACTAGTCAACGACTATGGAATTCATTTTATCAACAATACAATAAAGGTTCTAACGAGAAGATTTCATGTGCACCATATAGTATAAATTATCATTTGCATGCAAATAGAGAAGTAAAAACCACTAACAAAGTCTTGGAAAGAGTGTTCATAAAAATTGTAATGTGAAAAGGGCTAATTAGGAAGAAAGAATACCCACAATACTTTGGACCTATAGGACCAATTAAAAACATAATAAATGACATAATCCATTTAAATTTGTGTATGGAATAAAATCCATTATGATAATGGAATACATGTTGTCGAGTTTGCACATTTCCATAATCACACAATTAGGGGATAAAGAGACTATAGAGAACAAGCTTTCAATTGGACAACAATGGAAGGAAATAAGATGAATGCATAATGGATTCAAGAAGTACATAAACAGAGTAAAAAGTGTGGCATGATAGAAACCTTAGCAAGAAATAAGTTTCAAACAAGGTAACTGGTGTTAGTGTATGGGAGAAGATTCAAAGTACACCTAATAAAATTATGCATTAGGTGGAAGGGTCCTATATTATTCATCATATATAAGGCACAATTGTATTGCATGACTTGTACGGAAATGTGTTCCCAGGGGATAATTAATAAATATAGGCTAAAGGCCTACAATTCATTAATTCATAATAATAATAAAGTAGAAATATGTGCCTTCAACACAAATTTTAGTTTAGGATTTTTAATTTTTAGCAAGTGTGTTAGCTAGAGATTTTGTGCATTTAACGATTTTGTGGTCTAGTGTGTATAGGAGTAATAAAAATCAAGAAATATTTTTTCAAATGACCAAGAGCATGAATTTCAGAAACAAAGCAAGAAGATATCTAAGAAAGTGAATAAGTTGGTGAAAATTTAACATAGAACAATAAAGGATGACAAGAAAAAAGGAATAAGAAAAATTAAAAATATGAAAAATTACCAACTTGTAGGTCTTGTCGAAAGACACATCAAGTTAACAATATATCATGGAAAGTGAATTGAAAAAACAAGACAACACATCCAAAATAAAATATCCAATGGATAAAAACCATTAAATGGGTAGTTCAAAGGATAAAGCGCTCAAAACTAACCACATCACACTGCCAAATGATATAAGAAGGAAAAAGCTAAAACATGGTGTTAAGTACAAAAAAAAGCAATCAAGAAGAACTTGAACATTTAGAAAGTGACAAATTTTGAAATAAATAAATTTAGATTGTGAGAGAAGCACCAAAATATCAATGACATATCCATTTACCAAGCCTATTGGGCCTAAAGTTTAAGAAATGATGGAGGAATAAGGAATCACATTCATATATTTGAGTGATGTATATAAAGAGGA
Organism: Taxus wallichiana var. yunnanensis; assembly: GCA_018340775.1. Taxonomy (NCBI): domain Eukaryota; kingdom Viridiplantae; phylum Streptophyta; class Pinopsida; order Cupressales; family Taxaceae; genus Taxus; species Taxus wallichiana. Next base: position 548,062,022 of record CM031243.1, read on the forward strand.
CATGGATATCTCTACAATGCTATGTGAAACCAAATGGAGTGACCCACCACACCAAAAGTCATTGGAAATATAAGAGCAATATTGGTGGGTAGAGAGGTCAATATTCCGTGATCAAGCCATAAGAGGCCAATTTGTAGAAAGGGTCTATTGCGTAGAGAAGACGTGGAAAAACTCATAAAGTTTCCATATCTCAAATACCATCAAAATATTATGTAAACAAACATCAACCACTATTATAAAGTTTCCATGTGGTTAAGTGTGTAAGATGTAGTCCCAATAAATGCATCCACAAACTCTCTATCCACTAGATTTCCTAACATGGATATATCCATGCTTGCATCAAGAGCACTAGAACCACGATGAGAAAATTAACTATGACTATCTATGGTCATCTATGAAAAGGAAGGGGATCATGTTGGATGCAATTGTGAACTAGTAAATTTGAGTTCTCATAGAAATAGTAGTAGAGATATATGAGAAAGTGACATAAAAACAAGAAATCATCCTCGATGTAGTTGACATGATCACCATACTGTGGGGAAGACATACATGAATTCAACCGCCTTGAATTATTGGCCCACGAGCTCAACACAAATGTGCAAAAGTTGAGTGGAGATGCTAGAAAAATTTCATGTATCAATGGTCGAGTTATGTTATTTTGTTTCACACATTAGAGATCCTCAAAGGGTATAATTGAGGTAGCAGATGTATACTACCCTCATGAGATGTTTTTGCAATATATACTTGACACTATGAAAACATTCAAAATATGGAAGCTTGGATAAAAAATATTGAGGAAACACTTAGTACTAACCCCTAAATACTAAATAAATTGCACATATACACAACATTATATGAAAAACCCAACTTTGTTACACAATGGGGTCATACTATGCTCTAAAGGAGCTAACACTAAGTAAACCAAGAAACTTGCAATCTTCATTGACATGGATATATCCAAAACATAACTAAGTAGGAAACATAATATGATTGCTACACATGTGCAACCATTATGCACCGAGCAAAAGAAAAATTGATTATGGGAGGGCTACAAGATCTGTAATTATGCGACCAAGAATTGACATTCAACTTGAAATGTAAGTAACAACATATACTTGAAAGGTAAAAAAAGGAAAATAAAAGGACACTCCAAAAGCTGGGAGAGGCCAAATGCAAGTCAAAAAGGATTTTAGAATATCAGGTTGGTTCGCTAATATGGAATTCAATAAGTTGAAACTTATTCAAAGCAAATTGCACACCACTTTACTTGAAGATATGGGCACAAATATGTATTTCCTAGAGGAGAGAGAGAGTGTTACACTTGGAAAGTCATTAGAAGAGTGAAAAATCTAACCTAGTAGATAAGGATTAAAGATATGATCATAGTCCCACTCATTCACACTCTTTGATGATCAATGTAGATAGGGATAATGTCACATAAGACCAATTCACAATCAAAATTATGAAGGGACTCAAGGAGGCCAAAGTAGATATAAATTTGAACCATATTTGAAATCTATTGAATGATGGTATTGAAGAAGATATCCCGTAACACCAAACAAGAAGTAAAGAAAATATACAAGCCCATTCAAACTATTTCATATAACTCCTCTCGTAAGGAGACACCAAGCTCTGTATTGGGATTCAAGATACATGTAAAAGGTCCTCGCTAACAAAATAAGAGATAGCCCAAGAATATACAACACAAAAAGTGGAAATGAAATTTTCCCAAGAAAAAGAGGAACACACAAAAAAGATAGAAAATTTCAAGCCTCACAAATATTAAGATAAAATTCCAAAATATATGGTGCAACAAATGGTGACTACACCTTCTCCCCTTCATATCCTCAAGAAATACTTAATACTTCAATAGTTGATACAAAAGAACAAGAAACAATTTTGAAATCTATGCAAAAAAATACATAGTATAATCTCAAGTGTGCAACCAAATCCTAAGAAGATGGTAAAACCTTTGCAATCATCGGGCCTAAGGTACAATAAGAACAAGATGCTAAACATAAAAATGAGGAAGTTTCCAAGTAATCTCTCGTAGAAATCAAATGAGCAAGAATGCATTGTGTCGACACCAATTTTTGGTATCCTATGTCCCTCATTCTATGTTCACTCCCCATCATCATCATTTTCACACATACATGTATATCTCTTCCAATTTAAATTCCCTTTTCCATCCTAAATTCAATTTATCCCTTTAATCACTATTTCCCACCTTGATCCCATCCTAATTATATCCTTAATTTATCTTCCCTAATCACCCTTAATTAAATATAAACCTTTGTCCGATTCATTTAATCTCCCTAAATGCTCCATTTTATCCTCCCTAGGTGCTCATTTAATAATTTTATCTCCGCTTTTCCTTTATTTAATGTTTTCCACCTTTCACCTACCATTTTATCTTCCATAAGCAATCCTAGCTCAACCTTATCACCAAACCCTAATCTTCCCTCTTTACGACCATTTTACCTTGAGTTGGGCATCATCGCACTACCCAAATCAACCACTACCCAAATCAATCGCTTTCCACATCGTCGGGACCCATCCGGTTCTTGCCAACCCTATAAGTATGGCCATACCATTCCTTTTCCTAGGAATGCAAATTTGGGGCTTTCAAGTTTTCTTGTGATCTTACCCTTGTTTTGTGCTCGTCTTTGTAGCTGATATCTTCATCTTGGAGATACCTTAGAGATCTTGGGATCCAAATATTTTTTTCTCTTTCATGCTTGGATCCATCATTTCCATTTCATCCCCTATTCTTTATGAGATCTCTTTGTAGGTCCAATAGTCATCTCGAAGTCTTGTCTCTATGTGTTTCTTATCTTCACTCCCATCTACAAATCTTCATTCTTATTTATCATTTCCATAAATCCCCATATCACTTCCATCACCGTTGACCCTACCTGGTTGTTATCGACCCACTCCTCATTTTTTATATTTCTTCCATTCGGTTTTCTAGTCATCCTCTCTTTGATCCCAAAATATTTTGCATCCACCAATCTTGCCATTTTGCACACATGTATCTTTAGGTCCCGACTTCATCGAGATCTAGTCGGTCTGACCCAATCCAATCCCACAATCGACCTTGCCAAGAATTTTTCATCTTTCATTAATTTTATTACATCATTTATGTAAGATCCAGATCCATATCTTCTTATAGTGTTATTGTTTCATCTTAGTTCGATTAGCTCCGAGATCGGGCTTTAGGAGGCCTTTCGATCAAATCTTCTACATTTTCTTCTTTCACCGCCCCCCAGCCGCCATCTACTAAGCTCTACGGTTGGGTCACCGTTGACCCACCCATGTTTGGTTTGGTTTATATGAACTTAGATCATATTTTTATTTTACATCACTTGTTTGATCTCAACTGTTCTATTTTAGTTCAATTATTGGCTACATCCAATTTATCAATTGTTTTTATCTATCTTTATCACAAAGTGGGTTAACATCCATCCTAGGAAGTTTTCACTTCTCAAGACCAACATCTTCGGAAAACCACCCATCTATCTACTAATCCTTTTTTTGTTGAGTTTCTCTTTATTGTGTAGGTCATTTAGATCGCTGCGAGGAGGAGTTCTCTATTGTTCCCATATTCATCGTCATCCCATCTAGAGGTACCTTAAACCCTCTCATATTTGGAGTTTTTGTTTTCTTGTTACAATTTCACTAATCTAAAACAGTACGAGAAAATTTGGTCAACATTCTAGTATATCCGGTGGGACCACCCTTCTTTGGTGAGTCTTTTCATTTGTCTTTCATTTCCATTTTCTTTTATCCATATTCTAATAACCTTATAGGTGGGAGTGTTGCTTTCTTTCTTGTGTGTGTGGGTTGATTTGCTTGGATCAATTTTCTTGATTTAAAAAAAAAGCAAAAGCATTATCCATGTATTCTCCATTTTTATCTATTTTCTCCTTTTGCATCATTTTTCCTTTCCTTGCTTGATTTGTCTTCATCAAACATAACATTTCATTTTGGATCTAAAAAGAACCTTCATATTTTCTTGGAAATCTAGTCTAATTAGGAGGTTAACTCTTTGCATACACCTTTCATCACACACATCAAAACTACACATCTTAAACATATCCTCCTAGGTGGAACTATTGGGATTTCATCACCCAATAGGAAAGTCATTGCGGTGTTATGGCCACATTACAATTATTTTTGATATTGGTATATTAGCTAAGCACCCGACATCCTTAACATTGTGGTGCATGACATGTAGGGGTAGGCCCCAAAATTAGGCCCTGTACTCAGTAGTCATCATAGTTTTGTGCCTCATGTACCTTTAGGTATATCGAGGACTCCATCCAAAACTACCTGAAACCATCCATAGTTTGGCCATTTCCTAGGCTCCCTTCAAGCCCATTTTCCTTTTCTTTTCACATATTTAATAATCAAGATAAATACAATTTTGCTGTGTGACTTGTTTGAAATAACTAATAATCACCATAGTTTTAGTTTTTATTTCTTGTTTCATGCCCGTTATTACATGTTCCCAAGAAATAAAAATGGAATAAGCCATGTCATCTAATAACATTCCCACTTCTACCATCATTTCTCAACAAACTTCAACCCTCTCTATCATTACTTCTACCCCTTTGGTCACCTCTTCCATAGTTACTCAACCTATCACCTCCATTCCCTCTCTTTAAGAGTCCCAAGATATCCCATCTAATACTCACGTTAAAACCAACCCTTTCCTTTATCACCACTCGGTCCCATCTAGACCGGCCACACCCCCATCTGCTGCCTCTTTGGGGACTTTTGAACCTCCTACCATTCCTCATGGGTCTCAGGAATTCCAAGGGCTTCTAGATGTGAAACCCATTTCTTTGCATGACTATTTCCTTCGTAAGTCTAGTAACCTCCCCATTTAAGGGCCCCTCTATAACAAATTTATGCCTATCATTCTCATCTTGAGTCTACCCAAGTCCTCACATCACAACTCATTGTGTTCTTTCCCCAACATGATCTTGGTTCCCATCAATCCTATTCTACAATATCTCAAACCCACCAATCCACTCAATTAGTGGTTCTTATCCCTTCTAATCTTCCACCCATCAATACTACACCTATTTCTTCTATTCCCACTATCTCTTCATCTAACCTTGTCACTAGTATTCCTACCCAAAATTTGCAAGAATCCTATTTTCCACTTGAAAAACATAATTAGACTTCGATTTCAACATCCATCATCCATGCCAACGTCATCACCTCCCAACCTCATCCTTTAGAATCTACTCAAACTCACCAACCCCCACCTTGAAATACTTTCTGTTATATCTTTCCTAACCAATCTACTCAGACAACTCAACCATCCCATACCTACATCCCCACTCAATCCACACAAAATCTATCTAACATCCCTATCTCCCAACAACAAAAACACAATTACATGCCCACCTCTCAACAACATGTTATTTCTCAACCTATTCAATCACAACCATTCACCAATATTCCTCCTTATCAACCACCCCTTAAACACCAACTTACCAACAATATTATCAATCTCACCCACAACATTATCAATATCACCTCCATCATAATATGTTTTCTTCTTACATCCACAACCACATCTAGACACTTCTAATCCATACAATTCCAATGATCCCATGAATTATTTGCTAAGTTGGTTGGCTAATCTCAAATCCGCTACTTTGGGATCCAAGACCACATTTTCCTATGACTAGATTTGCAATGAACCTATCAATCCATAAATTCCCGTAAATCCATATCCCCACGCCAAGAATTACCAAAATTCTCTAAGTTCAATAGCAAGGAGGACCCAAAACAACATATTTGTGCCTTTAGGAATGCATGTTATCTCATTTCTCATGATTAGGACCTTATACTTTGTATGTTCCCCATGCCATTAGTTGGACCCACGTTGGATTGGTATAATTACATCCCACAACACTCTTTATTATCTTTCACTCAACTTGTGCAACTATTCTTAGAACACTTTTCAATCAACATTGCGTGTAAGATCACCATCACAAACCTCTACATCATTAGAAAATTTGATGATGAGTCTATCACATATTTCATTGCATGATGGCGTGGCATAATCAACCAACTATCATTCTCTCTTCCACAGACTGAATTAATCAAAATTTTCTCACAGTATTGTGTGAAGCATATTTCCTCTACTCTTCAAATAAAATCATTCCAAACCTTTGAAGAGGCATTCACCATGGCTCATAAACTCAAACTTCATGCCCTTGAGCAAGGCCACCTCAAACTTTGATCAAATAAACCCAAGCCTGAATTTACCAAGTCTTCCATGCATGGCAAAAATCTAAGAACACAACTAACAATATCATGGTCAAATCCTCCTCCACATCTATCTCTCTTATGGATCCTCCGCGAAGATCTCATAGACCACCTCCTAATTATACCCCTCTTGGGGAATCTTATACTACAATATTCGACAAGTTAATGGAGTTCCATCTTATTATACTTCCACCCATTCGACCCTTTGATGAATCATGACACAAGCCAACAAGGTATCATGAGGAGCATTATTGTAAGTATCATCAAGTCCATGATCATGACATTGAAAAGTGTCAAAATTTTAGAGATATTTTCCAAAAAATCATAGACTATGGTGATGTCTCGAGTGGATAACCCTAATTCACCGCCTAATCATCCTCTTGACATCTTCAAACAACCTTTTCCCAATCATCCACGAGATAATGAAACTCCACCCTCACATTAGAGAAACCTAATGTCTATACAATAAATACTATAAATCAAGAACCAACACCATCACCTACATCCATCATCTCTTCATCCATTACACCCACGTATATTTTAGAATCTTTCCCATGCCCACAACCTCATCAACATCCACACCTATCCCTACACCTATTATATCTACATTGACTATTCCCACAACTACCACATCCACATTGATCCTAATTACACCCACTTCCCCATCCATATCTACCACATCCTCACCTATCACATCTAGTCCTTCACCTATATCTACCCCAACACCTACCATAATGTATTTATCACACATTCCTACATCCACACCTACTTCCATACCAACCACATCTACTACTATGACCATACCCACATTAACATACAAATCTATGTCCACATCCATACCATCTCTTGAAACATCTATTATGCTAACATCCCCACCCAATAACTACAAATGATACTCTCTCCCCATCTATAAGTCCAATCATTCCTACACCAATAAATCCTAGAATTATACAATTAACCCCTTTGGATCTCAACAAGTGCATCATATAAAAACCACTCCCATCTTCAATATCCACCTCTATAACATAATATCCGTTACACAATGTTGCCTCTATAGATGACCTAGTTGAAAATGTCTTCATTCACGCCAAATGCAAATATTCACAACCAAATTCTAAGAACCTTGACATACCCATTTCAAAATCCCTCACACATCCACACAAAAATTATAGCTCCATCATCACAAGACTCGACCCACCTAAGCAATCCAATGTCACATCATCACTCTTAGGAGTATTTCCATCCATCTTAGGGCCTGGTCCTTCATCCAAAACCCCCATTACCAACAAATCTAAATCCAAGCAATCTAATCCTTCTTCCAAATCTGATCTCTATTCAAAATCATCCACATACCCAATTGTCAAATCTAAATCCAAGCCATCAAATAATTGTTAATACATAACTATTGGCGTTTCAGTATCGTGACTATGTCAACCCCTAATTTTTTTTCCTTGAACCCTAATCTATTTTTTGCTAATAGTGGTGGAAGCGAATCAACTAGGAGCTCTCTGCATTTTCTTTATTCCGATCCTAGCTTTGATTCTGCATAGAATTATGTAAACGGTGGCAGGTGGGGATTTAGGTAGTGGTGGCCATGTTGCGAAGGGTTTTTGCCCCTTGGGATCCCCTTCTTCACAAAGTGAGATCTCAAATGTAGCAAGGACCTTTCCTCGATGTTCCACTCAATGATCATGTTACTTGGGAAGCAATCGTATATTGTTGCTTTTATTTCCTCGCCTAAACCTCTCTCTGCCTCCAAATCCACTCCTCTGGTCATTCTTGGAGACTCATTTCTTGAGACCGAGGATTTCTTCTCCTCCAATGGTTTGATCTGTCGCTTCAATGGGCTATGGTCTGGCCTTCCACTTCTTCATTTGTGGATCACTACGAACTGGCGTCCCCTTATTTCAAGTAGGATAGACATTTACCCCTATGCAAGGGGTTTTTTTATTGTGGCTTTCATCTCTGATGATGCTAGGGATATTGTTCTCTTAAAGCTATGAGAAAAATAAAATCATTATCTTTTGATGAATCCATGGTTCCCGAATTTCAATCCACTCACTTCTTATTCTAGTGTAAATTTGGTCTGGATTCGTTTATCCCATATGCCATTGTAGGTTTGGGGAAATACTAGTTTAGATATTATTGGTAATGATTTGGGTAAATTTTTATCCATTGTTTCCAATACGGATACCTTTCCTCATACTACTTTCACATGAATATTGGTGGATATGAATGCTTTGCTTGATCTACCTACTTCTATTGATATCAAAGTGTGTGAGAGGGTTTGGTCACAACCCATTGAATATGAAGGTTTACCCTTCAGATGCAGAAAATGTTTTAACATTGGTCATCTCGTTGTTGCTTGTCAGGTGGTCAAGCAAAAAGCTAAAAATGAAAAGGTCTCTTGGTGGAAGGATGCTCACCAAAACATTTTATTTCTTAAAGAGGAACCTGAGTCTGTTGTTGATACATAGGTCAGTGAAGATAAGGTTTCCATCCCACCGATTGAATCTTCAATGGGTGTTGGTACAACATATTTGGTGGATCAGGTGTTGACGTTGATTCCAAGTCTGGTAATGACTGTGCTAATACTATTTTACAGTATTGAGAATCCCAATGATGGGATATTGGCTTCTTCAGAGATTCAACTTCCACCTCACATAGAAAAAATGTAGATCCTAATAGGAGTGATGAATGGACAATTGTTAAATGTAAAAAAATTAATTTTCTATGCATCTTAGATCCCATGCAAGGGACTCTTCTAAGTAATTTGTTACAACTATAACACTTGTGTGTTATTATCCTTTATATTTTTTTCTCCTGGTTTTATATTTTCTTTCATTTTCCCCCTTTTTTACTGGGGGTTTTGTCTCTGTAATGCTTAAATTTTGTATCCATCCTTGAGGTCTTGTTGTACAAGGATGTGGGTCCTTTCAAAACCCCCAACTTTTACCAATTTCTAATTTTTTTAAATCCAAGCCATCTAAGTCACCAATCATCAAAACTAAAGCCAAGATATAATCACCTTATTCTCCTTCTAAATCCAAGACAGAGTGAAGGCTGCCATAAATCCTCCTTGAAGTAAACTATCCATCTTACTTTCATCCGCCATTCCCAAAACCACTCCATCTACAACCTCTCCTTCAAAAACTCCGATCGGTTCCTACACATAAATATTCCAACGTCTACTTAAATCATCTGCAATTACCCTCCCCCATTAATTATTTTGATTCATAGGTCCAATACCTTCATGATTATATTATAATCTCATTTTTGCATATCATCATGCTCCAGGACATGATACCAAACATTGTAAGGCCCTCCAAACTATTATTCATAATCTTATTGAAAAGGATGACCTCCTTTTGAAGGGGATATCCTTCTTCAATTAACCAATCCCACTTATCCATCCTAATATTCATCGACGATACTTCTAAATCTCCTCATTTATCTCAAACCTTTGTCGCCATCCCTCCTCTAAACATGATCTCTCGTAAATAAGGTCCTCCTCTTTTTATCAATGTTGTTTGGATCACCACCCACTCTCACCCTCATGACTTTCAACCACCTATGCAATCCAAATCAAAAGTTATTGTCACCACTCCCTCTAATGAGCCTACTTTGTCTCCTTCTTCATCAAAACCTAAAGTGTTTATCTTAGCTGCCCCTCGGCCTACTGCTATTGAATAGAGTGTTATGAAACAACTTCATTAGGTGATGGTTAATATGTCACTTTATGATATCATCCAAATATATCCTTATCATAAGCAACATCTCATTAAATATCTCAAGTGTATCCCTACCCCTAGTGATGAGGCTCAGCCCTTTGCGGCTCTCATTGGAGCACTTGTTGCTTCCACCTCCATATATTTTGATAATATCGAAATTCCCGACATATCACCCGAAGAGCATGACCTTCCCCTTTTCATCACTGTGCATATCAATGATACATCATTTGTTGTTCCATGATAGATAATGGAGCTAGCATAAACATCATATCATTCCACACCTTTTATTAGCTCAAACTCCCTAATTCCATTATCACCCAATCACCCATGGTTATTCACACATTCAATGACGATGTTGCTCCCTATTTGGGCAAAATTATTCTTCCTATCTGTGTTGGTGAAAAAATTCCTAATGAGGTATTCTATATAATAAAAGGGGAGTTTCAATAAAATGTCTTAGTTGGATGACCATGGATTTGTGCCATGTATTACGTTCCTTCCACCCTTCATTGATGCATCGGATATGAACATGAGGGAAATATCCTAAATCTCTCTCGCAAACACTCCTCTATTCAAAGTATGTCACATGACTTATCATTCTAATGACGTGCTTAATCCCAAAAATATTCTTATACAACATCCACTAGCTCATCCTTCCCCACATCCAAGATTTCTAATGATGACTCCTTAAACAAAGTGATGGACTGTCTCACGCCGAGAGACTATCGTATTCTCACACTTAAAGTTTTTCCTACACCTCATATACTTGGTAGTCCCGATAAATATCTAATGTATTAACTTGATGTCAAGGGCATCATTTCATTTAGTCCACCTCATCTTCGCACCAATATTATCTATGGTGGCATTGATCACCCTTCCTCTCACATTGATGCTCAACCACACACCAAGCCTTACACCAATGGCTTTGAATTTCTATACAAAACTCCTTTCCCACACTTATCTTTATCATTACATATGGAAAGGATTTGGAATGGGGCATTATGAATAAGTCATACATGACCTTATCATCGACCAATCTCGCCAATCCCATGAGAAGTTTGGATTGGATTTTAAGAAACAATCTACCAACCCTATGCCACCATATTTAGCTCTCATGGACATTGATCCACCATTTTATCCATCCCACAAGGTTATGGGTATCGATGACATTGTTTCAATGTCCTCTAGATTTTTTTAATCTCCACAATTACCTTGGGACTGGTCACTTATCAATGTGAAGGTAAAACTCGGTCACTCCTCTTCATTTCGAGAGATGGTAGAGGAAGATTCCCCTACCATTGACATTCTTCAGTGCACCAATGAGGATTCCATCCTTTCTTAGATGGGGTCAGAATATTCCTACCTTTGTAAGACCTTACCACAAGATACATCCACCCTTCTTAATGAATCCACCATCGACATTAACATAGGGACTTTGCAAGAGCCCCGATCCTCAAAGTAGGTCAAACCCTTGATCCACAAGAGCTTGGATCTTTCACATCATTCCTTTCTAATCCTTTGCATGGTCATACATTGACATGATAGGCCTCAATCCTTATTTAATTGTCCATAACATTGTTACCTTCTCCAATGTTAAACCGGTTAAGTAGAAGCTTCACCGCATGCATCCTCAAGTTGTCCTCCTTGTTAAAGAGGAGTTGAAACACATAATTTCTTCTAATTTTATCATCCCCTATTGGAAATGGGTTTCAAACATATTACCCATTTCCAAATCTTCTGGAAATCTCTGTATTTTCATCGACTTTCGAGATTTAAATCTTTCTTTCCCTAAAGATGATTTTCCTCTTCCTAACATTGACTAACTCATGACAACACTACCAGGTCAAATGATGCTCTCTTTTATGGATGGATTTTTTTGGTTACAATTAAATCCTCATCGCACCAAAATACTAATATACAACTTTAGTCATCACTTCTTGGGAGCTTTCTACTACCGTGTCATATCCTTCGGTTTGAAAAATACTGGATCCGTCTATCAACGATCCATGACTTACATTTTCCATGATCTCATCCATAAGACTATAAAATACTATGTTGATGACCTCTTGGGTAAATCCAAGCATCAACACAATCATATTTATGTCCTTGAAGTCTTTTTCGAGTGTCTTATCCATTTGTTCCTTTGTCTTATTCTGTTAAGTGTGTGTTTGGAGTCCTATATAGAAAACTCCTTGGCTACATAGTATTTATCGGGGTATTAATGTTGACCCCACCAAAATCAAATCCATTATAGAGACGCCCCCTCCTAATCTGCAAGCGTGAGCTTCGCAATATTTAAGGCCAACTTCAATCGGTTCATCGTTTCATCTCATAACTTTCTGACCATTACCAACCATTTCACCATCTTCTTCACAAATATATTGACTTTCACCGGATAAAAATTTCTAAAAATCCTTTGAATACTCAAGCATTATCTTCTATCCCCACCTTTACTTACCCCTCTATGCGAGGGGGATCCTTTCTATCTCTACATCTCTCGACATTGATCATGCTTTGGGTGCTAAGTTGACACATCGAAATGACCAAGATAGGGATCAAGCCATATATCATACCAATCACACCCTTCATGATTATAAGACTCATTACATTGAAGCTGAAAAGTTGTGTTGCGCTCTTTTCTTCACTACCTCCAAACTTCATCATTATCTCCTTAATCATAAAACATTTTTCATCACTAGCTTTCACCTTCTTAAATCTATGTATTCTAAGCCTTATCATAATGATTGCATCACTCGATGGCTCATGCTCATGACTAAGTTTGACCTAGATTTCATCTCTCAAAAATCCATCAAGGTTCGAGTCCATTGTCGATCAATGAGCTGAGGCCCCTCTTTCAGATAGTCATCCTCCTCACAAAAAATTTCCAGATGAGTCTATCTTTACCATTGATCATGAGTTATCTCCCCTTAAGAAGACACCCTTCTTTGACAGATCTAAGTGTCGGCAAGGGGGAGGAGTTACAATCATTATCATTCCTCCTAGGAACACTCCCATTCTCATCGATTATAATCTTAATTTCAAATGCACAAACAATATGGTTGAATATGAATCCCTCATCTTAGGTCTCCAAACCGTTATTTTATTCGAATTTAAATCCTTGACATTTATGGGGATTATAAACTCATCATTAACCAAGTCAAGGTAATCTATTGATACAAAAATGAAATCCTCTAAAAATATAAGGATGTTGTTATGATCCTCATGTGCGGATTTCACTAATGCCTCGAGGTTTGGTGTAACAGAGATCATTACATTTGGTATCGGAGGCGTTAGTGAAATCCACACATGAGGATCATAACATCCCACCACGCTTCCATATCCTGCACTCGAACTAGATTTGTGCGCATATAGCGGGACCACACCCTACCCTATACGATCCCCAAGCGAACACCGCAATGCCGACGTAGCTACCCATGCCGGACTCGAACCTAGGTGGTCGCTCTGATACCAAATGTAACAAATCAAGTTACACCAAAACCTTGAGGTGTTAGTGAAATCTGCACATGAGGATCATAACATCCCACCACATTTTCGTAGCCCGCACCTTGGGATATATTTGCACCCATATAAGCAGGACCATTCCCTACCCTATACGAGCCTTGGGCAAACACTGCAATGCCGGCGTAACCACCCGTGTTGGGACTCGAACCTAGGTGGTTTCTCTGATACCAAATGTAACAAATCATTACACCAAAACCTCAAGGTGTTAGTGAAATCCACACATGAGGATCATAACATCCCACCACACTTCCATAGCCCGGACCCTAGGCTAGATTTGCACCTGTATAGCGGGACCACACCCTACCCTATATGAGCCCCGGGTGAACACTACAATGCCGACGTAGTTACTCAGTGCCGGGACTCGAACCTAGGTGGTCACTTTGATACCAAATGTAACAAACCGTTACACTAAAACCTTGAGGCATTAGTGAAATCCACACATGAGGATCATGATAGATGCCATTAAATTCCTTCTTGAGGATTTCGACTTCTACACCCTTCAAACCACCCTCGCTCATCTAATTTCTTCGCAAACACTATGTCTTCTCTCGCATATCTTATCCCTTGGACTAAAAAGGAATTTAAAGTCTTTGTTATCCTTCATCACCTTGAAAACCTAGCTCACCTTAGTGAGTTCCTTGTGTCAACCTTGTCAAATCTAGTCCTTCGATCTTTGGTATTCTCAAATATTTGACTACCTTTCCCACTCCATCATCCCCTTTGACTTATCCAAAAATGGTAGGAGGTTGTTTCTTTAATACGTTAAGTGTTATGTCATCCTTGGTGGCATCCTCTACAAATGTGGGTTTGATGGTATCCTTCTACGATGCCTTAAATCTCATGAATCTCTTTGCATTACCCAAAAATTCCATGATGGTATCCGTGGTAGACACTTTAGTGGTTTGCTTGTTGCTAATAAGGGAAAATTTTAAGGGTCCTCAAAAAAAATCCTTAGAAAATATTTAGTGAATATATGAAAATTATCTTTCACACGAATGGTGAATATCAAGACATCATGACATCACTATTAAATGCTACCAAACGGTATCTTTTTATATGATATCACCGGTAGCATATTTTATCCTACCACAACCAACAACATATTTTATGCTACTGCAGTCAACAACATATTTTATGCTACCTGGCCAACAACATATTTTATGCTACCGACCAACATCATATAGTATGTTGTCATTCGGTAAAGATAGAAAATACTACATGTTAGTAGCATATTTTATGTTATCGGTCAACAACATAACTATATGTTGTCACCAAGGTAGAATAAAATATGTTACCGATCGATCAGTATTTAGGTGAATTTTTCAAATTCCTATTTCACGGTAATGGAGAATTGACACCTAAATTTGACTTGCACCCAAATTTTTTTGGTGAACTTATCCTAACTAATCGGTACCCTAAAATTTGTCAATTTCAAATTTCAAAAACTAGAATATTCATGAATTAACAAATATTCACCACTAAAAGTTTCCATGTTTCTAAGTGTGTTCTTTACATGGGTTATTATTGGCCCTACCTCAATCAATACTACAGTGACTATGTCAAAAAGTGTGTTAAATTCTAGAAGCATTCTAATCTCCTTATCATTCCTAGCCAAGCCTTACAACCAACTCGGGACCTTTGGCCCTTTTCACAATGGGGACATGATCTCATCAGCCTCATTAAACTGCATTTTTCTCAATACCATCATTCCATCATCACTACTATTGATTATTTCACCAAATGGGTGGAAGAAATTCTAGTCGCATTAACCAAAACTAGCAAAATTGTTAACTTTATATATCAATACATAATTTTCGCTTGGTGTCCCTCATAAGATCATCATAAAGAACGAAAAGTCCTTAAAAAATAAATACCTCAAGAAGCTTTGTGATTATTTTAATATTAATCTTAGCTTCTCTTCTCCGTACTATCCTCAATCTAACGACCAAGCCGAAGCAACTAACAAAACTCTTTGTAATATCCTTGCCAAGACTATTGATAAATTAGGTCATAATTGACACCTTCATATTCCCTTCGCTCTTTGGGCTTATTAGACTAGCATCCATACCTCTATGGGTGCTACTCCCTTTTCTTTAGTTTATGGATATGAAGCTGTTATTCCTCTCGAAGTCCAAATTCCATCCTTATATGTGTCTCTTCGCGACTTCATTTCGATAAATATTGTCACCAAGAGCGTCTATTATAAATTGAGTTGTTAGATGAGTGTTTCCTCCTTGCTCTTCAACATTATCACGTCTACCAAGAGCATATCAAATGTGATTATGAAAAACACCTCAAGGAGTGCAAATTCAACATTAATGACCTTCTCCTTAAATAAAATCAAAATGTCACAACTCTAGAAAGGATTCAACATGGAAAATTTTCTCCCAACTAGATTGAAGCATACATTGTCACATATAAGTATGGGCCTAGAGCCTATCATTTAGCATCTCTTTATGGTAAACTAGAAGTGGAACCTCTCAATGCCTTACACTTGCAACCATTCTATTGTTAACATACCTACCAACATATTCTTAGTCATTTCTTAAGATCTTGATTCCATCATTATCCCCCTCATCTCTCATTGTAATGATTTGGAATTGTGTGTTCTATCGTCACTTTCCTATTTATGACCTTGAATATGGGCACCACGGCTCTACTCATAGCATATTCCTTATGGACAAGTTCCTCTTTCTAGGTTGGAACCCCACGATCATTACATCTGTCACCCACTTATCTACTTATTAGAACCATGTTAAGGGTCCATAATTTTTTCTTATACACCTTATCATCCCCTCCCCAAGTGGTTTACTTGGCTATCCCCAGCTCTATCCTAAAAATTCAAAAAAAAATTTGATGCTCCTATCAAAAAGATATCTTCTCTAAAATAGATTGATCCCTCGAAAGACAGGTTGTCCATCTAAAGTAAAATGGTCAAGTATAGATTAATCTCTTGAAGGAAAACTATCATGCATATCATATATCCTTCCATCTCAAAAGTCTAAAATATCCAAAGAAAAATCCTAATGTAGACCACTCCCTCAAAGGATGGATACTATTGTATATCATGGTAGTAGAAGGCTTCCCGCATTGATTAACCTTCCAAATATCATAAGAGAAAGTAAAAGATCAAACACAAGCATCCTGAAAAATTCCCACATCGATCATCTTTCTCATCTGTAGTAGTAAACTTCATGCATTGATCAAGTTGCACCATATTTCCAAAGTCAGGGGCATAGACCTATGACTGCCATCCAAGGAGAACCTATTTCCCCCTGTCGAAGCTCCATATTACTCCCTTTTTGTGTCTATAGTAATTTATATAAGCATACACTCTATCTTTTCTTCATGACCTTAGGTGTGACCTAACTATTTTATTTGTGTGTTAACACATGTTAATGGTTACAAGTGCAATATTTGGTGTTGTTCCCTTTCTTGTTTACCTTGGATCCTATTCAATGGAATATTTTCCCACGTATGATCCTCTCTATGATGACATGTAATTTATCACATTTTGGTCATCTTGTTAAATTTCAAATCCTATATAATTACGCTCTTATCGTTACCATCTAAATCGGATAATATCGTCTCCTCTCTACTCACATTTGTCTCTATTAAAAACCTCTAAACTCATATCTACACATCAACATATAAATCCATCATTTCTACTCTAGTCCAAATCATGTCATCTCATACCTACCACATCCTAAAGATTTATACTCTAACATAAATCTCATCCATTATACATATCATATATCTCATTATCAAACATCAAAGAATAAAATCAAATCAACATAATCAAATCATGAAATTAAAACATCACCTCATCAAATATACATCACATCTAATATCTAAAAATCATATCCATGCTATAATAAAGTAATCCACATCCATCACATAAAACATCATTGAATTCATGATAAACCACAACAAAATCATATATATATATATCATCAAAACATGTCCATACATCCATGAAAGGCATCTATGTGATCCATCTCAAAATATATATACATCAAAATTTGTCTCCCATATAATGTTCAGCTAATTAGTGAACTGCACATTAGATAATATCAATTTCGAATCCTACCCTCCTCGGGCAGGTGCCTGCACATCTCCATATCTATCTCCTCCTACCTCTAGGCATCGGTCTTGCCTCAGATGCGTTACACTAGCTATGCCACCGGATGGTGCTGGTTACACTTTGAATCTCCTACTCTTCGTTGTTCGATAAGTATGTGTGTATCTCGACACACGTGGCAACCTTGATGTCACGATGTGCTCATAATAGTGTGCCTCCACTCCTAGTGCCTTGTATTGCTAAAAAGAATAGTACTTGTTAGAGCCATCTAACTAGCTCCCTACGACACCGCCAAAGCCTCACTCCTTGACTCTATAGCTACTATAAATATGTCCCTATAGGCCTTTCTATGTCTTATACAATTACGCTCTTATCATTCCCCTCTAAATCAAGCTAATATTGTCTCGGCTTCTACTCACATCTATCTCTATTAACAACCTATAAACTCATATCTACACATCAACATATAAATCCATCATTTCTACTCTTGTCAAAATCATGTCATCTCATACCTACCATGTCATAAAGATTTCTACTTATATCGGTCTCTCTCGCTGGATGGCCATATCCCTCTCCTTGTTTAACCTTGTTGCCTCCTGACATGTTGCATCTCTCTTCTAAAAGGAATTTTCTCGCTCCACCCATAGGAAAGTTATCTCTACTACTACTCCTCCACCTCCACCCTCATCTCCTCGAGATGTCGCATCCTCCTCATTTGTCAGCTCCTCCTCCTCATCCAATCCTAACTGAACTTTCTCCTTCGCTTCCTAGGCCACACATGTCATCGTCATCCACTTTACAAATCCCACCCCTAATCCTATGTCATCATCAACTGTCCTAAGGTGCTCCAACCTCCTCTAAAGGGTTTACCATCATCGACTAGGTAGGTATTTCTTTGCCTCATCTTGTGTGTATCTAATAGGGTCTCCTAGTACTATCTAGATGACCGTGAACTGTCACATAACTCATGGGAACTGTATCACCTCCACCATATCTGGTCTCCTCCCTTGCACCCATCTAATTAATCTCGTCCCATATAATTGAATATCTACTCTTGGCCATTTTGGAAAATTACGACATGACCACCATCCGATCTCGATCCACATCTAGCTCACTTAATCAATTAGTATACCAATCCTCCCTCTCTCTCCCATATCTCCATGAGCCTAATCATCTCGCCATATCAAAAATCCAACTGCTAGGTTAATGTGGTCTCTTGTCACCCATAGAATCCCTAGTGGATTAATCATAACAATATGTTTGTAATCCTACCATTGTAATAAGAACCCAACATCTAATCCTGCCCCCTCTTGATCACATACATCCATATCTCATGATAAAGTTGCGCTAACAAGGCAGGACCAAAGGAAAATACTATCCTGTGATAAAAAATATCTGCAAGTACCCTACTAGTGTCCATGAAAAATATCACTCCTCCAAAATATGGGAGTGTATAGCATGAAATGGCCATAATAATCACAAAAAAATCTACTCCTCATTGTCCCTAGCTCATACCAAACCTCTATGTGGAATACCTATGACGTGAATGTAATTTGTGGGGCATCGACTCAAAATAACCGTATCAGTACACCTAGTCTCCTCTCAGATGTAATCGATTATATCAGATCCCTAGTATCAATAGCTTCAAAATGTGGTACACGTCATCTAGTATGACCATGATCTCACTAATCTTGAACCAAAGTGTGCTAGTCAAACTTGTCCCATATCTTAATCAAATAAATCATCGAGTCCTAGATATCTTGATATCCTTTGATAATGTCATAATCCACCTAACCCCACTATGGCTAAGTTATCCCACTTCGCATCAATAACATCACCCCTAATCTGGTCATATAGCGTTGGAACTCTGTCTCGGAGATATAATGTGTCTTTTTCTTACAAAACCCATCAAACAAACCATCATTAATATCCCCACATGAAAATCCTCATCACAAATTGTAAAAATCAACAATCTTCAAATCCTTTGGTCCTGGTTGACAAAAATGTGTCCAATCACCGAAACTACCCTTGGTGCTGACCCCAAAATTCTAAAAAGTGTAAAAAACAATAAAAAAAATACTAAATAAATTAAAAACTAAACTAAGGCTTAGGCACTTACCATCCACTGAGTCATCAAGAGCTTCCTTGCTGCTCCACCAACCTCCATCTTGCTCAAATTTCACCTCTCTTTTTTTCTCATATCTCTCAATTGTCAAGTCACATTGTGAAGGAGGAAGAGAAGAATAATTACACAAATTAGAAGAATCAAAATCTATGAAGAAGGCAAAGGGAAAAGGAAAGAGTGAAACATGAGTAGAAAGAGAAAATACAAAGAAAAAGTGGACCAATAAAACTAAGCAAGTACACAAGTGAATATACAAAAAGTGATCATGGAGAAACAAAACTAAGAAAAAGAGTAACAAAAGGAAGAAGAATAAAAATCCAAGAAAGAAGTTGAAGAGAAAGCAAATAAAGAAGAAAAAACAAAGAAAAGAAGGAAGAAGAAGAGAAGAGAAAGACAAAAAAACAACAAAAAAGTAGAAACAATAGGAGGAACATGATAAAAAGGCCGAGGATGCACAACGCACTCATCAAGAATTTGCAAAAATAGAAGAAAAATCCTAGGTTTTTAAAGGAGAAACAACTCATACAAACAAACGATAAATAGGATCATAAGAAAAAAAAACATAAGGGGATAAATCAAAATATATTACACAACCCATAGTCACTCCCCTAGCACAAACCGACAAATGTGCAAATTCAACCACAAATCGAAAGACAAAGTCATGGATATTGGAGCCTTCATTTCATAGAAAACTATAACAGAAGAAATTGTGGAAGGTGACATGTAAACATTTTTCTAGGCATCATAATCAATAGTGAAAACATAGAAGCATAAGAAAGTCCTTTCTTATCTCATGTATGCACGGTATTTCTATAGATTGCCTAAGTATTGCGAACCTACAACTTATAAAAATTAGTGAACATAGTCGAAGTGGATCTTGATAAGGTACTATTGTAAACACATAATGAAGGAATGAAAACACTTCAATCCAATATTGGTATAGATTCCATACAATTGGCGTATCATAAATTAATTGTACGCCTAAGAATACAAATGTGACTCAAGTTGCATGTGACCTCTTGAGGTCATGCTAGAACAACCACAATGAAATATATAGATGGATATATAGTGGATAAATGGGAATGCAGATGGAATGGGTGGAAGAGATCAAGGCAATCTAATATTATCAACTAGAACAATGGGCATCTTCTTGTTGAGAGAAATGAAATCCTCTCTTACTTGTTCAGGTGAAATGGAATGATCAAGAAAGATTGTGGTACACAAGTTGGTATTAATGTCATTGAAACCAAATAAGAAATGACTTGGTTGTGGAGCTCATGGGAACTCTCATTTGTATTTTATGATATCCTCTCTGAAGAGGGTCATAAATGTATGATGGATGATAAGGTGAGGACAAATCTAGTCTCTACCAGGTTGATTATACAAGAACTCATTAGCATTATCTACTTCATTATTCAAGGATATCAACTATGAAATAATGCTTAGTGAAAATGGGTTGGTTTGGAATATGAGTTTTCTAAGGCCCCAATCAATATCAGTCAATTGTGTAACATTATTTGGTTGTGGTACTCTTGGATCACACACTCTTTGTCTAGGTTGTCTGGGGCCTTGGATGGTCATGTGGACATGCAAACAAAGAATCTAAGGAAACAAACAAAGAACACAAAGAAACCACAAGAAACTAAGGTCAAGTTTATGTAATCTAAGCCATAAGGTAAAGTGGGAGATTGTGTTGATTCCCATCTAATTAAATCTATGTTCCTAAATTAACCAAATAATGAAAAAAATAAAATCAATTTTTTTTTATTACTCTCCTTTAATTTAATTTAATCTATATGCAACTAATTAGTTAACGAAAGGAAAATAATGTAATCAAAACAATGAAATCAAATCTAATATACTTGTTTTTGTATTTTTAATGATTTCAAATGAAAGGAATAAGACATATAAACAAACTTAATTAATCTAATCTATGTTTTTGAATATTTACTAGTATTATGGAATTATAAATGCAAGCTACACCAAAAATAAAATTGCTTCTAATTAAATGGAAACTACTTCTATTCTAAATAAAATAAACATAACAATGAAAATAGATGGATGTGGCCATTTCCCCATTGCGTTGATCGAATTTAATCTAATCTAATAACAATAGAGGATTTTTCTAATTTGTAATTGTGGATTTGATTTCTTATGGTTTTACCTCAGAATCATAAGAATATTGGATTGCTTCTTAGAATAAATTTATTTTGTGAGACTTCCCAAGTAAAACAATAAATCTACATAAGCTTTTTACAGCTTCTTCAAACTCACTTCCCTTGCAAATCCATAGGGATAGGTAGGAAGGAAGATTTCAAGATAATTTTTTCTTGTGTGCTAATGAAATCTAACTAATGAATGCAATGAAAGCTACTAGTAATTTGATAGTGAAGAATTAAAATACCATGTGCATAACAACTTCCTTCGAATCCTCCTAGAAAAATCCACAGGGATGAGCTGAGAAGAAATCCTCAATGGAAGTTACTTACAAGCAATGTAGCTAATTGTAAATTTTACTTCCTTAAAACAAGATTCTATGTAACTAGGAAATGAAATCTAATTAATTAAATAAAGCTTATAGGAATTCAAGTACACATCCAACCTAGAAATGTAGAACTGGGAAAGTTTCCAATGCTGGTTGTGTTACATTCGTAGATCCCCTCGACCTTCTTTTCGGATGATGAATCTAATATTGTCTAAGGAGTTGTGCTGGTTGGTATGTAAGAAGAAGATGTAGAAGTGCTGGAGCTAGTTGGTTTGTAGGAAGTCTAGTAGTAATGTAGGAAAGAGAGTAACAAGGAAAAATATATGTGTTTGCTTGTGTGATTCTTGGAAAGATTCTCAGTAGCATAACGATGTAATTCCAAATCAAAATACTCCAACCAATGCTTTGGGAAAAGATTGGTTTTTATAGAAATTTGGCAGGGAAATGGTGCAACACACTTGGCAACCAAGAAGTGCCAAATCACCATAGGAAGGGGTAGTTAACTTACTAATAATAGTAAGTGAAGGAGAAGAAATCTATACACATCTAACAATCTTAAAGGAAGTTGATTTGGTCAAGAAACATGTGAGATATAAGCTTGGAAAGAAGCAACATGTGTTCGAACATGATGTCAAAGTCTTGGGTAGAAGCACACGGAACCATCGATCCAGAAGACCAGAGGTTACACAACCACCATGCCGGTTGTGTAACCACCACTCAAGATAGATCGATGGTTGTGAAAATTTCGGTTGTAGGTGTGGTTCCATAACTTAAGGTTAGAACACTAGGGGAAAGGCTGAACAAACAACTAGGAAAGCAAGAAAAACTAGGAAATAGATAAGCAAGGTAAACTACACTACAAGAACATACTACAAGCTAGATAATTGGACTTCAATACATCATTATAATCTAGAAACAAAATTATCATCATCAAGGATTTTCACTATTCCAATCAATATAGCACTCTGTAAATTTGGTTATGTGCAATAACCTTTGAGAAAAAATTGTGGAATATGAAGTCTCAAATTGAGTATAATTGTCCACAACTTGTCACCGACACAATAAGAAAACAAGTAATGAGAGAAAAATAAAAATGGCCACTCTAGTTAGTAAAATTGTGGAAAATTGGTAGGAATAAGACACTGTGAAGGTCAAAGTGTAAGTGGTTCAATCAAAGAAAGAGATATAAGATGTTGCCCTGATTTTATAAGAATACACCAAGATGCTCCAACAATCTAAAGAACATGTCAAACATGTTACATTCGAGGTCCTAGATTGGAATGCACAGCTACAAGATGTCATGATAGAGAGAAATACCAATACAAACATTATAAACACAATGCAATAAAAAATGTTGATGGGGACAAATGACCAAGCATTGGAAAAGGAATTAAAAACATCCTTGTGCGCTCGAGACAACGTAAATGATTGTAGACACCAATTTTTGGTATCCCTTTTCCCTCATCTCGTGTTTTCTCCCATCATTTTCATCTTCTACATAGATACCTCTCTTCTCATTTAAATTCCCTTTCCCTCCTAAATTTAACTCATCCCTTTAATTATTATTTTTCCCATACTTAATCATATCCTAATCATGTCCATACTTTATCATCCCTAGTTCCTAAATCCCCATTTAATTCATCTATCATCCCTAAATTTCCCCTTTTCCCTCCCTAGGACTTCATTTAATAATTTTATCTCATGTTTGTCTTTATTTAATATTTTCCACATCTCACCTACCCTTTTATCTCCCTAAACAACCCTAGCTCATACTTATCACCCAAAACCCTATTTTTCCCTCTTTAGGCCCATTTTGCATCATCCCACCACCCAAATGGATGGACCACTGTGTAGTCATCATTTCCCCATCCAAGTCACCGTCGACCCTATAAATACGCCCATACCCCTCCTTCTTCTAAGATGCAAATTTGGAGACTTCGAGATTTTTGTGATCTTGCCTTTAATTCTTTCTCTTCTTTGCAGCTACTATCACCATCTTGAAGCTATTTTGGAGATCTTGTTTATGAGGCCATAAATTGGCCATAAATTACCATTATTTTGTCCTTCCAAGTTACCTTTGAAAGTGGATTTAAATGTAATCTAGGAACTTATAGTTTTCTTAAGATAGAATATAAGATATATATATTGTTCATTCTTTAGAAATATTTTGTTATCTATTTTGTTGACTAATCCTATTGATTATTTAGGAAAAGATGCAATGTCTTATGTATGCAGCCATAAAGGAAAGATAATTATAGTATTGATAAAAGTGGAATTGATCATGGATGGTATATCTAAACTCAAATCTAATTTCATATTCAGATTCCTCTCAAAAATTATGCAAGTTCAAACAAAGAATCATCTCAATCCGATATTGTATGCAAAATTTATAGTTGTTTTAAGTTTGCGAGGCTTAGTTCTGGAACTCGTAGAGTTAGTTCTGGAACTCTTAGAGTTAGTTTCGAAACTAAGCAAATTTTGAATTTTTTTGAGGAATTGTGAAATATCAGAGAATCCAATGGAAAATATGAGAGAGTTTTTTATTCATAGCAATGTGTTTAACAAAAACCTCATTCAGATTTGCTACAAGTTTTACCAATGAAGAGATATCTAACTTTTAGTGAGTTGTAGTTCGAGGAAAAGTGTATCGAAGAGCGCTAAAAGTTTCATAAATAGAAAAAAGTCAAAAAAATGAGAGAGTTTTTTGTTCATAGAAATGTGTTTAACAAAAATCTCATTCATATTTACAATAGGTTTTACCAATGAAGATAAATCTAACTTTTAGTGAACTGCAGTCCAAGGAAAAAGCGTATTAAACAAGCGTCAAAAGTTCCACAGTCCAACAAAGTCAAATAGAAAATTTGAGAAAGGTATTTGGTCAAAATCATATTTTGAGGGAAATCCTCCTTCCAATAATTTAGAGGAATAAAATCATTATGATTCTTGTTACCAAAAATAAGGAAAAGATTTGGGAGCAAATCTTCCTAAAATAAGTGAGATAAGACTTTGACTTCAATAATATATCTCTCTCCATATTTTGTGGAGATGGAGATCTTAGTTGTTAGGATTGGAATAAAGATAATATCATATTGTATTTTCTAAAATAAGGATTTGGTTGGATGCATAAATTATAAATGCAACCTTCCACACTTAGATATGTAATTCTTTTCCCCAAGTAATCAAGATCTGTTCTTTCTTTCCAATATTTGGAAGTAAAGTTTTTCTGCAAGTTCTGAATTAAAAGTATGAATTAAATCCTCTTCCAAGGAATGAGCTGGCCACTCATTCCAAGGAAGATGGATCAATGTGTTAATGTTTATTTCTTTATTTTTGCAGTTTTCCTTTTGTTGTAAATTTCTATTTTTTATGTTATGTAATTTCTTTTGTGAACCTGCAGGTGTCTTTTCCTCTTTCCTTTATTTTCAATTCAGAAATTTCAATTTATGCAAGTGTGTTTTATTCCTACAAGTGTGATTTCATTTATGCAAGTGTGTTTCAATTTCTGCAAGTGTGCATTAAATTTTTGCATGTGTGCTTTCAATTTATGCAAGTTTGGATTGTGTTTAAGGGAGCTGATTTCCAAGATCTTCTTCTCTTAATGCATACAACCTTTGGACACCAACCCGGATTGACATTATTAATGGTGAGGATTGATGACCCTCATCACTTGTACTCCACCCTTGGAGATTTAAAGTTATCTCTCTCTCTCTCTCTCTTACATGCTTGGATCCACCATTGCAATTCCATCACCTCTTCCTTATCGATTTTTTGGTCCATCAATCATCCCGGAGCCCTTCCTCTATATTTTCTTATCTTCATTTCCCTCAAACAATTGTCATTTTCACCCATATTTTGCCATCAAACCCTAGATCACTCCTAGTAATTGTTGACCCTATATAGTATCCATTGACCCAACTCTCATTTCTTTGGATTTATATCATTCATTTTTCCAGTCATCTACTCACCGATATCACTTCCTTTCACATCATTCAATCTTTCCATTCTCCACACCCGTAGCTTCGATCCCAACTTCACTGAGATCCAATTGCAATAATTGGGACCAATTTTTGTCGACCTGCCAAGAAATTTTTATATTTCATTAATTTTCTTTCATCCTTTCTGTTTTCATCGAGATCTAATCTTCTCACATCAAATCAGCATCATTCCCAATTTAGATCAACTCCGTGTTAGGCTTCAAGAAGTATTTCGGTATGATTTTCTAAATTTTATTTCCACATTGTCCCAGTCATCGTCAACTATACTCAAGTCTCGGGTCATCGTCAAACTACCCAAGTTCTATTTGGTTTACATTTACGTAGATCATATATGCATTTTACTTTATCTATTGCATTTCATCTTTCTATTTTATCTCAAATTCGATGATGCAATATATCCATCATTAATTTGTTTTATAAAAGTGGGTTGACATCCATCCTAGGAAGTTTTCACTTCTCAAGACCATAATTGTTCGGAAACCCACCATCCCATCGGGATCGTAATTTATCCGCATTTGTTTATCTTTACCCTAAAATGTAGGAAATGATGAAAACTAGTCGTGTGGGGGTAATTCCAAATAATTGTTTAGTGAAAGTGACTATTAAGAGGGAATCACATAGTATATGTATTTTGTTTCATCTAAAATAGTATTTTTTACATTTTTGGGGCGCTGGGTATGACTCACATTTCACGGAAGAAATCTCCATGATGATTACACAACCGCCGCTCCATACAGAGTGGAAGTTGTGAAACCACTATGTCGGTTATGTAACCATAACAAAGAAAATGGAAAATGCATATTTTCCATGGTGGTTACGCAACCGTCACTCTACATAGAGTGGTGGTTGCGTAATTGTCAAGGAAGTTTCCAAAAAAATGATTAAGTGTTGTAAAAATTTTGGTTTTTGATTGTTTTTATGAGCTTATTATGCATTGATATGATTCTAACTTTCTCTTTTTGATGTTTGTGAATACAAGGGAAGTAAGTTAGATGGATTAGAGCTTGCGAGTGTGATTGGTTTCCCCCGATTTTTGAGGCAATCGACTCATGATGAGAGGGACATGTTACATAGGGTGGGGCTATGGAGGATATCATAGATGCATTTTGTTACACCTGATAGCCACCTATTATGCGATTTATTATCTTACTGGGATGCATAATGGAATAATTTTTAGCTTTATGGGGTTAGAGATGAGTGGAAGATCACCTTGGAGGACATCTACTAGATTTTGAGGGTTCTTGTTATTGGAAAAAGTTAGTTTTGACAACCACATACTCAATTTATCGGGCCCACCAAGGGCTACATTTATGGGAGATGCATAAGCACTGACACGGGTGCCAAGCATGGGATGAGATTGTTATCGGTTGCCATCACTCCTATCCCCACTCTATATAAGGCCATTATTGGTATCTTAGCCTCATGTTTTGTTAGGGACAAGGGTGGGGATAAGCTACTTTATTATTGGGCACCCATCATACAGAATATTAAGCACCATGGACATATATGTGCATGGTGCGTTGACATCCTTGGTGTCACATATCACAATTTTATTCTTGGTGAGAAAATTTGTCGGGTGGACAAATCAGATGTCTCCACCAATGTTCACAGGGCTACATCCCTCTACATTGAATGGTATAGCTCCCATTATTAAATGTAACTAATCCTAATCCTATCTAATTGATTTAGGTGGAAACATTGGTCGGGATCACATAGGAAACTCCACTGAACCTTTGGAAAAGTGCTTGTATGGGGTATAAGGGAGGAAAATCATAGTGATGAAGACAAATGAGAGAAATAAGAAAAGGAAGATTACTATCATGAGTAGATTGTAGAACTCACACCCAATAACCAAAATAGTTTCACATTCAATGTAGAAGAAAGAAAAAATAAAGCTAGCAAGATAGATGAATTAAAACACAAAGTATTCAGGTTCATCTACCGAAGATACAAATCTCTTACATCGTTACGCTTACAAAGTGCATAAATGAGAGAAGTGGAAGAAACATAAGATACTTATAATAATCATGTTTATTTCATCAATGATGAGAGGAAACCATGCACACAAAGTTACACACATTCATACATCTTGGAAAGCATAAAATATATTCCTTGATTGACATTTACACATGTTATACAAAGCAAGGAAAAGAAGAAAACATGTAGCAAAAATGTAGCTTTATTTCATGTATATGGATGACACAAAGTCCAACAACATATCACAATCCACTATTGCTACAGAGTGATAATTCTTCAAAATATGGAATCCCTTGGAATGGAGAAGCCATCCCAATTTATACAATTTGAATTGTCCTTTCACCTCCCTCATATGACTCTTCATTTCCATATTCCACTTGTGACCTTTTATTTTCCATGAATTAAGTATTTCTCTTATAATTTTGAGAAAATACTTTTACAAATTTAAAATAGGTCACTTAAGTGAATAGGAAGAAATAAAATGATTATGCTCAACAAAGAATTATAAAGGAGAGAGAAAGGAGATGGAGAGAAAGAGAGTATAACAAAAGGGAAATATTTTTCTGATGAAGAAACCTCCTCTTGTGATGATCCCTACTTGAATCATTGATGTAGCCTAGAACATACCCACAAAAGCCCAAGGCACACTGGCACATCACTCACCCTGAACTGAGTGCTCACCTAAAGTATGCAAGGGTACTAGGTCCCTCTTTAGAGAAGCTTGTCTAAGATTTTAACACGACTGAATGTATATTTCAGATCCATAACAGATAATCAATTAAACCATAGTGCATAAACCATATCTAGATCTACACCATAAGAAGGAATAACTAAAAATTACTATAATCATATTTACCATGCAAGATCCATGTTCAGTTACATCCAACACCAATATCTAGCCAATAAGATCCATTATATTAATACTTGTAAAACTCAGAAGCTTCTTACATACATCATAAAGTCACCATAGTCATGCACACTAACAAACTCACAACATAACACTACAATAATCACGAATTCTCTAAACCGTGTAAATCAATACATATTTATAGGGGTGGGGACTTTCCCTTCACCACCCATGCACCTTAAAAAATAGGCTACATGTTAATAATAGCCATGCGCCCTTACATGAGAATACAAAAGCATGCAAGCTTGCTAATAATAGATTATCTAATAATACAACTGTAGTATAATCCTATTATTAGCTCCAAAACTCTGCATGGCGCTTGATCTTCTGCTAGTCCCAAAATATCCTTGTGTGGTCTGCAAGTCTTCTACAAAACATTCTCCGCACTCTATGTCCAAACTTAGCCCCAATCTATAAATGGTTAAGTCTTGATTTCAAAATGTTCTTGGGCGTTCCCTTTCCTACTATACTTTTGTGCATTTCTTTGTGCCTTGTTCTCATGTGCCTAATCCTACCGTACTCTCATACATAAGCTACATTTCATCATCTCAACATTACCCCACACTAATTTCATTTTTGTCCCCAGAATGGGTAATCCCAACGTATCTCTCCAAGAATAATGAATAAAGAATGAAAGAATAAATAAATTATCTTGGACAAAAATAATATAGAGGCTACTCAATACCTTTTTCTTCTATAGGAAGGATTAACTCTAGATATTCATTCTTGATCTCTACCTCTAAATCATTCCAATCGCTCAGTGCTTTATTTTTTTTATCTAGAATGTCTACAACTACGGCTTCCAACTCATCAAGGGTCATCTTTTCTCCTTCATTATGCATGACCTTGAGAATATTATCCATACTTGGGACCATTCCCTCCATTATATCCATCCTCTCTCGCAATGAGCTTCCCGATTTCTTTTATTCTCTCCTTGTGTAGGACTCGGGAAGCTTCAAGCACATCGCACTTTTCTTCTACCAGTGTAATTCTCACTATGTTCCCAGTGTGTTTCATCCTTTTTCTGCTTGAAATACTTCATCCTCTTTTGCCATAGTCTTTGTCTTTATTATCACATCTGTGCTATGCACATAGTCAATGTCAGGTCTACTTTCTTAAGCTCATCCTTCAAAATTTGTAAAATGGACTCATAACCTGTAATTTTCCTTACAATTGTGGCCTTGGCCCTTACGCCTCTTTTGCAGCATCCTTAGGTGTGGGCATACAAATGGGTCATTCTTTCATTACCATATGAATAATTATGTGCACATAATGCATTACAGATAGGAACTTTTGTGGCAATTTCGTCTCAAATTGTGGCCTCTTTTCCAAAATGTCATCTGCAAGATCCTCCACCATACTCTTTAATGTCTTAGCCTTGGCTTCAAATTACAACTTCTCTTCTGTTAAGTGCTTAATCTCTGTTTCTTTTTCCTTTTTATATTTGAGAAGTGATCTTATAGTTTCCACTTTTTCAATATTTTTGCATACAACCTCAAAAGATATATTTGTTAAGGAATAGCTTACCTGTTCATCAGAAATGATAGGGGGCTTAATATTCACATGCTTGGAATGGGGTGCTTTCTTCCTTCTTTGTGAAACACAAGATTCCTCACACATTTCAAAATTAGATCATCCATATGAGTCTGCATAGTCCAAGATAGTTGCTTGCATGTGCATGTGTTTGCCATGTTTACATCCATGAGTTCCCATCCATATAAATCCTTAGGATCCAAAGTTATTTGAAAATGTGCACGTATGATTTTACTTGTGTCATCCACATAGCCAACTATAGGAGTCTCATAATATTCCTCATCCTTTTCCTTTCATGATTGTCTTCCTTTTGGAATCCGGGTGCCCTCATCCAATATCAGGTCCTCACTTGACCATGTGGTATGGGGCACTCGTGATGGCTCACATTTATCATCACCTATCTCCAAGCCAACATACCCACTATCTATTTTTTGTTCCTTCAATGCTTCTTCATCGTTATTCACTTCATCTTCCTAAGGATCCTCTTTATTCTTGTTACTGCACTGAGTTTTAGGTGCATTGTCTTCATACTTTTCTTCTTCTTCCTCATTTTGAGGGATGTACCTAGATCTTTTCTTCTTCGTAGGTTCCACTTTCACAGTGAAGTCTTTGGGAGATCTCCTTGGATATGGGAAGTTCTTGCACCTTGATACTTTGTTATTTTGAGTACCCTTTTATATTGAGGTTCCTCAGAGTCCCGTCCAAGTCCATCTCCAACGCGCCTGTCTCCAACACTTCATCTTCTTGTTGTAGTGGATGGGTCACCTCACGCTCACTCTTCTCTCCAACAGTGGGTTGTTTCTACCCCTATGCTCCAAACCACCACTATCTTCCTACATTTCTTCTTCCTCTTTCTCCACAAGGGGAAAATATGGTTCCTCATCTTCCAAAGTGCCAACTGTATGCTTCCCCTTGGGTGGGCCAGGAAGTTTGAACTCATTTTCTACATACCTCCCATTCTCCAACTTGGGCTTGAGTTGGATATACACAAGGGCTGCCCCAATCTCACCAATTTCCATACTCATTGCTTTCATATTAATATCATATGAAATTAATCTCTCAATGTATGAAAACTTACTTAGATACATGTAAGTCTTCCTCAATGTGTGGTAGTCGTAGTCTACCTTGTCTACATTAAACAATAACTGATGCACATTTGAAAACCTATGTACAGATGTCTATAAATAGCACATGGTGAAGGCATATGGAAGCTTACACCATGGGCTCCACTTCCCATCCTTCATTGTAAAGCACATAATACTAAAGTGTTGATACATGACAAACTGTACCTGCTTACCTAATACCGAAGCTAAATCCTTAGGTATTCTCCATTCCTCCTCAAACATGATGAAAATATGCTCATACCACATCTCTACCCTTTGCTTAAATGCCACTCATGGTTCCATCATAGGTATATTATTCAAATCTATCAACGAGAGATTTCTTGTCTTGGGGATACTGCCATACTTTGTCCTTAGGCCCATCAGGCAATCCAATTTCTACAAAAAAGGGATAACAAGATCGTGCCAAAATAAATATTTTCACCTCCATGCGCTTCCTCAATGATGGTTTCAACAATGAAACCTACCAAGTTGTAAGTCACCCCTTCAATCATTTTCTTCACTATGTGCAGCCATAAGGTGTTCACCTATGACCATCACTCCTAGTTATTTAGCTTTGTTAGGAGGTGTGCTACTACTTGGATAACTAGGTATTTTGTCAGCTTATCAATTTCCATTCCACACCCTCCCTTTAGGTAACCCAACACTTTTCTTGTCATAATGATTCTTGCCTTGTCTATTAGGTCATTTCTAACCTCAATGCCCAAACTCCTCAATCTTGTTAGGGTCTCAATCAGGGGTGGATGATCCTCATCCGTCACCAAACAAAATAAAATAAGTCCTCGTGGAATCAACTCATCAACCACTAGTATAAGTTTTCTATTTTTCCAAAATAAAGGAATTCATACAACTATAAAACTCCTACCTTTTCCAAAAGCTTCTCACCTACATCATCATACATGACCATATCATCCGTTGTTTGCTTGTTTTTCTTCTTTACCAGTAATTTATCCAGTTTGTCCTTGTTATCTGTCATCTCGATGGTTGTAATCACTCACTTTACTCGGTGAATGTGTGAGTCCCAATCGCGACCCATGTAAACCCCTTCAGGGTACTACATTTTGAAAAATGGATTTTAGGAGCATCCTCCACTTCAACCTCAACTTCCTTTGGCTTATTTCCTCTTACAACCACTCTAGGGGATTTATTTGGTGTCATAATAACTATAAAGGTGTGATCTTTTACCTTCTTCAAGCTCTGCAAGTCCAACTTTGAATTCCCTAGCTTGAAACCACGTGCCCTAGCTCAAAAATCAAACCCTATCTATCACTCTTCTTCCACGCATGCCTCTACTCTTCTCAAACACTTCTTCAAATGAAGTGGTAATCACCCTGGTGTGTAAATATGAAAAATGCAACTAGTTCCTATCTCGCATACGACTTCAACTCGCTCGAATTATCTTGTATGCAAAGGTAGAAATGATTTCACAACACGTCCTTATATAGTTTTCTAAAAAAATATGCATTTATTTTTCTCCACCTACCACCTTTACTCGACATTGATTTGGTGTTTCTTAAATTCTTTCACACTTCTTGTTTTCATGCCATAGTTATAACCTTCTAGCACACCTTCTAATTTTTAGACATAGACCTACTTTCACACACCCTCACATGCAAAAGTAATTTTCCATTGTTCCTTTCAATAAGTAGTTTTCACTATTGTAGACTACCTCACGTTATACCATGCGTCCATATGTGGTCTTGAATCATGAGTAATTTTTCTCTATCTGCACCTTTCCAATTTTCTCTATTTGCACCTTTCCTTCAAGCCCCTACACAAAAACACTCTCCTATGCATACCCATATTCAGATAATATTCAAACAATTTTCAAACTTAGAAATAAACCTTATATATATTACACCTCACACTAAGGGTATGCGTGGTCCTTTGCACATGAAAACACTTACATAGTAATCAAATTCTAGCACGCAAACTCGCTTCTTACACAAAACACTAAACTAAATTGACAAAGTATAACAACTATGAAGGAAACACATATAAAGGGAATACATTAAGGAAATCTATTCTTAGTAGAAATACTACCTTATTACAAACACCGAGAAAAATTATTTATAGTAGGGCTTCATCCTACTCCCGTTGAAGTAACTGAGAAACAATGTTTCATCCAACACCTCTAACTGGTAAGTGCCTAAATCAAGTATATAAGTTATAACATATGGTCCCAACCAATGCACCTTAAGCTTTAGGGTGATGCAACCTAGAATTTACTAGTAAAATCCTAGGCATGTTGGCACATCACTCATCCTAGACCGAGCGCTCACTGAAGCTTGTAAAGGTACCATGCACCTCTTTATGGTTGCTATCAAAGGATGTTAACATGATGAAGACTTAAAGCATTTAGATCTATGACTAATATATCATTCTACAATACATATTTAGATCTAGATCTAGAGAATAACAGACTTAAGAGATAACCATGATGAAATCAAGCATGCACGAACCAATTATACTCAGGATTTGACACTCTGATTCAGCCAACACATTCCATTGCATTAAACATGATAAATACATAGAAGCTTATTACAATAAATAATACCATAGTCTATGCGTGCATCAGATTTGGCAGCATAACCTCACAATAATTCAGTTCTCACATCCCCCTATGCCACATAGTTATTTTCATATTTATAAGGGTGGGGACTTTCCCTTCACCACTTATCTAATCCCAAAATAGGTTGCATGCTATTATTAGCCACACATGCAAGTGCGCTAACAATAGACTTCTTCTAGTTAATCTGTCAGTAGTAAATATATTCTTAGCCTATATCCATGCAAAGCACTTCGTAGCCAATCCTCCAAAAATAGCCAATGCATGTCGTGTAAGTCTCTAACTGGTTTGTGTGTTCCACACACCATCTTCCAAAAATAGATCCTCATCGTGAAAAATGGCTAAGTCCTGAATCTATCTCTGTTCTCAACACGTGATTCCTTTTCCGATCCTCCCGCACTTTTGAATACACTCTACTCTTCCACATGGAACTTCTGTATGTTCTTTGCTAAGTGCCATACTTTAACTGATCAACATTACCCCACACTAATTGCATTTCCACCTCGGTAATGGTTGTCTCCAAAATGAATCAAAGAATATGAATAAAAGAATAGAAAGAATTTTGATGAATAAAAGAATGTCTTTACCCTGCAGTACATCTTCTACTTCAACTTGAAGAATCAATTATGGATATTCTTCTTTTATTTTTGCCTCTAAAGTTTGCCAATCATTGAGTGTGGCCTTTGCCTTTTCTAGGATATCCACTTTGCAATTGACTCTAACTCATCTTTTGCAATCTCTCCTTTCTCATTCTGCAAGACCAACACAACTGGACATGGTAGTCATTCTTCCTTCTAATAAGTCCATATTTTGTGCGATGAGTTTCCCAAGCTCATCCAACCTTTCCTTATGTGGTTCTTGAGCTATTATAAGGGCCTCATGCTTCTTCTTGACAAGCGATAACCATTCTGCATGGCCCAAGGTCTCATCTTTCATGGCCTTCAGGACTTTATTGTCTTCCAAAATGGTCCTAGTTCTTATAATGGCTTCTAGGTATGTATAGATATTCGAAAGTGCTTGATCTACTTTCTTCATTTCCTCCTACAAGCTCTGAAGTAACCCCTCATATGATGAAATCTTTCTCATCACCAAAGCCTTTTCTCACTCGATTCCTACTCAGGATCCTTTGTTGTTGGCATGCGTAGAGGTTCATCTTCAAGCACCAAGTCTACCAAAGTTTATACATAATGCATTCTTTGAAGGGAACGTTTTGGGTACCTTAGGCTCTAAGTGTGGATTTTCTTTCATGATATTGTCCCCAATTTCCTCTTCCATGCTGATGAACACAGTGTTCTTCTTTTGTGCCAAGTATTTTTCTTGCTTTAGGTGTGTTATTTCTACATCCTTAGTTTTGAGCTCTTCTCTTAGTGCCCTAATTGTTGCAGCCTTATCCATATTTCACCGTGCCACCTCTATTGAGACTTTTACCAAAGAATTGCTCACTTGTTCATCGACATAATAGTAGGCTTTACTGTTATGTGTTTAGCATGAGGTTTCTTCTTCAACCTCCTTGATACACATGACTCTTCACATACATCAAGTCTAGTTCATCCATGTGCGTGTGCATTAACCATGACAAGTTACTTCCTTGTGTGCATGGTTGCCATATCTTCATCCATCAACTCCTAGCCATACAACTCTTTTTATGTCACTTTATACTTTGAAAATGGGCACAAAAAATTTTACTGTGTCCTCAACATAGCCCATGACTAGTGGAACATACTCTCCACTTGTTCTTTTTGATCTTGGCCCTTAGGAACTTGAGCTTCAAGATTTGGAGCTTGTTCTATTATACCCTGAGCGCTTTCAGCCTGCCTCATCTCATCTTCCTCTTTTTTCCTTCTTCAACATCCTCTGAGGTATAGGATATTCATGCATGCTCTCCTCAAACTCTTATGCCTCGTTTAGCTTTAAATTCCTTCTTCTCTTCTCAGTTATCTCCTTCTGTGGAGATAGTCAAGGTGATCTGTGCACTGATTGTGGAGTAGCACCTTGGGTCCTTGTTCTCCTAAATAATCTTATGAAGAGGTGCTCTTCATGTACAACATCCAAGTCCTCATCATCACCTTCTTATGGATGGGGTGGAGTTATCACGCACTCATCTTCTTCCCTATTTAGAGGCTTCCTCCTACCTATATGCTCCAAACCACCAAAGTATCTTCATGATCCTCGTCTTCATCATCTACTTGTATTGTCTCTGTGGGCTTAGGTTCTGGAACATTTTCCATTGTATGCTTACCTTTTGGTAGTCCTAGGAGCGTGAACTCATTCTCCACATACTTTTGTTCTCCAACTTGGGCTTGAGTTGAAGGTACACAAGAAATACTCCATTGTCTCCAATGACAAACTTACCATCTTCGTGTTTAATACATCTGAGATAAGCCTCTCAATGTAGGCACTCCACCTGGATATGCATATGTCATTCTTAGAGTGTGGTATTCACAATCTACCTTATCTCGCATTGAAGATTATGCAACACACATCCAAAAACCAGTGAACTGATGCCTAGAAATATCGTTCTATGAAGGAATATGGTAATTTACACCATAGGATCCAAGCCCCATATTTCATGGTAAGCCGCATGATGCAAAAGTGCTTTGGTATACCACAAACTGCACTACCTTCCCTACTACCAAAGGTAACTCCTTGGGTATGTGCCATTCTTCTTCGAACGCTGCACGGAGCGTATCATACCACATCTTTGCCCTCTTCTTGAATGGTTCACTCATTGATCCATCACACAAGTACTTGACAAATATTTCCATAGGTGACTTGTTCCGCATAGGGTACTCCCGCATTTTCTCCTTTGGCCCATCAGGCACCCCGATTTCAATAAACACCAGAGACAATAGTACAACCACGAAAATGATCTTATCTCATGTGTTCGCTTCTTCAATGATAGTCTCTGCAATGTAACTGGAGATGTTGTAAATCACTCCTTGTGACATCTTCTTCGCAATGTGTAGCCACATTGTGTTTACTTGTGACCATCTTTCTTGGTCATTCAACTTTGTCACTAAGTGTGCAATTGCTTGAATGATTGGGTACTTATTTAATTTATCAATGTCCATGTCACGTGGACCCTTGGTGTACCCCAACTCCTTCCTTGTCTCCAAGATTGTGGCTTTATTAGTTAAATCACCATTTAGATCTACCCCTGTTCCTTTCAACCATATTACTATTGAGATCAATGCATTTGTAATCCTTACCCCGTGGCTAACAAAGTAAAAGAAATCTTCATGTACCCTTCTCATCAACCAACGATACAATGGTTCATATTTCCCAAAGTAGGGGAGCTCATACAACTGGTAAACCCCAATTTGCTTCAACAACTTCTCCCCAACATCGTCATACACCGGAATGTCTTCTGCTATGTGATTATTTGTTTTTGTGTTTAATAACACATCTAAATCCTTCTTATTTTCAGTTGTACAATGGTTGTACTCACTAATCTTGCTCTTCTAGATGTGGGAATCCCATTCCTGACCCATAATCACACCCTCTGGATACTACATTTATGAGAAATTACTCTCAAGAGTCATTTCAACCTCCACTTCGACCTTCTTCTTCCCTTTTACTCCTATTACGGGTGCTTTCTTTGGTGCCATCTATAACCTGCAATCTTCTCACTTCAAATACTTGTCTTTTATCTCCTGCAACGTGTAAACCCAAACCCTGGCTGGATTCAACATGCCCTAGTTGAAATCATGTGCCCTAGCTCTTTTGTAACGCCTTGCTTTGCTCAAACCCTTCGCAACTAGGGATGCAAGCTTCCTCTACGCACAAATATTCTTGTCACATCTCGATTCACACTCTTCACACCTGAATACTCTTCTCACACTTGGTCACACTTTTCTCTTTCAAATTATTGCAATTAAGAATGAACTTGCATCCCATCCTTATATATATATTTTCAAAAAATTAGTGTATTTATTGCTCCTTCACCTACTAACAAGCCTCTCATTAATTGACTATTTAATTCTTTATGTGTGGTACATCTTCACGCCCAAGTTATAACCTTCCAGTGTAACTTCCTACCATCTAGCCATGGAATTCTCTTCATCACACCTCTATGCACTCGAGTACCTTGCCACTACACCTTCCCTTTGTATTTCCCATGGCCCCTTCTTACCTCATGTTATACTTGTTTCTTTACTCGTCTCCACCTATGGTCCTCATTTCCAGAAGCAATGTTTTTCAATTCTCCAACTTGAATAGCACCCATAGCAGCTTGATCCTTTCATGTGGAATTATTTTTAACAGTCTTGTACACTGGATATTATTAGGAAATCAATTATTTAGTGCTCCATGGTTGATAATATAACAGTAATATTATAATGTAATTTGGTTACATTATTGTTATGTAACAATAATGTATATTAGGAGTTTGTTGTGTATGTGAGTTTATAGTTATTTATGGAGGAGTGGTTGTATCCACCTCCTTGATTATAGGAGAAGTTATCATATATAATTTTTATTGTTCATATGATATAAGAGTGAAGAATATTATATTAAAGAAGATTATTGTGTAAATTTATTTGAGCTTTCATTTGGTATCGGAGCCAGGATTTTTAGAGCAAGGGTATTATGCAGAATTAAAAGGAAAATGGGGCACTGCCGTATTTGCATTCTTGCCCCTGTATATGGAAATTTCTTGATGAGAAGCCATTTTGTTGGTATAAGTTAAGCTAGCTTTGTTTCGTAGTTTCCTGGAGAAAAGGTTCTGCATTATTGAATCATTTGCATCTACTGTCTTGTTTTGTGTCGATGTCTAAGTTTTACAGATCTGTATGATAGTTTTGTGTTTGTATTGGAATTTACCATTTTCTGAGGGCCGTCATCCACATTCTCTCGAGCGATCTATTAAAAATATTCTTGCATCACCTTGGCCTGTGTGATCATTGACTCTATATTGGATTAAAAATTCCAAAAACACAATTATATTTTATTTGGAATAGTTAGATTGAAAGCTTTGAAAGAGATTTACACAATAATTTTCTTCACACTATGTTTCATCATCCGTGATATTACAAATATATAGGAAATGTTGTACCTATAAAAAGGAGGTGGCTATAACCACTCTTCCATAAATAACAAAACACACGTACACAACAAACTCCTAATATACATTATTGTTACATAACAATAATGTCACCAAACTATATTATAATGTGAAGCACTAATAATAATTCCTAACATTCCCCCCCTTAGTGCGAACATGGTAGAAAAACATCCACACACTCCTCTGCAGTATGCTCACCCCTGTGGCATGTCCAACTCTGTGACTCATGACCTTGATCCAAAAGAAAGGCTCTCTCCTTCCATGGTTTTAAACAGGCTTACCACAAACCTTGAAGTGACAGGAACCTCATCAACTGTCGACCTCGTGTGGTTTTCTGGATCCTCCCACAAACCCTTTCAAGATCCATGAACTGACTTACTCTGGTGCTACTGTTCACCACTATGCTTATACATCAGGGAATAATGTAGGAAACACAACATGCATATCACAAAACTGCACAATAGAAGATATATTGAAAAAATTTCACATTACTTCCTATAAGAATCATAATGTTCTTAATTGTAGTCTCTGTCTTTGATCGTTGCCACTCGATCTCGAACAACATAGAAAACTGCCACTGCCACTGGAAGCTTTCCTTGACTAAGTCGTTTTGGGTGCAGAATGGGAATGGAACATTGGTATGTATTCCCCCCCACAATGTGAAATTCCACACATAGAGACACTGAGAAGCAAACTGCATCGAAGAACATACTCCTGAATGGATCTTGCTAGTTAGGTCTTGCTGCACATGGTCACTAATGCTAGTGAACGTATTCTCCTAGCTGACCATCTTCCAATAAAGTATGGCGGTCGAGGACCACCAGTTAGTCGAGGATCAGCGACAGGTCATCTGCGCTCCAACGTAGCTTTCTTTCCAAAATCCATCAAATACCAAACAAAACAGGAACTCTGCAAACATAATCACTCTGAGAAAATGGAAACCACACTGAAAATCAAATACTCACACTGCACACCTGTGCCACCAAACCATTTTGTGCGGCCCCGTCGTTGGTGACTGACGAGAGGTCATTGTTTGACCTCCTTCCTCCGATGCCTCCTTCCTCCATCAGATCTGCTGCTAACTCAGCCGAATGTGATCATGGGGCTCAAATTTATATACTACAATTAGACGTCGGATTCCACCGAAAATGCGTCTGTGAGGCAATTTTTTTATTTATTTTTGGACTTTTACAATGACACAACTTTTGACTTTTTGACAATGACGCTACTACTCAACGCAACAAATAACGACTTATGTTTATTGACTACGAATTAAAAAATATTTTAATTACACAACACTTGACTTTAACACATTTGACTATAGATGACAATAACAAAATGACTCAAAATGACTCTTATAACTTTGACATAAAATAATGACTAAAATAATACTAATGACACCTATACTCACTCTCTCATTGACATAGAGTAATCCTAACCACTATTGAAAACATTTACATGCCTTTTTAATAAATTTTCAAAAAAACTTGCTCCACGTGGGCGTAATGAATTAGATCACAAAACTATGCAAAAAAAAAACTAAATAAGACTCACAATTAACAAAACCGACCTATTTTCTCCATTCGTGGTGTGTGAAATCTACACGATTCGTGTATGTGGATTGAGCCCGGCATTCAAATATCTTGGATCTCGACAGAGAAGAGATTTGTGTCACACCGAGATCATATAGTAGCATCCTCTCGCATCAACCGAATAGATAATAATTAGCTCTTGCATGTAAATGATGTAAACCTTGTTGCGAGTAGCTATTTTCTCTGACAGCAGGTTGTAGCCCGAACGTGAATAAGAAGCGAGGATTTGATTGAATGCATAGGAAGCTTCGAACGTGGATGGTAGAGGCTGCAGACCACATTTTTTTCTTTTTTCTTTGCACAGAATCGAACTTGAGTCGGATTGTGAGATCCACTTCGTATGGATCGGCCTTTGAATGATCTCATCACGCCTTTGATGGATCGGTTAGAATGCACAGAGACCAATGATACACG
This sequence comes from Taxus wallichiana var. yunnanensis, assembly GCA_018340775.1. NCBI lineage: Eukaryota > Viridiplantae > Streptophyta > Pinopsida > Cupressales > Taxaceae > Taxus > Taxus wallichiana. The sequence goes on from CM031243.1 coordinate 548,103,424, forward strand.
TTGAATGCAAATTCCATGTGGATGCTAGCCCAACGGAAGAAATGGAGAAGACGTAATGTGTGCACAGATTCAATGCAACTCTGTCCAAATGTGCACGAGCCGCATGGAAGAATTTGATTTTGCTCATATACAGGACAACAAAGAACATCTAATGTCCCTCAAAATAATTTTTATTCCATCACAGGGATAATAGAATCGATCGCTTCCGATGCCAATTGAAAGCTTTGAAAGAAATTTACACAATAATTTTCTTCACACTATGTTTCATCATCCATGATATTACAAATATATAGGCAATGCTGTTCCTATAAACAAGGAGGTGGCTACAACCACTCTTCCATAAATAACAAAAACACACGTACACAACAAACTCCTAGTATACATTATTGTTACATAACAATAATGTCACCAAACTATATTATAATGTGAAGCACTAATAATAATTCCTAACAAAGATTTCTTCCGCGCGGATCGTAATCATCATTGCAAAAGCATGGATTTTGATATCATAATTGGCCATGTTGGGACACTTTATTAACAGCTGGGTGTTCCATTATTCACATCTGCGCATCCATCTTCAGAAGGTTCTGATCTGTTTAGGACAGACGCAACTGATAATCTATATGGGTATGAGTATTTCCTTTGGTTTCATTATCTTCAACTTGCATTCATTTCCACTGACATGTTTGGAGGAAGGCGTCTAGCACAACAAATGTTAATCTTTGCATCAACGTGATAGCATCAATTGCAAACCTGTAATAGCTTGTTTTGCCTCAACTTGCATCGACCAATTCTCCACACAACACTGAAATTGATCACGTACCTTCAAATTGTTCATATTTTAAATCTCAGAAATGGTCTTCACCTGATAGTTGTAATCAACAAGAATATGCAGTCTCTATGGCATTTAGATCTCTCTGTTTGATTCATCTTTCTTCTCCACCGGCGGTCGACCATTTGCGTTTCAACTTTCATAGGTTCGAATTTTAATGCATGATCCATGTGTTGAGTTGCATCCAATTGTTGACATCTGCGCTTCGCACTCTGAGATCCACCCAACCAATATTGGCGCGCAGAGTTTGAATACAAAGGTGCAGTTTGTTTCAATGTATTGCATGGTCATAGGTTTGGTTTAGTGTTCGATTTGTAATAAGTCTATATTACAAATCTATTTTCTAAAGTTAGGGTGTCATATTAGTCTTTCAATCTTCTATTGTCTTCAAATAAGCCAATAGTTTTATTTGTGTTATTTTCAATATGTCATTTAACACACTTTCCATAAGAGTTTCAAATAGGTCTTTTATTTTATGTCAAACGTTTTAGTCAAGAATTGTCCTGTTGTCATTGTAAGACATCAATGTGTATGTCAATGTTAATTCCATCATATATGTTTAGGTGAATAATAAGTTATTGAGTTCTTTTTTTGTGTCATTATAAAAATAAATAAATTGAGTCATAGTACAACTTCATAAAAATAAATAATTTTTTTCTTGCATTTCAACTGGACGCACTATCGGTGGAATCCGACGTCCTTTGATATGCATTTGAGCTCTATGACCAAATCTAGCTGAGCTAGCAGCATGCAGATGGAGGAAGGAGGCATCGGAGGAAGGAGGTCGAACAATGACCTCTCGTTAGTCACCAACAACGGGGCCGCGCATAAGATGTGGTGGCATATGTATGGTGTGAGTATATGATTTTTAGTGTGGTTTCCATTTTCTCAGTGTGCTTCAGTTTGCAGTGTTCCTATTGCTTTGAGTGGTGTGCTTTATTGTTAATACTGAAAAGAATTGTATAAGAGAGCAGAAAACTACGGAGATCCTCTAACTACAGAGATCCTCTGACTACCGTACTTCATTGGAAGATGATCGGTCAGTGAATACGTTCATTGGCAATGGTGATCATGTGCAGCAAGATCAAGACAACAAGATCTAGTTAGTGTGATACAACACAATACAATTTTCCCTTTCTGATTTCTCATTTGGAATTTCACATTGTGGGGAGGAATACATACCAATGTTCCATTCCCATTCTCGCACCCAAACGACTTAGTCAAGGAAAGCTTCCGATTAGCGTGTGATTTTCTATGCTTTGTTTGAGATCCAAAGTGGCGCAATCAATGACATAGACTACAATTAATAACATTACGATTCTTATAGGAAGTAATGTGAAATATTTTCAGTATTTCTTCTATTGTGTGGTTTTTAGATATGCAAGTTGTGTTTCCTACATAATTCCCTGATGTATAAGCATAGTGGTGAATAGTAGCACCAGAGTAAGTCAGTTCATGGATCTTGAAAGGGTTTGTGGGAGGATCTAGAAAACCACACGAGGTGGACAGTTGATGAGGTTCCTGTCACGTCAAGGTTTGTGGTAAGCCTGTTTAAAACCATGGAAGGAGAGAGCCTTTCTTTTGGATCAAGGTCATGAGTCATAGAGTTAGACATGCCACAGGGGTGAGCATACTGCAGAGGAGCGTGTGGATGTTTTTCTACCATGTTCGCACTAAGGGGGGGAATGTTAGGAAATCAATTATTTAGTGCTCCACGGTTGATAATATAACAGTAATATTATAATGTAATTTGGTGACATTATTGTTATGTAACAATAATGTATATTAGGAGTTTGTTGTGTACGTGAGTTTACAGTTATTTATGGAGGAGTGGTTGTAGCCACCTCCTTGATTATAGGAGAAGTTCTCCTATATAATTGTATTGTTCATATGATATAAGAGTGAAGAATATTATATTGAAGAAAATTATTGTGTAAATCTATTTCGTAGCTTTCAGATATCAATAACCTACCCCACACTAAGGGTATGTGTAGTCCTCTGTGCAAAAAAATTCTTTAAATAATAAGTAGCTTCGTGCATAAATGTGATTTATTACACAAACACACCAACTAAATTGAAAAATCATAGAAAAAAAGAAGGAAAGACATTAAGGAAATGTAGAATTCAAAACCTAATCTAAATGGCAACACTGCCTTATTACAAACAAAAAGAAGACTTATTTATAGTAGGGATTCAACCTACTCCCTTTGAAGTATCCAGGTAACCATATTCCATCAAGTGCCTATAATTTAAAAGCACATGTTTCAAGTATTTGAGTGACAACATACGGCCCCAACTAATGTACCTTGCATTTTTCTAGTTTGTGCCAAAACTTAGAATCATAAAGGAGCACCATATGTCCAATCTCAAATTTTTTTCCCTAATGTGCCTATCATGCCATGCTTTCTACCTGGCATTTTCTTGTTTCTGAATCCAACGTGCTATTTATCATCACTCATACAACTTAATTAACTTTTCAATCCATTCTTATAATGCTTTCTCATCAGCTAGACCTCCAGCATGTGCAATACGCAAGGAAGGTAGCATGAATTCTATAGGAAGAACTCGCACTGCCAAACACTAACTCAAACAATGTGGCTTTATTCAACCTTTTATATGTTGTTTGATATGCCCAAAGTACTATAGATACTTTATCATCCTAATGATTTTGTCTAACATCATATATTTTTATCAATGTCTAGCTCAAAATTTTGTTGAAAGCCTTAACAATCCCATTTTCCTGAGGATGATATGGTGTGCAATCATGAATTCATCCAATAAAATTCTGATTGTCTCATTAAGAAAATGTGTGCCCCTATCACTGGTAAACCTTAAAGGATATCCATACCTTGTAATAATATTTTCCCATAGAAACTCCGGCTGTTGTTAGTGTACAATACTTTGTAGGTGTTTCTTCTTCCCACCTTGTTAGATAGTCTATGTAAGTGATGATATAGCGTGATCTAGTTCTACGCACGGCTAGTGAAATAGGACCCAAAATCTATAGCCCATTTCTCAAATGGTTCTAAACTAGTAATAGGTATTAGAGGCATTTCATCTCATTGACCTGGTTTCCCATAGATGTTGATAGTGATCACAAGCCTTGCAATAATTCTTACAATATTTATATAGGGTCTCCCACCATAATCTAGCGAGTAGAATCTTGCAAGTAGTGGCATCACCTACATAGTGGCCACCTACAATACCACCATGATATTCTTCCATAATATCTGTGTGCTCATGTTCTAGTACACAATGGTGCAATACTTCATCCCGGCCTAATTTGTATAGGTCACCGCTAAACAACATATAGGGTTCCATACGGATAGTAAGTTGTTTCTTCTCTAAGGAATTCAATACTTCTAGTGCCATGCTTGTTTTTAAAAAACAAAAATGTCCTCTAATTCTGATGATGCTTGTTGTAACCTATATAATTGTACGTCTGGCATGATATCTTCAATTGCCTATGCTTCTTCTCTTGACTATATTATGGATAAATGGTCTATTCTAGAAATACTTTTCCCTAGTTTTAACACAACCGTGAGATCAAATTCTTGAAATAAGAGTACCCATTTGCATATACGCCCTATAAAACAACTTTGTTTACCAAATAATTTAGTACCATATGATCTATATAAAAGACAAGTGGTGTAGCTAGTAGGTACTTGTCGGAATTTATGTAGCGCATAGATCATTGACAAAGCTTAGCACTCTGTAGTTGTGTAATTATGCTCTGCAGGAGTCAAATTTCTACTAGCAAAACAAATAAGATGATCTATAATACCTTCTACAAGCTGAGACAATACCATGCCAATGGCCATGCTAGAGGCATCCACATGTACATGAAATGGTTGGTCCCATGAAGGAAAATGTAGAATAGGTGCAGTATTAAATGTATCCTTTAATGTATCAAATGTGCACTTTGCTATGGTTCTCCCCAGTAGAACGTACCTTTTCCTTTTAGTAACTCCTCCAAAGGTGTGGCAACCTTGGCATATCCCTTTATGAATTTCCTATAATACCCCATGTGACCCAAGAATATGCGCACCTCACTTTGACTGGTAGGCTCTTTTAGGCCTATAATGACTGCAACCTTAGCTAGATCGACCAACAAACCTTCCTTGATTATGTGTCCTAATAGTATTCCAAATGGTGTAGCAAATATGCACTTCTTGATGTTCAAAGAGATACTCAACTATCTACATCTTTCAAACATCAAGCACAAATTGTCACAATGATATTTAACTAATCCATACACCATCCAATCATCCAAATAGACCTGCAAGAAGTTGTGAATAAAGTCCTTGAACGCTTGAACAACTATGCACGAAAATACAACAAACACATTTTTCAGACCAAAAGGCATCATAGTATAGGAAAGCTACCCCATTCAGTAGTAAAAGTAGTCTTTTCTTGATCCTCCTAGGCAATCCTAACCTGATGATACCCAGAGAACCCATCTATAAACGAATAGATTTTGTGTCCTGCAACGCCTTTTAGTATTTCCTCAGTGAATGGCGTAGGAAAGGGATTAGTCACACATGCAACATTCAACTCCCTATAGTCTACACAAATCCTAATCCAACCATCGTTCTTGATCCTGATCACCATTGACTAACCCATTCGATTCATCTAGGGGTTTGATGATTCCAGACTTCAACATTTTGTCAATCTCTTCTTTTACCATTCCGTGAAAGTTGGGTTTCATCCTGTAGGGTCTCTTTCTAATCGGGCACTATACGATCGAAAAGTGACATGCGAGAATAAGAATCTAAGTAACTCTTCCTTGTACTCGACCTCTCGAGGTCGTGCCAAGATGGCCGGTGAATGTGGAATATATATGGGTGCAGATAAACCAAATTGGGCAATCTTATATCCTCAACATGGAATAATGGAATCTATGAAACTAAGGCAAAGAAGGCCCTCCTAACTCTGGATTGATGTGATGGATCATTCGATATAATAGCTACTTGGAGGCTCCAATCAATGTTGAGATCTACCGAGATCCTATTTATTGGCTGTTGGATATGTGGAAAGTGACCAGTAGGTGCTTCATGTATATTTCCAAACAAGGTCATGAAAAATGGTGATGAGATGTGTAGTGGATCCTCTGAATTTTATGGACGATTCTCTGGTCTATTCTAGAAATCCTTAGCTTGATTGGCTGCTACGTTTAATACGGAGAATTGTGTAATGATGTCTAGTGGGAGTGGTGAGGACCTGAATATTAGTGTTTGTAAACCAGTGTCAATGTCTGATTGATCAGTAGGCCCGTTGGGTTGTGGGACCTATGGATCACAACCATAAGTTTGTGGTTGTGGTGGACCTCCTATGGTCATATGAGGAGTTAATTTCTCCTTCCGATTATCTAATAATCATATGCCTTTTTAGCCTCTATGTTTAGAACTAGAAGTTGTGTAATTTTCTCAGAATACCTTGCAGGTGTTCTGGCAACTTGAATGCGTAAGCTAGTATCTATGTCAATGAGGAGGTCTCCTGCATTAGGTTGTGGAACTAAAGGATCACAACCAAATACTTGTTCTCTTTCGAGTCCTTGTACAGTCATGCGGACATCCTATCAAGGCAGTCTGTAATTAGGGTGATTTGACCAAAATGTGTATGCCTTGTCGTCTTCAATATTTAACTCTCTCAATTGTTCACTAATTACTCATAGGTTTATCGTTGTTCGAAAAAATTGAATCCTAAGGTCTTGATCTATATCAGCTAGTGTTGTGGGGAGATTTGGTTGAGGCACTATTGGTTCAAACACATATTCCCTGAATTCCCTAGGTCCCGTGATTGTCATGCAAAATGATTCAACTTTAACTAAAACTAATAAACTAATTATGAAAGATGTATCTACACTATGCATGTATTATTTTATCTTTGTATTTTCGATGAAGTATTTTAAAGGAATTAAAAGAGCATCTATTCTAATATATTCAGAAAATGGACAATTAATCTAGTAATAGAATCAAAACAAACAAAGTAGCCTGGTGTAGCTATTTTCCTGTGCAGTTGTGAATTTATCCTAAATATCTAAACAAATAATTAATTTAAATTGAAAGACTCTCGATCCTACCTTAGAAGTGAGGAATGAATCATAGTTTCTTAGAAACTATCAATCCCCATAGCTTCCTTGGCAATATTGAGAGCGAGCTTTGACTGAAATAAAATAATTTACTACTCTATTTGATATGTTATAACTAGAACTTTGATAGCTCAAACCTGGAGTTTACAGAACAGTGATAAATCTAGTTGTGTGTGAATTCATCCCCTTAGTGTGATCTCCTTGTTCCTTCGTGTTCTCGTGAATCTAGAAAAGCATGTATATGATAGCATCAATAGAATAAGGTACTCGAAAAATGGCATCTTTGGATATAGACCGAATACAGTGCGAGTAAGAGAGGGATAGTGCAAGTGAACAGATCTTGACCATGCAATTCCTAACGGGATTTATTGTAGGAATACAACACAAATACGCCAGAGTTCTAGAAACTATCTTTTGTGACCAAACAAAACCTGCAACTATAAATGGATGCCAACCTAAGAATGAAACTACCTTATTCTAAACTGATTTGCATGGAACAACAATGAAGTAAGATTGAAACAAGAAGATAAAATGACCTCTAGACAATAAGAGAAAGCTAACAATGGATGCAAAACATGAAACTATTGGAATTCTAAGCAAGAAACTCAAAATACTAAATGATTAAATAGAGAAGGAGAGGGGCCTCTTGTTTGAAAACAAGCTGGTTATTTATAACAAATGCATTCACTAGAAGGTAACTTGGAATGGAACTCTTTTACCATTAAACAAAGAGAAAACACTATTCATAGGGTGGCCAAAACATAAATGTAAAGAAAAGTAGCTAAAGAATGTAGATAGAAATTTAAATTTTACATTTGACGAGATCGTCGGAACATTCTAGAAAATGCGCACAGGACCGCCGCCCTGTGTAGGGTGGCGGTTACAGAACCGCCGCCCTATCTTGGGTGGCGGTCTCGGGACCACCGCCCAGGCAAGGTGGTGGTCTCGTCACTTAAGACCAAAATGTAAGGAAAAAGGGGGTAGAGGGTAGAATAAAGCACGTGGAGGCCGAATGAGGCATACGGGATACAAACGTATACTTGGCGATATTTTCTGGATCCCGAACACCTTGCGAGGAGACCTGTATCATCATTGGGGTATGTGTAACCTCTTTTTGGTGGTGTAGTACTCTACAATTTTGGGTACGTACATATTACCCCCTCGGAGAAGTGTCTTAGCCATGAAGAGGCATAAAATGGTGGATCCGAGTATGGTGGTCTTGAAATGGGGAGTTAGGAGTTATACCTGACACACTCGTGTGTTGGAAAGTCGCCATCCAAAATCTCGCTATCTACAAAATGAAAAGGGGACTCAAGTACAGAAAGATAAAATAAATTGAGAAACAAAACTAAATTGATATGAAATGAGGACTTACCATCTACGCGGGGTTTGGAACTTACCTCCGTCGACGCTCTAACCCTGCGAAAGACATTCAAAACCAATTTAGAAAACTATATATATAAAACGAACTCATTTTACTATTCATTTACGCGTGTCGATTTGGTGGTTTTTGAGCTCTGGGACCCACAGTGACCATTTTTGATGAGAGTACAGTCAAAACGTCTGTTGTGAGAACATGATCATGCCTCCGAGAGCGGAACATCGGCCTGCGAAGTCTCAGGTTAGTTCTTCTCAATTTATCGTTTTTAAATCCAAAACATAGAAATGTTGAAATCTTTGTCATGGGGGGATCATTTTCAAAAATGCTAGTTTTAAATGAGTCTCTAGGGGGTGCCCATAGGGTAGGTCTTTATTTTATCTAAAATGGTGTTTTCTTGCATTTTTAATGTGTTTTTAGGGCTTTCAAGCCGTTTGACGATCGGGACGGACCGCCACCGTGCACGGGGTGGTGGTCAAGGGACCGCCACCTTATGGAGGTGGTCACATGTGAATGCCATTTAAGAAGGTGGTGGTTAGGAAACCGCCACTCTGCATAGGGTGGTGGTTTCGAACAGAATGCAAAAAGGATGTAAATTTTGATTGTCTTTGCATTTTTAGCATTTTTATATGTTCCTGATAATTTTTCTAGTCAAATTTTGTTACTAACTTACTCTCTTTTCTATGTTTTTGGGTGGATGTAGAAGGAGGAGTATATTAGATGGAGTAGAGAGAGGGAGTGTGATTGGCTCCCGGCAGTGTTAGATGCACTATCTCAGGTGGAGAGAGACATTCTACAGAGGGCTAGCATTTGGAGGATTGCACAGGTCCCTCATGTCGCACCTACTAGTCACATATTATGTGACTTATTTTCATATTGGGATGTAGATCGGAACACTTTCTGATTACCAGGTGTTAGGGGTGAGTGGTCTATCACCTTGGAGGATGTCTACCGTATATTGGGGGTTCCAATCCTTGGGAGGCGGCTGTCTCTCAAGACAATAGTATCGAGATCTCAGTCTGGTTCAGTGGGCCACCTATATGGGGGATGTCATTGTTTCCATGGGGTCGAAGAAGGGAGTGAAGGTCTGCTCCATTATTGAGTCAGATATTCCTATGCTCTGTAAGGCTATTATGGGCATCCTTGCTTCAAGATTGATTGGGGAAAAGGGAGGGGACACTCTCTTATACTATTGGGCCCCCATCATTACACAGATTAAGGGCCATGGCCACGTTTATGCTTGGGGAGCAGACATCCTTGGGACCACCTACCATGATTTATACAGGTGGTCAGACTATAGGGACAGTCACTGAGCCACCCTACTCTTGTCATGAGTTGGGTGTATGAGCATATTATTCCGTATGGGAGAGGTGTACATGCAGAGGATCCTGGGGCCATCAGGGAAGTGAGGTGGACAGGGATGACCGTTCTTAGAGTGCCTCACCAGCCAGTGGATTCTTTGACTATTGCAGACATGGAGGCTACTCCCTATCAGGCTATGGCAGGGTTATGGGGAGAGGAGACTCATACATTGATTGCTTGTTATTCTACCAGTCAGCTGATAGACAGGATGGGGAAGTTAGAGCTCCACCCCTTTGACATAGTACCATAACAGTTCGGCCTCCCATATATTGACATGTTTCCTCCATTAGGGCCAGTGTATAGATCTATTCATGAGGCTTGGGAGGTCCTAGAGGCCGGGGTTGGACTACGATCACTCCTGGTGTTCCCATCGCAGCTAGGAGGGTGGTTTGTGCTTGAGGGGTAGCTAGTGCTCCTCGAGCACCTTTACTTCAGATTGGCGCCGGTCCTGCTCATAGCAGAGATGAGCCCATTGACGTGGACTTTGAGTTTGAGGAGTTCACTAGGGAGATAGAGGAGGTGGAGACCGGAGCCGGTGGGACAGGTGAGGAGGATGACAATGATTCTGAGTGGCATGACACTCAGGATATCTTATGGGCCGAGAGGGCAGAGCAGAGCGCAAAGAAGGTGACTCTGATTTCAAGGAGTTACCTTCTTAGGATTTAGGGGGAGATGATGAGTCTGTGGTAGGCCATCACTTTGCTCTAGATGTGGGAGAGGGATGATAGTTAGTGGCAACATCAGTGGCAGGTGCGGATCCTAGAGATCCCACCTAGAGGCCTGGAGATCCGAGTGAGTTACTACTCTTTTCTTGACTTTGTTTTAGTTAGAATTTTTTAGTTGTTATTTCCCTTTTTTTGTTTCGTTTATCTTTGGTCTTATTTTGGACAACTTTCTAACTTGTGTGTTTCTCCTTTTTATTTACAGTGACTGTTGAGGGATGGTGAGACTTGATTCACTAGGTGTGCGCTGACACTCTATTGCTCCCTTTTGATGGTACTCAGCCGAGAGCTCACTGAGGACGTTGGGGAGCCCTCGCAGTAGCTAGTCGACATACATATGTCTTTGCCCCTATCTAGAAGGTGGAAAAGATCATTACCTCCCTTCACACCGAGTTGGCTAGATATAGGACTGTGAGCATTTGATGAGGAGGAGTCGCTCTCATAGTGAGACCATAGCTACTGGCCGTGATCGTGAGCCCTTTGTCCATTTAGAGTGTTGTCACAGCAGAGTCCTAGGCGCGGTCATACACCTTCTGAGGGATCTCGCAGAGATTGAGAGATCATAGTGTCTTTTTGTAGTGACTTTTGGTCGATATTTGTACGATTGTTTTTATATTTTCCGGGCTCATTGAGTGTTTTGACCATGCCTTAGTGCATGATGGCATTGTACATGAAACACCATATATATATATATATATATATCTTTTTAGATCTAGACTATTTGGTGTCTAGAATTTTGTGACTCGTTTCCCATGTGTATACTAGATGTTTTTAGAGTATTTGTTTTCATGCTTTTTAGAATGTATGCAATGGATGAAAAATGATAATAAATACTAAACATAATATTTTACTTTATTTGCTTTTGCAATGCTGATATGTGATGACGAACATGTCAGTAGTATTGAACTTTTGGCCTCTTTGGGAAATGTCTGTGATTTCTTCTTATGTTGGCAAAATGTGATGAATGTATAGTGATAAAGAGATGAAATTTCCCCACTCCCAACTCCATGCAACTAGTAAGATGCGAGGATCAACACCAAGAGTTGGGAAGGGCACAAATTGTATGAGTTTGACTAAATGGAACAATGAGATATAGAAAAACCAGTGATAGAAACCAAACTTAGACCTACACACTCACCCTACTCAGAACAACCACCAAGTTTAGAAGGCCACTTACTTTCCAAATTTATCTAGACTTAAATTTATAAATGGCAACCTGGTTGACAAAATCTGGTTTTATGGATTTGATCTCTTTGGAATTTGGACATTTGTTTTCACTTAATATAATTTTATTTGTATTTCTAGAATACCAAGATTTGTTAATTTGTGTGAATGGACCCCCCACACTTTGCCTCATGTCACTAGTAAGAAGCAAGGGTTTATCACCAAAGGCAGGATATAGGCGAGTAAGGGCACTTCTTTCCTTTCCTAACCTCACACCACCAATAAGAGGTGTGGGCTTATCACCAAAGGTTGGTGGGGTAAAGAAGTGTGTAAAATAAAATATTTTGTTTACTCGGCAGTTTTGATTCTATTTGATTTTGACACTTCTGATATGTGACTTTGGGATATCCTTTTCTTCAAGAGACATAAGAGGGATAGATGTGACACCAAGAAGCTTCTAGAATAGACCGTAGGTAAGGATAACTTCACCTAGTAGAAAGAAAGAGCAAAACCAAGTATGCAGGCCTTGGTATGGTTTTCATCAATACTTTTCTATCAAACTTGATGAGAAGATTTGAAATTACTTGATGATGTTTGAAGAGATGTGATTTGAATGCTTTTGCCAATATTTTCAGAAATTTGTAATAGATTGCTTAAGAGTAAGTTCCTTGACTACAACTTTTACGAAATGAGTGGACAAAATGAAACAACAAGATGACTAATGCAATGTAGGTAGCTATAATGTACAAGTGGTGATTCTGATGTCTCATGTGTAAAACCATTTAAGATGTAAGGAATTGATAGTTTCATTGAATTCCTCACCTTCTAGTGTACACAGGAGATATGCACCATTTCCGTAGTCTTTCATGACTCGGTATGGGCCCAACCACTTGGGCTGAAACTTCCTTCCTTTGTCGGTTTTCTTATCAATTCGGCTGTCTAGTCTTAGAACTAGATCTCCCTCATATATTTCTCACTCATAGAATTTTTTGTTATATTACCGGCACATCCGGTCAACATAGGCTCTATGCCGTTGTTCAGTGTTTAGCCTAGCCTTGTCAAGGATTTCTAGTTGAGAGAGGCATGCCTCCCTGTAAGATTCTTCATCCAAAATCCCTTGTAATGAGATGTGGAGACTGGGTATTTCAACCTCAAGTGGGAGAACTACTTCTGCCCCGAATACCAATGAGAAAGGGGTTGCTCCCATTGGTGTTCTTATTGAGGTTCGATGGGCCCACAAGGCCGTATATAGTTTTAAATGCCAATCTCGCTTATTCTCCTTAACCATTTTGAGGAGAATAGCCTTTAATGTTTTGTTTGTTGCTTCAGCTTGTCCATTGGCTTGAGGGTAGTAAAGAGAGGCCGTGTGATGGTTTATTTTGAATTTGCTACATAACTCATGGACCTCATCATTTTTAAAGGATGTGCCATTATCTGAGATAATGACTTGTGGGACACCATACCTGCAAATGATTTGGTTCAAAATGAACTTGGAAATTACCAAACTTGGTACGATGGTGAGAGGCATGACCTCTACCCATTTGGTAAAATATTTTGTGGCCGTAATTATAAAATTATGGCCATCGGTTGATGAGGGGAGAATTTCCCTATCAAATCTAGACCCCACGTGGAGAAGGGCCATGGGGTTGCTATTGGTTACAGGGATTGTGCTGGCATGTGAATCTCGTGAGAGAATTCTTGGCATTTGTGGCATTTACATACAAAATCTACTACGTCATGTTTGAGAGTGGGCCAAAAATAGCCCATCTAATGTATTTTGCGAGCAATGGGCATGACCACCGAAGTGGCCTCCACATATCCCACTGTGGGATTCATAAAGAATATTCTTGGATTCTTCTATGTCGACGCATCTTAGAAGCATGTCGTTGAAGGCTTTATGATAGAGTACTTGTTCTAAAACAACATATTTAGCAGTGATAATGTGTAACCCTTCTTTGTTGTGATGTGGCACTTTCCGTATGTGTGGTCCATGATAAAATTGATGATATCAGTGTACTAGGGACATGTAGAGATGGGGGGCCTAGTTTCGACAAAGTATATACACTCATCAGGAAAGTCCAGATTTACCAGATCACCTCCATCTAGTGGATTGTCAGCTAACTAGTCTACAATGATTTGTCCCTTAATAGATTTTTGGTTTACAAATGTTAACTCAAATTCACCCATTAAGGTTATGAAATGCCCAACCTTTTTAGATAAATACCCTTGCGTGAGGAATGTTCATAAATGATTTGTCTTTACAATGACCCTTGTTTCTTGGTTTAACATGTAATGTCTTAAACGTTTTGTTGCAAAGACTATGGCAAGGAATTATCTCTCTGCCTATGTATAACATGTTTCATAATCAAGCAATGTTTGGCTAATGAAATAGACTACATGTTCTCGTTTATCATTGTCTTCTTGAGCCAACATGTAGGCTAGCGAGACATTAGTGGCCCATGAGTATAGGATCAAAGGATGGTCTAGTCTAGGAGGCATTAGCGTAGGTGGAGACAACAAGAAGCATTTAACTTCTTCGAATGCCTCATTGCATTCTTCAGTCCAATCAATGCTATAATCTTTCTTTAATAGATTGTTGATTAGATGAATGGAAAAACTTAAATCTAGGATGAACCTTCGGATTACGTCGATTTTCCCACGGAATGACCTCGATTCCGCACTCGCCCGATGGTGGAATCATTTTGAGAACAACCCAGATTTTAGCTGGATCAACATCAATCCCTCGTGAAGATATAATGTAACCCAGAAGTTTACCTCCTATCACACCAAACACGCACTTCTTTGGGTTTAATGTGATGCCATATTCAATCAATCGTGAGAGGATGATACAAAGTACTTCTGGATGATCACAACACTTCTTGGCCTTGGCCAATAAGTCATCCACATAGGATTCCATAATTTTATGGATAAGATCATGGAATATGTATGTCATTTCCCGTTGATATGTAGCGCCGGCGTTCTTAAGACCGAATGACATGACAACGTAACAATAAGTTCCCCAGGGAGTTATAAACATAGTTTTGGCTTGATCCTGTTCAAATATTTTAATCTGATTATACACTGAGAACCCATTCATAAGGGACAACAATTCAAATCTAGTTGTTGCATCAAAAATAACATCAATGGATGGTAATGGGAAGTCATCTTTGGGACAAGCTTTGTTAATATCCTGAAAGTCTATGCAAATGCATATCTTCCCATTCTTTTTTAGAACAGGGATGATATTAGATACCCATTGTGAATAGTCAATGGGTTTGATGAATCCCACTTAGAGAAGTTTTATTACTTCCTCTTTTACCATGAGAGCCACTTTTGGCTTCATTGGTCTTGATTTTTGTTTAATTGGTTTTGCATCTGGTTTAGTGACAAGGTTATGTACCGTGATGTGTGGTGCAATGCCCATCATTTATTTATAGCTAAATGCGAAAGCCTTTTGATGTTCTTTGAGGATTTGGGTGTGTATTTCTATCTCCTCCGGAGTTAACGAGGATCCCAACTTCAAAAATTTTGGTTCTTCTCCGTTTTGATGTTTATGTGGATGGTTTCTTCTATTAAAGAAGTGTTGCCTTCTTCAAATTCAAGTGGGGCTGGAGGTAGTTCCAAAATTTCTCCATCTTCTACCTTGTAGATATCGAGATCCTTTTATGGAGGAGACTCTACCATGGGATTTCCAAAATAGGAAGAGGAATGTGGTATTAGGGAAAGATCCACTATGTGGTGAGCAAGGTGTAGCTCCGCATAGGTGTTTAGATATTCGAGAGTGACTCTATCACCGTCAAAGTGATCCGGGATAGGAAAATCATTCTCATCTTCTCCATGAGTCGGGAGTGGGTTTGTTGGTATTTTACGCACTAATGGTTCAGTACGAAGTGATACCGTGAAACTTGTATCTTCCAACTCACTGTTTGGAGTGAAACAAGAAGCTAAGGTTGCTATTGAATCTATGAGAAGGTTCTACTCTTGTGGGATTGCTTCGATTGATATGAAGTTGAATCCCTTGCTTAGATCTAATAATACTATTTTGTAGAGTTGTAAATGTTTAGCCCTAATTTTATATACCTCAGAGACTTGGTTTACAACTAATTACGAGTCTCCTAGCACTCTAATGTTATCGACACCCATTATTTTGGCTAGGATGAGGCCAAGGAGGAGAGCTTCATACTTAGCCCCGTTGTTTGTACATTCAAAGTTTAATTTAAAGGTGAAAGGTAGGATATTTCCCTCAGGTGAAGTAAATATCACTCCTGCCCCAGCTCCAAAGTGACATCTAGCTCCATTGAAGTGGAGAGTCCAATATTTTCTTGGAAAAATGGATGTTGGGATATTTTTCGTATCTGTTTCTTCTGCTTTGGTTACTTCTACCATACAAACTTCGTCTGATGGAAGAGAAGCAATTCCCAGGGTGTATCCCATACCCATAGAATCAAATGGTAGGAGAATAGGTAAATCTTTCTCTAGCAACTCGACAATTTTTGTGGTAGTCCCTAATGACACTATTTCTATGACATTGGCCTCATTTTTGAGTCTGGAATGCCCTCAACCAGATTTGTAATTTCCAATTCTGTGGTGGGTATCAACTTCTCTTTTGGTTTTGAATTAATTGGTTTGCTAAGTTGATTTGTTGGGAGTTCAAATTCGAGTGAATGCCTAGTCTTTTCTTCAAATCAGCTAGGTGTATATCAAAGGGTTTTGGGTCACCTTGTGCCACAAATATTTTCCCTAAGTGTAGAAATATTATTTCTTGGAATAACGTGGAAGGGATTACCTTCATGCGGTGTATCCATGGCCAACCAAGGATCATATTATAGTTGGTTTCCCGATCTATAATATAAAATTTGGTGAGGACCGTCTTAGGTCCTAAAGTGACTGGTAAAACTATGGTTCCAATTAAAGTGGCCTTGAGGCTATCATAACCTCTTAGTGTATTTCGTGTTGTGGAACAGTTTGTCTCTCCATATCCTAACTTTTGAAGAAAAGTGAATGGGACTATGTTAGCTACTGTCCCATCGTCAATCATTACACATTTAACATAATTAGTATAAACCCATACTTGTAAATGTAAAGCTGGGTCGCCTCTTCACATAATTTCAGCATCTGTTGGCATTTTTCTTATATCAAATATAAAATTAGTATCCCTATCCAGCTGCCCTAGAGGGTAGACGTCAAAGTCTACATGGTTTAATTGCATTTATGGAGGAGTAGTGATGTTAATTAGATGACCAAGGCCTAATGTTTATAAGAGAGCAGCCCTATGGGAAGGAGAGTTCTTTAACAAGTACAAGAAGGAGATGTGAGAGAAGGTTTTCATTAAATCATAGGCACCTATGGGTTTTACCAATGTTTGTTGAATGTTGTCTAGTTCCAATGGATAACTTGGAGTTGGTTGAGAATAATAATCACTGTGTTCTTGTTATGGTTTCTATGGGTAGCTCGGTGTCTAACTCTACTAGACCAACTATCTTAGTTTTTGGTCGAGTTCCTAATTGGGGTGCGACTGATGGATTTAATGAAGTTGAAGCTTCATGATCATTGTTTCCTGTTATAACACCATTGTTTGTTTCACTTGGATCTAACCTGTTATTGTTAGAATGGTTTAGGAGTGGATCATTAAAGATCTTGAGGGGTGCATTTTGAGGGGAAACTGCCCCTGTGTAAGTGTTTGGAGCGGGTACTATAGAATTTGCTAAGACCATATCTATAAAGAGTTGTTTTTGATCTTCTGGAAAATGCTGCATGAATTTATTATAGTCACAAAAAGTCCTAGTATCGTGGCCTTGAATTTTTTAGAAACCACAATACAAATTGGGATTATAATTTCAAGGCTACTGATTTGAAAATTTCTGTGGCCCAAAATTCTGATAAGGTTACTGGCTATTAGAGTTAAAATTTTGTGGTTGTTGCCTTTGGTTTTGACTCTGATATCTAGTTGGGTTTTGATTTGGACCTTGTGTTTGGATTTTTCATCGTCGTTGTTGTTTTTGTGGTTGTGGTGGATGATTAAATTCCACTGTGTTGATTATTGGAGTAAAATTGTTATTTCGCTGATTGTTAACGGGTGGCAAAATGTTAAAACATTTTCTCTTTTTGTTTATTCAAGCTACTCCATATGTTGTAACCCCGCATTTTTGTTAAGGATCTTAGGTCCTTGATTAACATTCCGGTATTAAGATAGACTGTGGTGTTTTGATTGGGAGTGATTAATTTCCCATTTGTTCCATATGTCTTATGACCACTATCTATCACTTTGCTTGGTCAATTCAGAGAGCACTCTCGAGTACTTCATCATAAGTTCTTAGTGGGAACTTATGGAATTATTCCTTTATCTCTCTATTGAGAGAATGAAGGAATAAAATGAACAACAAATTCATTATGTTCTTGTTTAATATGTAAGAATTCCCTGATTCTTGTTCTTAACAATTTGTTCATATCAAAAGCTTTGATGAAATCTAACATGAGTTATTTAAATGAGTGTATCAAGGCTTCAGGTATTCTATAATACCAATCAAGGGAAATACCCTCTAAGGTTTTAGGGAATATCTTAGCAACAACCCCATCCCAAGGGAGTAATTCCCATATGGCTATGGCATAGGCCTTAATGTGTGCATTTGGATCTCCTTCCCCTTTGTATTTGGGTAAATCGGGAAGAGGTCTTGGAAGCATAACACTTCGTATGGTGAAGTCTAGGGGCTCTTTTAAATATTCTGAATAAGTCCCTACCGCATAGGCCTTGACCATTGATGGTGCTTGCTAAGGGGGTGGGGGTGGCATGGTTTGTTGATATGGCATAGCATATGTATTTACAGGGACATAAGGGAATCCCTATGGTTGAATGAACATCCTGGGAGAAGAGAACATGTCTCCTTGTGGTGATTTTGAATAAATGTTTAAGTAGGGAGGAGCATTGTTTTGGTATGGGTTGTTTGGTGCCAAGTCGGAGGTATCATATTTTCAATTGGAGCGACGTTTGAAAACGTGGTCCTAGTTGGTGTTTGCTATGGGTAATTATACGGATGTTGAGGAGGCATGCCTAACATGCCTATTCCTATAAGGAGGTCAACCTGACTAGGGTGATACAGAGGGTTGGGGATTCCTACTTGCCCAAAATATGAATTTTGGTTTGCTTGAGCAAGTTCCAATCCTCTAACCTTCTCAACTAAGGCTGAAATGACCTCTATTGGTGAAGACATAGTGTTTTTCCTTAATGGAATTTGTTGTATACCTTGAGGTTGTAAAGGGGTATGATACCTTGCTATGAATTCATCATTACGCTGCCAAGCTTCACCAAGGGTATTTCCCATAGGTGGGGGAATGGGTGTGTTTTCTTGGAGTAGGGTATCGGATTGTATTTGCAAACTCTCTATAGGTGGGTACATGTTTTGGAAGTGTTGTTCGCTTCTAGCGTAGCATGATAAGTACTCATCTAAAAATGGGAGTGGATCTGATCTGCTTGATCGATCCGTGGTCCGAACAAGACCCAAGGAGATGAAGTGGATTCTCCAGTAAACATCATATTGTTAGAGCCTGAGGGATCTAGTTGTTGTGTTTGTGCAAGCTGATCCAACTCCTCAATTCGGAAGGAAGAACTAGAACTAGTTCTTGTTATCCAAAATTCACCCCCCCAAGGTAATTTTGATAACATATTGATTCAAGGAAAAAAATTGTGTTTCTGGGGTCCCCTCGGTTTCTTTCTAACCCTCCTATCCAAGAAGAAAACCCAACGTTTTAAAAGTATGTGAAAAAGTTGCAAAGAGCCAGGCTTGAGGCCGAAATACAGAGAAAATCGACTAAGGCAACACTAGGGACAGTTGGGACGTCGGGACATGAATCGGCCAAAAAACCACCAGACGGTCCGCGCGCGAAAAGGAACATTCGGGCCTTGGGGATGTGCGGGACGCGAAAGGGCGAACCGTCCAAGGTGAAAAAATTGACTAACTATTGTGCAGGCAGGGACATCTAGGCCGTGAGTACGCGAAGGACGCGAAAAGGTGAAGCGGCCGAGAGCAAACAGTCAGCCCATTTTGGGCGGTTTGGAGAAATTTGTCCCAGACAGTCCGGGACAGTTGGGACAAAGGTACACGGAGGACGCGAACCGCCCGGATCGGCCGAAATAGGGAACTTTCGTCTGGGACACCTGGGACAAAAGTACGCGTGGGATGCGAAAAGTTGAAAGAGCTAAGAGCAAATGGAATCTTGCCACGTGTCTTCGCCTTAAACAAGAGCAAGGAAGCCCGAATCGGG
Organism: Taxus wallichiana var. yunnanensis; assembly: GCA_018340775.1. NCBI lineage: Eukaryota > Viridiplantae > Streptophyta > Pinopsida > Cupressales > Taxaceae > Taxus > Taxus wallichiana. Next base: position 548,123,232 of record CM031243.1, read on the forward strand.
TGGTTGGAGATTTTGTCCCGTGCAAATCCAGGACATTTGGGCCAAAAATACGTGGAGGACGCCTTGAAAAGCCGGGAGGCCCGCGGACAAATCGTAATCAGACACGTGTCCTAAGGCGGGGGAGTTCGGAGCCATGGAAAGACTTAGGAAAATTTCTTGGGCTAAAAGATTAAAAGACAAGGATGATCCCGCGCCCCTGTCCTCCAACCAGATCACGCCACGTGTCCCAAGTGGCGGGGTGCGGGAAAAAATGGAAAATTTTCCAAAGTTATAAAAAGTCAAAATTTTCAAAGGAAAACCCACGGAAAGGGAAGGAGAGAGAATTGCACGGCCAATCAGCGCCTGACACATGTCATCCAAGTGGCAGAGCACGGAAAAAATTCAAAATCTGTTTTGGCCTATTTTGTGCCCTAAATCTTCATATCACCATATCTTTCGATCCAGAGCTCGATTTTCACGTTCTTTATATCAATGGAAAGCTGGTGAAATTATCTACACAATTCCGGGGTCAATCTTGAATTTTGGTTCAGTTTGGAGTGAGAAAATTGAGAAACACCTCTGGCACGTAATAATAGACAGAAGTGACGTTTCAACAACCAGCTTTAATGCAACAGACAGTTCGCCGTTTCTGCTAGACAGTCCGCCATTTTGCCAGGATTTGCCGCTTCTGCCATAATGAGATGAGTTAAATGTAACCTAGAAGTGGTTGGGGTAGATCTGGATTTCCTCTCTCTTCCCTCTCTCATTCTTCCTATAAATTGTAAGGAGGGGCTTCTTTCTAAAGGTCGAACTTTCCTGTTTTTCCCCTCCCTTCTTCTCTTCGGTAGGAGAATTTGTGGAGTTCAAACCTCCCATTTGAAACTGTAATGTGACTCTACCTCTTGGCATTTTGTAGTGTATTGTATCAATCTTTGGAGCAAGTAATGCATGTCTGTGGATGATTCTCAACCCTCTCTGTGTTCATTTGCATCCTCCTGGTCTTTCACTGCAAATTTTGTTATTTGTGCATGATCTTACATCACATTTGAATGGTTTGTGTTTATTGGCAAGATAGGTGTTCTTCATTCCTCGGTGCATCACCTCTGTTAGCTTAGGTTTATTTTTATGCATCTTCTTACCCTGTCTCCTTGGCAAGATTAGATTATATTTTGAGTAAACTCTCTGCATTTTTCGTGTGCATCTGAACAGAGGAATAGGAACTAGCCTTCTCTGGAGATTCCTTTCTCATTTTTGCAAGTCCCACACTTGGAGAAAGGATTCCATGTTGTGTAATCACACTGGATGCTAGCATGATCAACCTAGAAATCTGATCAACATCCAGGGGTGCTGTGATTTTGCATCAACAGCTCTTTGAGATGACAAGTAATTGCTTGAATAGTTATCACCCATGTAGAAAGTGAGGATGACAGGTTGTCTATTTGTTTGAGCATAATTTTCTTTGAGACCCGAGAGAGGTTTTACATATGCGTCGTATCCCAACATATTTGGAGGGTATATGAATACCCATAGAATAATGGGAAAGAGTGAAGATGGATGAAAGAAATGAAAATAAAAGGGGACCAATTGTTTGTTTCACGTCAGGTTCACCAATTTTGTATGATGGAAAAGTGACATGTGAGCATAAGAATCTACAAGTAACTCTTCCTCGTACCCGACCTCCCGAGGTCATGCTGAGATGGTTGGTGAATGTGGAATATATATGGGTACAGAAAAACTAGTTGGGAAATCTTATATCCTCAACACGTAATAATGGAATCTATGAATCTAAGGTGAAGAAGGCCCTCCTAACTTGGATTGGTGTGATGGATTGTTTGGATATAATAGCTACTCAAAGGCTCCAATCAATGTTAAGCTCTGTTGAGATCCTATTTATTGGCTGTTGGATACATGGAAAGTGACCTGTAGGTGCTTCACATATATTTCTAGACAAGGTCATGAAAAATGGTGATGAGATGTGTAGTGGATCCTCCAGGGTTTTATGGACGATTCTCTAGTCTAGTCTAGAAATCCTTAGCTTGATTGGCTGCTACATTTAATACAGAGAATTGTGTAATGATGTCTGGTGGGAGTGGTGAGGACCTAAATATTAGTGTTCATAAACTAGTGTCAATGTTTGATTGATCAGTAGGCTGTTGGGTTGTGGGACCTGTGGATCACAACCGTAAGTTTGTGGTTGTGGTGGACCTCCTATGGTCATATGAGGAGTTAATTTCTCCTTCCAATTATCCAATAATCGTATGCCTTTTCAGCCTCTATGTTTAGAACTAGAAGTTGTGTAATTTTCTCAGAATACCTTGTAGGTGTTCTGGCAACTTGAATGTGTAAGCTAGTATCTATGTCAATGAGGAGGTCTCCTGCATTAGGTTGTGGAACTAAAGGATCGCAACCAAATACTTGTTCTCTTTTGAGTCCTTGTACAGTCATGCGGACATCCTATCAAGGTAGTCTGTAATTAGGGTGATTTGACCAAAATGTGTATGCCTTGTCATCTTCAATATTTAACTCTCTCAATTGTTCACTAATTGTTCGTAGGTTTACCGTTGTTCAAAAACCTGAATCCTAAGGTCTTGATCTATATCAGCTAGTGTTGTGGGGAGATTTGGTTGAGGCACTATTGGTTCAAACACATATTCCCTGAATTCCCTAGGTCTCGTGATTGTCATGCAAAAATGATTCAAATTTAACTAAAACTAATAAACTAATTATGAAAGATGTATCTACACTATGCATGTATTCTTTTATCTTTGTATTTTCGATGAAGTATTTTAAAGGAATTAAAAGAGAATCTATTCTAATATATTCAAAAAATGGACAATTAATCTAGTAACAGAATCAAAACAAGCAAAGTAGCCTGGTGTAGCTATTTTCCTGTGCAGTTGTGAATTTATCCTAAATATCTAAACAACTAATTAATTTAAATTGAAAGACTCTCGATCCTACCTCAGAAGTGAGGAATGAATCATAGTTTCTCAGAAACTATCAATCCCCACAGCTTCCCTGGCGATATCGAGAGCAAGCTTTGACTAAAATGAAATAATTTACTACTCTATTTGATATGTTATAACTAGAACTTTGATAGCTCAAACTTGGAGTTTACAGAATAGTGGTAAATCTAGTTGTGTGTGACTTTGTCCCCTTAGTGTGATCTCCTCATTCCTTTGTGTTCTCGTGAATCTAGAAAAGCATGTATATGATAGCATCAATAGAAGAAGGTACTCAAACAATGGTAGCTTTGGATATAGACCGAATACAATGCGAGTAAGAGAGGGATAGTGCAAGTGAACAGAGCTTGACTATGCAATTCCTAGTGGGATTTATTACGGGAATACAACACAAATACGCCGAGAGTTCTAGAAACTATCTTTTGTGACCAAACAAAACCTGCAACTCTAAATGGATTCCAACCTAAGAATGAAACTACCTTATTCTAAACTAATTTGCATGGAACAAAAATGAAGCAAGATTGAAACAAGAAGATCAAATGACCTCTAGACAGCAAGAGAAAGCTAACAATGGATGCAAAACATGAAACTATTGGAATTCTAAGCAAGAAACTCAAAATACTGAATGATTAAATAGAGAAGGAGAGGGGCCTCTTGTTTGAAAACAAGCTGGCTATTTATAACAAATGCATTCACTAGAAGGTAACTTGGAATGGAACTCTTTTACCATTAAACAAAGAGAAAACACTATTCACAGGGTGGCCAAAACATAAATGCAAAGCAAAGTAGCTGAAGAATGCAGATAGAAATTTGAATTTTATGTTTGACGAGATCATCGGAACATTTTGGAAAATGCGCATAGGACCGCCGCCCTATGTAGGGTGGCGCATTACATGCCGCCTTGTCTCGGGCGGGGTCACGGGACCGCCACCCAGGTAGGGTGGTGGTCTCATCACTTAAGACCAAAATGTAAGGAAAAAGGGGGGCAGAGGGAAAAACAAAGCATGCGGAGGCCGGATGAGGCATACAGGATACAAACGTATACTTGGCAAGCTTTTCTGGATCCCAAACACCTTGTGAGGAGACCTGTATCATCATTGAGGTACGTGTAACCTCTTTCTAGCGGTGCAAAGACTCTACAATTTTGGGTATGTACAGGAACACACTTTCTTAAGCTTTATCTCCATCTCTCCTAATGATTTGTACATGCCTTTAAGTTCATGGTACCTATGAAGGAATAAGTCATGATAATTTCATAATAAATCTATGATTTTTGCTACTTCATATTTTGACCAATAGTCCCCAATTATGGCCTCCTTAGGTTTAGCATTTCATCTAATATTCACTTTTTTGTTCTTCATAGGTGCATGATAGACACGTGTGGTCTTATTTGCACTATCCAAAACCTCATGCCTACCTGGTGAATGGTTTATATCCAAAATTTCTACTTCTTTATCGTCCACTAAGTAGACCATTTTTCCTTTTTCTTTCTTAAGGAAAGTGTACTCAAGTAATGTGGTGTCAGCCTCTATTTCTTCAACAAAATGCACTCCTGAGTTTCCTTCATCCAATAAATCCTGAAGGAGTTCTTCAGCCTTAGCACTATCTCCCATAGTTAAATGCTTTATGAATTTTAATACTTCTTCCACCAAATACTTGGTAGAGAAGAAGTCAGATGTCCGGGTCATTCCTACAATTAAATCCGGCCAATTTCCACTTTTTCTATGGAGTTCTACATAGACATACCAAGCACGCACACAACCTTGTAAAGTAGAATAAAACTTGTGTACCCAGAGTGAAGGTGGTAAAGCTACCTACCCCTCTTTCTAGAGTATCTCACACTTCCGAATGTGGTGCTAAACAAAGGTTGATTACCATGTGTTGGTTGTCAAATAAGGACTTTATTGAAACAACAATCGAGGGACAGAAAGTCCCTCCTCTTTGATGGGAGAGGCTCCATTATTTAAAGGAAAAAACCTATTTACAAATGTATAATGTTTATTTTTAAAGAGGATCTCTCGATATCATGAAAGTGTTTTATATTACGGATCATCAATACAAAAGGATAGAAGAATTAAGGAATGGGAAAAGGAATAATAACACTCTCATGAAATATAGATTAAAAAAATTCCTTACACATGCTAGAATGGAATCATATAGAATGTAATCATTTGCATTAAAACCAAAAATGTTATTTCATAGACACAAAGTTCCAGAGATGACACCTAATAGAATACAAAGCTTCTTGAAGTAAAATAGACTAATGATTCAATAAATTTTAACAGATAGAAAGGAAAGAATAAGAACAGATAGAAACATAAAGATATATCTTCTTGTATTGATGGCTTTTACTCCTTTACACTTTCAAAAATAACCAGAGTTCCAAATTTCCTAAAAATGGCGCAGAGCCCATTATATAGGTTAAAAATTGGTTACACTTGGTAACCATTTCTTTTAACTAAAATATTAATTAAGGAAGTTCTCAAAACAATGTCCTTAATTAGTTTATAATGAGCTCGATTCTACGAAAAGAAAGAGAAAAGGAGAAACTAGTAGAGAAAACATCCGATTATTACTAAGGAGGGCCCACTGACTTGAGAATCTGTTGCTGAATATTTTTAATGCCTCGCTTATCTCCCCGCCTCGTGGGACCGATGTGTTGGCAATGGCATGAGACCAAGTGCCTAGACATTTCTCCATGTTCTTATCAAACTCGGTATGTTCCGGTAATCTTTATTAGCCTCTTCAATGATGATTGAAGAGAGAAAATATCCTTTATCTTCTCTTTGTAATCAATTCTTCTTTAAATAGGCCTTCTTTGACAAATTTCTGAACTAATTTTTAATCTCTTGAAGAGAGAAATGAACACCGAAGTTTCATCATGAAGATGACAATAAATATCCTTAAAGGCGATGCCACACAAGTCTTGAAAGATTCTCCCTTCTACCAATCAAGCTTCTCAATTCTCCAAAGGCTTCTTCCGTAACTTCTATTTTCCATTCAACACTTTGAACACCCATGACCCCGACAAGTTATCCTTGGAATCATAAAAACTTTACTAGCCAACAATATCTTTTCATCACCTGTCCCATCAAAGTAAGATCTATGATGCAACTAGTCCAAAGCTTCAGTTCTTTGTCCATAGTTTTAATTGAGGATGAGAGTTTTTGTTGCAGGTTTACCACCTTCTCATTAGCTTTGAAGGCCTCTAAAATGAAGTTCAAGCCTAAAATGGTCATGTCATCAACCATGGCTTCTATAGCCCTTCCATAAGTGGAATATATGTGTATATCCTTGATACTCTAAACCTCATCGTGAATGAGAATCATAGGAGGTGGAAGGGAAGCCAGTAGAGTAGGATCCAAAACCTTATCTTTAGCCAATAATGACTTGATGAAGTTAGAAAGAACTTGATTTTGTTCTTCCAACTATTCTATAGTTTGTTTACCATTTTCCACTCTCTCAATAACCTTGGTTATCTTTTTTCTTGGAGGTTATGTACTTCACTCTCGGGAGTAGATTCTCCCATTGGAATTCTAGAAACTTCCGTGCCTGAGGCTAATAGATCTTGCTCTACCTTATCAACATTAGGCTTTTCAACCTCTAGAAATTGTTGGCCTTGAGCATCTGTCACTATTATTGAAGTTGTTGTATCTCTCTTTGTTGGAGGAGGAGGAGTAGTACCTAACAAGCTTCCACAACATAAAAATTTGGCCTTGTCAAATGGGAAGAAGGTTTTCTCTTCGTGCTATTAACCAAGGGTTACACCCATGCAAAAGTAGTAGTAGAAGAAGAAGGGACAAGATGTACAAGAGCAAGTGAACCCATAACACTTAAGGTATTCACCATTTTTTCTTCCAAAGAAAGAGGTGAGTGAGGCATCCGGAGCTTCTTGTGCGAGAGGAATTTGTGGTACACTGGGAGGTTTAGTGCTAGGCACGTCCTTCTCATCTTCTATAGGAAACCAGCCGCATAAGCAAGTCCACTATCATTAATCATTTTTACCATGGGGGAAGGATTAGGGAAAGTCAATCTATTCCAAAATCCCCAAAATCTAGGTGCCAAACCTCACTATCCCCGATATCGAGAAAGAGGACTCAAGAGGTGATACATGTTCTTGGCCTTGGAATTTGATCTTCATGTTTACAATGCAAAGAGGAAAACCTTTAAGGATCGAATTTGTAATGAAAATGCAAAAGGGAGCAGGAGCACGAGCAAATGACCTTAATTACAGAATTTGAGAAAATGATGGTAAGTAAGAAATGTGTCAAATGCATAGAGAATAGTCCCATTAAATAGCCAGTTAGAAGAGAGAAGGTCATTAAATGCACATTAAATTCATATCGCATCAATTAAAAAGATAAGAGTTGGGAAGAGTGGAAAAAACTCGCCTTGATAGTCTTTGGTACATTTGGGACATTAGAGATGCAAAGATGCAATCCGGCCGACGTGGGCAATGTAGGTAAAGTGGGCCAAATGAGCACGGGTGGTACAAAAACTTGGAAATGTGAGGGGTGTGATTCGACAAATGCACACAATGCAGAAAAGTGGGGACAGAAGGCACGAGATGCTTTTGGGACAGATGGGACAAAAGTACGCGAAGGACCCGGTGCGGGTGATTGGGGAACAAAGAGCCCGGCGAACTTGGGACATGAGGACCAAAAAGTTCCGATCGAACCAAAAATTAAAGAATTTCAGGGAATGCGGCCGATTGGGGAACAGAAGGCCCGACAGAACTTGGGACATGAGGGACAAAAATGTTCGACAGACCCACAAATCACCAAAATAACTCCAAAAAATGTGAATTTTTACTATCTCCTCAACTTTTCACTTCACTAGAACATCACTAAAGGGTGTCAATTCAAAATTTTCAATTTTTCGACTTTCAAAAGAGGGGAAATTTTTAGAGGACAATAGCTAGCTCTTTTTGGGGATGACTTGGCTAGATTAGAAGAATGAGACAAGGCAAGAACTCTAGAAAACCTAGGGGAAGAAGACTAGTGCGTAATCCATTGGGCCATATAGTCAAAAGGCAAACCAATACAGAAGACAACACATAAACAAGGAAAAACACACCACAAATAGAAACAGGAGAAGCAAACACACTATACATAATATACAAAGAGACTTCCTATTCACCTAGTACTTGAATAATTTCAGTCACGCCCACTATAAGGAAGTGGGAGAAAGGAACCATCCATGTAATTAAGATAGAAATAATTTTCACCAAAGAAAATACCTAATTTGTAAAGGACCAAGTCAAATTGAATCAAACTTACCATGGCTTCCTCGAGGCTCATGTCTTTTATCCCACAACAAAACAATGTCTCCAACTTGAAAATTTTTGGACTTAGCCTTCTTATCAAACAAATATTTTACCTTCTCCCGGTGGGCATATATTATGTCAACAAACGTAGCCTGTCTTCATTCAACTTATGAAGATACATGATCCTTTTGTCTAAAGAATCATTGAAACTAGTGTCTTCAATGGCCTTTATTAAGTACAAAGCTGGTAGCTCCACTTTCACTGGTAATTGGGCTTCCACACCGTACACCACTTGAAAAGGGGACATCCCAAGAGCTCTTTTAGGTGTAATCATAGATTTTCTTGTGTCATTTTCTCTAAGATTCATTAACTAGTTTCCTTACTATAGCCACCAGATTCTTGTTTGTTGATTCTACCTATCTATTCCCTTGAGGATAGTAATTTGAAGAGTGAGCAAGGGAAATTCCATATTCATAATAGAAATCCATCATCTCAGTAGAAGAAAATTTTGAAGAATTATCAGTCACAATCTTGTTTGGCACTCCAAACCTTACCAAGATGTTTTCTTTGATGAAATTACATACTACCTCTGAAGTAGTACTTTTAAATGGGATAAATACTACTACCCTTTAGTGAAATAATCTATGTCGGTTAATACATGAGTATGCCCTGAACTTGAGGATGGGTTGAGTGTTCCAATAAAATCCAAACTCCATTGTTGAAGGGGTTCTTCAATCACAACTAGTTTAAGTGGAAAGGCAACCAACTTGGGTCTTCGCACAAAATTTTGACAAGCTTCACATTTATCAAACCATTTTGATGCATCCTTAAACAAAGTAGGCCAATAGTATCTAGTGTAAAGAATATTCTAAGCAGTAATAGCAGATGAGTAATGACCTCCACATGCTTGATCATGGAAAGATGAGAAAAGCTTCTTTTGTTGCTCCTTGTCAACACATTTCAGAAATCTTCCATCCACTCCACGTTTGAACAAAGCATTCTCCCACAACACGTATTATGTTGATATTAGCTTGATAGCTCTCTTTTATTTGGAAATAAAGCGAGAGGGACACTCCCCATAGGTGAGAAAATGAGTGATACCAGCATACCATTCATCGGTCGAGATCGAAATAGAACAATAGGAACATCAACCTCATTCTTAGGTTATTCATGACCAGACTCCTTCAAAGAATGAGTTCACACAAGCCTTTACCCCGAACTAGTTTGTTTGGTCTGATGTCAATATCATATTCTTGAACCTTTTCTCCCCAATTCCCTCTCTTAGTTCCAAATTATTGCTGCGTAAGAATAGACTTGATGGTTGTATTAGGCACAAGCACCATAGAGTGGGAGTTAAGAATATAAAATTAAAACTACTTGACAGCTTTAACCACTGCAAAGCATGTTTCTCCATCATGGTGTACTTCAACTCATGATTTTTAAGAATGTAGCTCATGAATGCAATTGGGAGCTCATGATCATCAGAATCTTTCTAGGTCAATACAACAGCTAGGGTGCTTTTTGTGGCATAACAATAAATAATAAAATCTTTACTAAAATTTGGACATGCTAAGATAGGAGTCTTAGCAATAGCATTTTTATCAACTTCAAATGCCTCTTTCCCTTCAGAGGAACAACCAAATATTTGTTTCCCTTTCATCATTTGGGAGATATTCAAAGTTAGCTCTATAAAATCAGGAATGAATCTTCTCATGAAGTTGATCTTACCAGAGAAAGAATGCACTCCCTTCTTACTTGTGGGAAGAGGAATCATTGAATAGCTTGAACTCATTCAGGATCAATTTTGATTCCATCTTTAGAGACAACATGCCCCAACACTTTCCCTCCGTGACAAAAAGACATATTTCTTGGGATTCAAAGAGACCCCATGTTCTCTTCACTTCAAGAGAACTATTTCAAGATGCTGAAAATGATCTACTCTAGTTTTGGAAAACACAATAAGGTCATCTAGATACACAACAATACATTTTCCTTTCAGCTTCCAAAAGACAAGTCCATAGCCCTTTCAAAACTACACTAACATTAATGAGTCCAAAAGGCATCCTCTTGTAGGAAAAAGTACCCTAGGGGGTGGTGAAGGTAGGCTTGTGCTGATCTCGTGGTATTAAATTCCACTTGATTATACCCGAGAAGTCATCAAGCATGGACAACATTTCGACCAGTAACAGACTTGCAAAACTTGATCCATCATGGGTAGAGGATAGTTTTCCTTCAAAGAAGCCTGATTTAGATTCCCAAGTCAACACATATACGAATCTCATTATTTTTCTTCCCGATGTGCACAATGTTAGTAATCCATGTCGAATGGTGAATATAGAAGATAATTTTAGTTTTCAATAATTTTTGTATTTCCTGAAAAATGGTATCGAATCTTGGATTGTACTGCCTTTGCTTTTGCTTGAAAGGTTTAATCCTAGGTTTGAGAGGAATGAAATGCTACATTTCCTTTGGTGGAAAGCTTTTAGATCATCATAAGAATAAGCAAGTACATCACTGTACCTCTTCAAAATACTTACTACCTTTTTCTTTTCTTCTTGCATGCAACATTTCCCAATGTTCACCATTTTGGGGTTATCAAAGCTCCCGATGTTAATATTTTCATACTCAACAGATTGCCGCACTCCTGTAGGAGTTTTAGACTTAACATACCTGTCATGTTTATCAAACAACTCCTCCAAACTCACCAGCCCTTTAGGAATCTTGTTACCTTTGAGTTTGATGCACCCATCTTGATCTGTCTCTTCTTTGACACCCTCCTCATTAGAAGATACACTCTCATGAGGAAAATTGTCACTTCCTTCAAAGTATAATTGTTCAAAGTTATCCCTAAGCTCCAAGAAAGAAAGCAAATGATGATCATCATTGAAAACTTTCCAGTTACTTGCATTATCAGGCACACTTGGCCTATGGATCATTTCAATGGTGAATTTATCTTGAGAGAAATCAGGGTGAGGTATCAACAATGATCTTGAGACAACTAGTGAATCAGCCCTGGTGTTCTTTTCTCTTGGCACTACTTCGATGGAGAAGGCATCAAGAAATTCAATAGAATCCCAAACTAGATTTCGTAATGCTTCAACCTTCTATTATTTACTTGAAAAAGGTCTTTTACTTGTTTAACAACTAGTTCTCGCATCTCCACGAGCTAGAAGATTCTTCACACCTTTTCTTTTGCAACATTAAGTCCAGGGATGAGGGCTTCATACTCGCTATATTATTGGTATTCTCAAACTGAAGTTTGAAAGAGAAAGGGTAAAACTTTCCTTTCGTGAGACATCAACACCACACTAGCTCCGTAACCACCGAGGAGCAACTTCCATCAAATTCTAGATTCTAAACACCATTAGGATCATGAAGTAATTCTTTGGGAAGTTTATTTTCCTCCGAGACATAATCATATAGTTACCATGTCCAATATCTTCATAGAGTATTTGTTCTTTGGGATCATCCATCTTTTGCACAATATACTCAGATTACTTCTCGGCAACATATTCTTCATTTTTCCATTGACTGGTATAAGGGCATGTGACCAATCCATTTGAATCTCTCCTCCGACGTCTTTACAAAAATTCCTACTTAACAACATACCATATGAAGGAGGGATATATGCTACCAGAATAGTAGCCAAAACCTTTTTCTCAGGTAAGGAAGCAAAAGCTACCTGTGCATCTTTAATCCTTCCCACCAAAGGCACCTCCCTACTCTCCATAGAATAACATGAACCAATAGTGCATGTGAGGGTGAGACCCAAAGCATGAGCCGAGTTTGGAAGGCATTACATTATCTCGATGCTCCCGAATCTATGACACAGCATTACTAAGTTTATGGCCTTCTATAAGAAGAGTCACATAAAAAGGTTTGATTTTCTCATTAGATGTGGTGACTATAGCCATAAGATTTGGATTGGGGTGCAGAGGATGGGGTAGGTAAAAGGCATTTAGAGGTAGTTTTGGAATGGGAATTGACAAAGTGGATCATTTTGGCAAAGGCTTTAGGGTGGGTTTGATAATACTCGGCCTCAAAAATTTGAACTTTTGTTTTCTTAAGATGGTCAATGATATCAAAAGATCCGGAGATGGATGGGGAATCATCACTAGGAATTTTAGGCTTATCGAGTTTAGGAGTTAGAGAAAAGAAGTTTTAGAAGTAGAAATACGAGAAGGATTATCGTATTAACCTTTTGTGTGGATGCAAAGGTGGGAATAGGAGATCCTTTTCTTGCCACAATCGGGATAGTTGTAGAATACTCTTTAGCTTTCTTGACGGGCTGCATCACTTTTTCCTTCTTATTTGTCTATTCTCATGTCATAATAGCATATGAATTTCTATTCATATCTGCTACAACTTCATCATAATCATCTTCTTCATCAATGCCCTCGTGAGGAGAAAATTAACTTGAGATCCATCAAGTTCTTCCAATTATTCCTCAACTTCCTCTCCGTTCTTCAAATTATTCATTAGTTTCTTTCTCAAGTTCCTCAACTTCACAAGTTGCATTGATAGGGACCTTGATGGGTGGTCCCTCGATTGGAAACCTTGTCCGAGAAGAGGGAAAACGGTTCTTGGGTCGGAAGTTTCTTCTTGGGACATCTTGATAAGGAGCATGCTTTGAGACAATTGTTTCTTGATAGCAATGAGGTCATTGGCCATTTTTTATACTAAGGGATCTACATTAGCTCCAGAATTTGAAGAATAAGAAACATATGCTTTAGACTTGGAAGGATCTCTTTTCAAATTTCCAGACATGATCAGGTCATCCTCAACACTAACAAACTAATCATTTATCCTCATCCAATGTTGCAAGATTATCTCTCCTCAATGCATAGCTTACCTCGTGAAATTGAGCATTTAGGAAAACCATTTTTGAATCTAGTCCATGTGCCAAGTGTCCAAAGTGGGATCTTATTAATCAAGTTATTGAACCTAGCCACAAACTCTCTCATAGGCTATTGTGGTTCTTTCTTGATTTGAGAAATGCATACAGCAGAGCATGCACATCTTCTTTGGGTATAAAAAGTTCTCAAATCTTGTCCTCATAGTAGTCCAATTGGTAATGGCCCTAGCAGAAGGTGATAGAACCGGTAAGTGCAGCAAGTTGGGGGACAATTAAGTGGACACCAAATCCTGAATTTTACATCAAAAACAACAAAACATCAAATTTAGTCTTTCGCGGACTTGAACCATGCCGAAAATTCAAAAATATGTCATAAAAATGGTACCATCGCATAGGGAGACCACACTTTGTATAAATATTGATTTTAAAGTGAATATAATAGGATAAACATCATTTTATAATTTTTTACTAATAGTAGGTCTTTAAGACACTTTTTCCCATGAATGTTTTTGTCTACGTTTAAGACTGAAAATTTTGTTTCACTTATTAGAATGTGATAAAACTTATACCATCCCAACAATGGTGAAACTATATACATGTTCAAAAAAATCATTTGATTTCAATATTTTTTATGAAGTTATGGTGGGCAAACGGAAAGTGCTCTGCTTTTCTTTATGTTTTCATACCACTTTCACGGAAAAATCTTTAAAAAAATATTGCTCAAAAAAATACAAATGAAATCTATCCCAAGATAGATAGTGACATCTAACTTCTCACTAAAGGAAATATTTATATATCAATTTTTGATCATCCAAATCACGGGCAAATGGACTCGTAATCTTATAGGTGTTTAAAAAAAAAAAATAAGTCATTGAATTTTGAGTGTTTAATATAGCTAAAATTTTCTATTTTTTTAAAAATTAGTAGTTTAGAAACTACATTCTAGATGCTACGATTCATATTCAAATAGTTTTTTTAATTTTGATTGTATCCATTGCTAATAATCCCTACAAGTTGATATTATGTTGTTATTTGCAATATGGCATCCACTTATGACCCCTTTTTGTCCCCCAACTTGGTGCACTTACCCAACCAATCTGCTGCATTATCTTGCAAAGTCTCTACAAAAAGCCTCGCCGAGACATATTCATGCTCAAAACCAAGGACTCCACATGCAACTATGAAGGTTGTAATATGTTCATCTAGGTGCATTTTACCATCACCTTTGAACTTGGGAAAGTTCTTTCTGTTACCCCTGGGTAACTCATGCAAAGGCCGAGGAAGGGCAGGCCCAACACGGTGGCCCCAAGGTAATGGAACTACCATTCTTGGAAATACTACTTGAAGAGGAACTGAAACACCAACAAGAATTAAAGCACAAAGGTTAGAGCTAAGTTGCTCTTAAGGGATACTACTTCTAAGAGTTCTATCTTCAACAGGGGTGTGCTTGTGGAATGAACTCTTCTATTTCTCCTTGTTGAAGGAAGAGGAAAACCTTGCTGCTCTAGGAGATGAAATTAAAATCTTCAATACCAAGGGCTCTCCTACCGTGAGTAAATCTTAGAGTCACCAGATCAAAGAATGATCAAGAAATTGTTCATAAACTAGAATCCATCAAAAATGAATTCCCAGTAGAGTCGCCAAAAACTGTTGGTTGTCAAATAAGGACTTTATCGAAATAACAGTCAAGGGATAACAATTCCATCCTCTTTGATGGGAGAGGTTCCCTTATTTAAAGGAAAAAACCTATTTACAAATGTACAACATTTAGTTTTAAAGAGGAGCTCTGATATCATGAAAGTGTTTGATATTACAGATCATCAATACAAAAGGATAGAAGAATTAAGGAATGGGAAAAGGCAGAATAGCACTCTCAGGAAATATAGATAACAAAATAATTCCTTACACATGCCAGAATGGAATCATATAGAACATAATCATTTGCATTAAAACCACAAGATGTTATTTCATAGACACAAAGTTCCAGAGATGACATCCATAAGAATACAAATCTTCTTGAAGTAAAATAGACTAATTATTCAATAACTTTTAATAGATAGAAAGGAAAGAACAAGAACAAATAGAAATAGAAAGAGATATCTTCTTGTATTGATGGCTTTTTACTCCTTTACACTTTAAAAATAACTAGAGTTCCGGCCCTTGAAAATGGCACAGAGAGCCCATTATATAGCTTACAAATTGGTTACACTTGGTAACCATTTCTTTTAACTAAAATATTAAAAGGAAGTGCTCAACAAAATGTCCTTAATTAGTTTACAATGAGCTTGATTCTAGGAAAATAAAGAGAACAAAATAAACTAGTAGAGAAAACTTATGCTTATTGTTGAGGAGGGCCCACTGACTTGAGAATCCATTACATGAATCTTTTAATTCCTCAGCTATCTCCCTGCCTCGTGGGACTAATGTGTTGGCAGTGGCGTGAGACCAAGTGCCTAGACATTTCTCCATGTTCTTATCAAACTCGGTATGTTCTAGGTAATCTTTATTAGCCTCTTCATGGCGATTGAAGAGAGAAACTATCCTTTATCTTCTCTTTGGTAATCAACTATTCTTTAAACAGGCCTTCTTTGAAAAATTTCCGAATCGGGTTTTAATCTCTTGAAGAGAGAAACGAACACCGAAGTTTCATCATGAAGATGAAAATGAATATCCTTAAAGGCAGATGCCACACAAGTCTTGAAAGATTCTACTTTCTACCAATCTGTTTCTCAATCCTCCAAAGGCTTCTTCCGTAACTTCTATTTTCCATTCAACACTGAACACCCATGACCCTAACAAGTTATCCTTGGCATCATAAAAAACTTTACTAGCCAACAATATCTTTTCATCAGCCTATCCCATCAGGCGAAGATCTATGATTAAACTACTCCAAAGCTTCAGTTCTTTGTCCATAGTTTTAATAGAGGAAGAGAGTTTTTGTTGCAAGTTGACCACCTTCTCATTGGATTTGAAGGCCTTTACAATTAAGTTCAAGCCTGCAATGGTCATGTCATTAACCATGGCTTTCATATCCCTTCCATAAGTGGAATATCTGTGTATATCCTTGATACTTTGAACCTCATCCCGACTTATAATCATAGGAGGTGGAAGGGCAGCCAGATTGAGCAGGATCCAAAACCTTATCTTTAGCCAATAATGAATTGATGAAGTTGGAAAGAACTTGATTTTGTTCTTCCAACTATTCTATAGTTTGTTTACCCTTTTTCACTTTCTCAATAACCTTGGTTACTATTTCTTAGAGGTTATGTACCTCACTCTCAGGAGTAGATTCTCCCATTAGAATTGTAGAAAGTTCTAGGTTAGAGGCTAATAGATCTTGCTCTGCCTTATCAACCTTAGGATTTGCAACCTCTAGAAATTGTTGGCCTTGAGCACCTGTCACTATTCTTGAAGTTGTTTTAGCTCTTGTTGTTGGAGTAAGAGGAGTAGTACCTAACAAAGTTGCCACAACATCCAAATTTGGCCCCGTCAAATGGGAAGAAGGTTTTCTCTTCTGTTATCAACCAAGGGTTGCACCCATGCAAAAGTAGAAGAAGAAGAAGAAGGGACAAGAGGTCCAAGAGAAATTGAACCCATGACACTTAAGGTATTCACCATTATTGCTTCTAGAAAGAGGTGAGTAAGGCATCTAGAGCTTCTTGTGCAGAGGAATCTGTGGTACTTTGGGAGGTTCAAAGGCTAGCCACCTCCTTTTCATCTTCTACTATAACTTATAAAGTTCCTATAGGGTTTGGTACTTTTCCATCATCACTTTCACCGAGAATAATAATGTTCTCTCGGCCCTCAAGGCAATCCTGAATGCTCTAGAAGGGGCTCTTCCTCAATTGGCTCTTATTTAACCTCTTTTATCTTTTTTGGTATACTTGAGTAGAAGAAGAGGGAGTAGATAATTTAGGTTCTTTAATTGAGGAAGAAGGAGGGGTTTGAACATGTACCTCTGTGTTGGGTGTATGTGTTTCCTTCCTAGGTGTTGAAGTATCTCCGGAAGACGATCCGCTCCGATTCCTCTAAAGCTCTTGAACCTTCCTATCAAACCAACTTTGGTTCTTACAAGAAAAAGGGTCAAAATATTAACCAAGTCATCCTTCTCCTTCTTGTACCAATCCGATATTCCAAAGGAGTATGTTTGACTAATGTCTCATATTCAAAAGACTATGAATTTGATAGAGATTGATCTCTTTAATCAATTGCACAGAGAGATTCTGCCATAGTGCCTTCGCCTTGCTTCAAAATCATTTACACAATTAGCCTAGTAATCCTCGTATTTGGCTGTGATGACAATTCATTATGAGGTTCTCTCTCAATGAAATTATTCAAGTCAAAGAAATTTCTAGGCCTAAAAAAGTGGTTAGTGATGGGAGCAAGGTTCCTTTGTATATTTTGGGCATCCAAGGTTGTTTTACATGTATAGTTTCCCAAAGAAATAGGGAAATGCAGACTAGTTATTTTCTTGTCCCTCCATGGTTCTATGTAATTTATCCAATTACCTACACACTTCAATTAGAGCCATCTTTTCATTACAAAACATGGGGAGCTTTAGAGGCTTGTTTTCATAGCCAGCCAACTTGATATATGAAAACCTCCATAATTGAATGAAGAGAGCTCCATACTTAGCTATCAAGTTCATGGCTTCATCATAAAACCTCCTGGCAAAGTATCACCTTCTAAGAGCCTTACAATATACATGTTAAAGGCATCATTAACTCTTCTGAAATTGTGGTTGCTAGTTTCAAGGGTGATTTGAGGGTAGTATGCATAAATGGGCTCATCCTTCTGGCCCTCCATGTATGTGATTCCAAACCATTGCCGGGATGCTCCTAGGGAATACATGAGATAAGAAGTCATATAGAACTTCTTAGTCTACTACAAATTAGAAAATTGCTCGATCAAATTCATGCAAATGATTTTTGCCCAATTTATGTTTTGATTACCTTCATATATGATGTTGATGAAAGGGCACATCCACAAGTGAAATTCTTTGGTAGAGGGAAACACCATGACATGAGCTAGAAAAATGATGAAATGAGACAACTCTTCATTAAAATCAGCCCTAATAACACCTTGGAAAGTCGAGATGCTCCCTTCTTAGGGTTCTTCAACCATGATTTTACTATTCTTGTCTTATATTTGTCACTTTGTCTGCTCAAATAGGGTCTCGAGCTTGAGCTCAAGTGAGAATGATGGATTCTTTAGTTTCGGAATATGTAGAGCAAAGTAGTAATAACAACAACATCTAGTTTGGTGATCAGCTTCCCATGCATGTTAGTCAATTCTTTGGTGTCTGAGTTAAAATGAGCTCCACAGGTGAGCACGATGTCGGCACATTATAAAGAGATAGGGAAACTAGCCGCATAAGCAATTCCATTGTCATTGATCATTTTTGCCATGGGGAAGGATTAGGGAAAGTCAATCTATTCCAAAATCCCCAAAATCCAGTGCCGAACCTCACTATCCCGATATCGGGAACAGAGGACTCAAGAGGCGATACATGTTCTTGGCCGTGGAATTTGATCTTCATGTTTGCAATGCACAGAGGAAAAACCTTCAAGGATCGAATTCTTAATGAAAAATACAAAATGGAGCAGGAGCATGAGCAAATGACCTTAATTAGGGAATTCGAGCAAATGATGGCAAGTGAGCAATGTGTCAAATGCATAGAGAATAGTCCCATTAAATAGCCGTTTATAAGAGAAGGTTATTAAGACTTAAAAAGATAAGAATCGGGAAGAGCAGAAAAAAATGGCTGGATATTCTTTGGTACATTTGGGACATTAGGGACGCAAAGACGTGATCCGCCGACCCAGTGCGATGTGGGTAAAGCGGTCCAATTGAGCACGAGTGATCCGAAACATGGAAAGATGAGGGACACAAAGATGCAATTCGGTTAATGCACGTGATGCGGGAAAAGTGAGGACATAAGGCACATATGCTTTTGGGACAGATGGGACAAAAGTACGTGAAGGACCGAGATGTGGGTGATCGGGAACAGAGAGCACAGGTGAACTTGGGACATGAGGGAGAAAAAGTTCCGACTGAACCAAAAGTTAAAGAATTTCATGGAATACAGCTGATTAGGGAACAAAAGGTCCAACAAAACTTGGGACATGAGGGATGAAAATGTCCAATGCAGACCGAAAAGCTCCAAAATAACTCCAAAAAATGTGAATTTTTACTATCTCCTCAACTTTTCACTTCACTAGAACATCACTAAAGGGTGTCAATTCAAAATTTTCAATTTTTCAACTTTGAAAAGAGGGGAAATTTTGAGAGGACAACACCATGATAAGTGTAGATTTGAGTGGGTGAATTTCTCCTGAAGAACCTAGTAGCAAGAGCAATCCTAATGTCATTTCATCCTAGAAGATTATGCTTATGGGTCACCTACCAATGTGTTGATGTCCCACATAGGGTATAGGCTAGAATATTCCTCCTCTCAATAGGTCTATCCAATGTTCCTCCATGGTGTGCGGGATTACCATAGAATCTTCTTCTCTAGTGTAACAAGGTATCGAGTTGTTACCTATCCTCATGATATAACGTGATTTATTGTCTTTAGAAAATATATGCTTTACTTCGCGCCCCACCAAATCATAAGTGCTATGAGCCTAGTTATCATAAGAAAAAAATTTAGTATCGGTGATAGACTATGAATCCTCCCACCGAATTATTCCTTCTTTAGATGGCTCAAGCATATCCTGGATCCCCAATGGTGCGTACATAAATCCTATTAAGGTATTCTTCACTCAAGGGCTCAACATAGGGTGCAGATTTGTCATCTGTTAAAGGGATAATAACTCTTTCCTCCTTGTTTTCAAAACTGATATAACCCTTGTTGAACTGAATATCAACATTATTTGCATAGCACCAAGGACACCCTAATAGAGATGGGAATCTATCCAACTCTCAATGCTAAAACCTCAAAATCTCCAATGAACTTGGCTCCTTGTATGGTAATAGATGCATCTTTCAAAACTCCGATGGGAGTGGCCTTAGTCCGATTAGCCATGAACAATACATTAGAGGATGGCTGTAATGGAGGTATCCCCATTTTTACCCATGCATCTAAGGTAAGAACATTGACTTTCGTGCCTGTATCAATCAATATATTACTCAATAGCCACCCATCCACAACAACATTCAGAGTTATTTCCTTGTCATAATCTAGGATATATGGGGAAGATTCACATGTAGGATCTTCCATCCAGTCTCAAAGCTTATGTGTAGAATATTTCCTTTTAACCAATTCCCCAACAATGGAATGATATTCTCCTGGCGCAACAATTTGCACACTTCTCTCAAGTCATCCATATCAGTTTGGACCATCTTTGATGCTTTCTTTTGCT
This sequence comes from Taxus wallichiana var. yunnanensis, assembly GCA_018340775.1. Taxonomy (NCBI): domain Eukaryota; kingdom Viridiplantae; phylum Streptophyta; class Pinopsida; order Cupressales; family Taxaceae; genus Taxus; species Taxus wallichiana. The sequence continues at coordinate 548,143,659 of CM031243.1, forward strand.
CCATCTTTTGTGATTTCTCTTTTAAATATTATATCTCACCTTGAAGATTTCTGAGTACCTCCATGGTTTCCTGATAAACCTCCTTCTGATGGGTAGGATCTGGGTACCGTGCATGTAGAACCTCTTCCTTAATGATGGTAGGCTTCTGTTGTAATGCTTCTATGGCACGTGCTGCTTCAACGAAGGTCATGATCTTTACCTGCACTACCTCAGATTATGCTCCCAACTTGGGCATCCACTGATTTTTGAAAACGCACTGTATCCTAACCATCCCTGTACATTTACTTTATTGTTTATGCTTCTTTCTAAGATGCTCATACAGGCCCAATAATTTCTCATAGCTATGATTCTTTCCACAGAAAAGAACATAAAATATTCGAGGACATTCACACCTGTAATGGTTAGGAGATCCACATATATAACATGTTTCACGAGGGAACTCACTTCTTACACCAATACGACCTCGTCCTCCAAATCCACCATGGTATCCTCGACCTCTACCATGACCACCTTCAAAAAACCCTTCATTCTGATCATAGTGCATCTGATTGTGATCCCAATCATGATGCTCGTTCTTACCTTTAGAGTTATCTAAAACTCCTTTTTGTCATACACCAATATCTATAACATCTTAGATCTGACCAATCGTCGGTAGTCTTCCATGTCATGAGTCGTGGGCTTGTAGATTTTACAGTAGCTTAAAACATTCTTCCTTATCACACATTGTAATAATGGGCAACGTCTAGCATTATGGTTTAAATGGCATATATCACAATCCAACAACAATGAGCACACTAATGCAGTGGGAACAATTTTCCTTTGTGTGACCTTCCACGTCGCAATATGTGCATGTCTCATGTGATGAATTTGTCGATAGTTTCTCCAACCACTTTTCCATAGCTACGATCTATGCTTCTAAAAATGGCCTCACCTTAGTGTCTATGTTTCCAATTGCCTTAGCATGTAAGGCTCCTTTAAGTGCTTCACATGGATCAGTGTATGTTTTATGTGATAGTGCCCTTATAAAAGGTGTAATCAGGCCTCCAACAAACCATTGTGCATGCTAGCTTGCATGAATATCATAAGAAATCTTAGATAACAACATTTTGAAGTGAGCATCATACTCTCTGACACTTTCAGTAGTGCCTTGCTTAATATCCTTGAGTGCACTTATACTCTTTTGTTCAAACTCAGGGATGTGAAACTCTTTAAGGAATGCATCTTTCAAAGCTGTATAGTCTACACAAGTCTGATCAGGGTCAAAATTTCTATACCAGCTATGTGCACGCCCTTGTAACGTAGTATTAAATATACTTTCCCTACGCTCAAAAGTTTTGATTCCTTTTGTGTGCCATTGTATTTCACACATATGTACATGTTCAATAGAATCTTATATGCCCCTATACTCTGGAAGACGAAGATACATCTCCATATAAATATTATGGGGTTGGTGCAGACCTTTCCTGCTTGATCTAGAACCTCTTGTGTTTACTTTGCCCCTAGAACCACCAGATCCACCAAAGATAGAGCCACCTATACCTCCCGAACCCAAACCTATATCCGGGGTCGACCAGAAGATGTTCTTCCCTGTGTCCCAACCGTAGTATTGAAATGCACCCCAACAGTTTATGAAGTGTTACTACTCCTAGAAGATATTCCAAAAATCTACGCACTTGAATTCTGTGTAGATGATACACCCAAAAAGGTACTCCCATATAATAGCAAATCCATTTGCATTGTTATCGTTATGCCTCTTATAAGACTTGCTCCTACTCTCCCACTATTTTAATTAGCTTTCTGACTATTTGTTATACTAGATACTTTGGAAAATCAAGCACAAGGGAAAGATTGTCATGTGCATTCGATGCATGCCCATGGCCTAGGACATTTTTGCTGGCATGCTTCTACGTGAGGCCAAGGAGGGTTCCCTATCATGCTTTCCTAAATGGGGGAGTTCCTGATGCTCGGGTTCCACGTCTTCTGCATGAACTTCAACTCCTTCCCAAAATATCTTTCTCCACAATTCCATTTTCTCTACAACATCCCGCTGCTTCTCTACCTCCTTCTCATGTACCTCATTATACTTAAGCCACCTTTCCTCTCTCTACCTCTATGCTACTAGGTCTGCCATCTTTCACCAAACCTTCTCCTACCCTTGTGCGTGGTGGGGTTTAGTTAACCATCGGTTTTCTCTCCAAATTCAAAGTTACCATCAGGATCTTGATCACTAGTGGAATGCCTTGTAGGTAAGTTCCCCTTGGATATCGTAAAAATAGAATTCAGCTACCTCTGGGCATAAATAAGTGGAAATTGAGTACTCCAAGATATAACTGTTCAAAACACCACAAAACCATGTATCCACTATGTGATTCCAAATCAGATCAGCATCATAAAGGGCCTAAAATTCTTCCTACATCCAGACAAGTGTGTGATACCTCCAATTCCATTTAGATGCATAAGCAATCAACCACTCGTACAATTCTACTAGAAAGATAACGAAGAAGCTCTCATATAACTATCATATAGATTCTATTCCACCCATACCCGTGCATTAAACTCATATCCAGATGTTGAACCTCCACGTGTATTCTTCTTATAAGTCATGTATCCACTTCTCAACACTTGCTAGGGTTAACCAAAGATGTATTTATCGCGAACCATCCTGAAAACAACTGAAAAAGAGGTCCTGGAAATGGAACCAATGATGCAACCTAGAATTTACCAAAGAAAAGCCCAGTGCACCGGCACATCACTCGGCATAGATTGAGCACTCACCTAAAGCTCATAAAGGTACCAAACCCCTCTTTAAGGTTGCTTTTGCAGGATGTTAGCATGATGAAGACTTAAAGAATTCAGATCTATGACTAATATATCATTCTACAATACATATTCAGATCTATATCTAGAGAATAACAAACTTAAGAGATAACCATGATGAAATCAAGCATGCACGAACCAATTATACTCAAGGATTTGACACTTTGATTCAGCCAACACATTCCATTGCATTAAAATGATAAATACATAGAAGCTTATTACAATAGATAATACCATAGTCTATGTGCGCATCATATTTGGTAGCATAACCTCACAATAAATCAGTTCTCACACCCCCTATGCCACACAGTTATTTTCATTTTTATAAGGGTGGGGATTTTCCCTTCACTACTTCTCTAATCCCAAAATAGGTCGTATACTATTATTAGCCACGCGCCATTACAAAAATAGCCACACATGCAAGTGTGCTAACAATAAACTACTTCTAGTTAACTTCCAAAGTAGTAAATCTATTCTCAGCCTGCATCCATGCAAAGCACTTCATAGCCGATCCTCCAAAAATAGCCAATGCATGTCGCACAAGTCTCTAACCAGTTTGTGTGTTCCACACGCCATCTTCCAAAAATAGATCCTCATCGTGAAAAATGGCTAAGTCCTGAATCTATCTTTGTTCTCACTCGTGATTCCTTTTCAATCCTCCCATGCTTTTGAATGTGCTATGCTCTTCCATGTAGACCTTCTGTATGTTCTTCACTAAGTGTCATACTTTAACTTATAAACACAAGGTGGCGTAAAAAATTTGAATCATACAAAATTACCATATGTCCAACCTCAAGCTTCTTGTCCTTGATGTGTCTATCATGCCATGCCTTCTTCCATTTATTTTCTTTCTTCCAACTCGGTCATGTTATAGTGTGCCTTTCATCTAGTTGCATTATTTTTTCAATACATTCTTTAAGTTCTTGCTCATCTACTAAACTACCTACATGCACATAAACAATGATAGTAACATGAATTCCACTGGTAGAACAACATCCATGCTAAACACCAACTGAAAGGGTGTGGCTTTATTCAACCTTTTGTAGGTTGTCACGTATCGCCAAGTACAAAAGTGACTTTATCATCCCAATATTTTCTTCCAACATCAAAAATCTTAGTTAAGGTATTGCTCAATATCTTGTTGAAGGCCTCAGCAGTTTCATTTTCCTGAGGATGATAGGGTGTTGTTTTATGGTGTGCAACCATAAATTCATCCAATAGTATCTGATAGTCTCATTAAGAAAATGAGTACCCCTATCACTTGTTAAACTTAAAGGGCATCCATACCTACTGATAATATTTTCCCACAAAAATCTTGTTGTCATAGTTATTGTATAATCCTTTGGAGGCACCGCTTGTACCCATGTTGTAAGATAATTTGTACAAGTTATACTATAGCGCGATCCATTCCTGCACATGGGTGGGGAAATAGGATCCATAAAGTCAATTTCCCACTTCTCAAAAGGTTTTACACTAGTAATAGGCCTCAAAGGCATTTCATCTCTATGCCCAGGCTTTCCAAGGCATTGACAATGATCACATGCCTTACAATATTCTTTGCAATCCTTGTATAATGTTTCCCACCATAGACCAACTAATAAAATATTATGCGTAGTGGCGTCTCCTACATAGTGTCCACTTGTAATTCCACCATGAGCCTCCTCCATAATTTCTTTACACTCATGCTCAAGTACACACTGGCACAAAACTTCATCCCAACCTAATTTGTATAAGTATCAACTGATCAATATATAAGGAACAGTGCGGATAGGAAGTTATTTCTTCTCCAAAGCCTTCATACCTTTAGGCACCACACCCATTTGAAAAAATACATCAATATCCTCTAAGTCTAAGGGCGTGTTGTTTAACCTAAATAATTGTGCATCCGGAATTATATCCTCAATGCTCTGTGTGTCCTCTCCCAATTGAATCCTAGATAAATGGTATGGACTAGAATTACTCTTACCTGACTTAACCACCATAGTAAAGTTAAACTCCTAGAATAACATAAACCAACGACATATGTGCCCATGTAAAATGAGTTTATTCACCAAGTACTTCAATGCCATGTGGTCTGTATAAAAGATTAATGAGATAGCCAAAAATACTTGGTGAAACTTATGGAGTGCGTATATCATAGACAATGCCTCGTGTTATTTAGTGGTGTAATTTTGTTGTGCTGGAGTCAACTTCCTTCTTACAAAACAAATAGGATGATAAACAATCCCTTCTCCAACATAGGCTAATACCACACCAATAGCCATTCCAGAAGCATCTACATGAACGTGAAAAGGCTTGGTCTAAGAAGTAAAGTGTATAATAGGCATTGTAGTAAGCCGTTCCTTGAGTGTCTCAAATGTGCACTATTGTGCCTCACCCAAATAAAACTTGCCTCTTCCTTTTAATAACTCTTCTAAGGGTACAATGATATTGACATAACCTTTGATAAAATTTCTACAAAGATCCCATGTGCCCCAAGAATCAGTGCACCTCGCTTTGGCTAGTTGGTTCCTCTAAGCACAAAATAATAGAAACCTTAGCAGAATCCAATAAAAACCTTAGTTACTGAGATGATATGTCACAACAAAATTCCAAAGGGTGTGGTAAAAACACACTTCTTAATGTTTAATGAGATGCTCAATTTCGACATCTCTCAAACATGAGCCTTAAGTTATCACAATGATCCTTCACAATCCCATAGACTATCCAATCATCCAGATACACCTGTAAGAACTTATGAATAAAATCCTAGAATGCCTGTACAACAATGCACGAAAATACTGCAGGCGCATTCTTTAATCCAAAGGGCATAACTGTGTATGTAAAACTTCCCCACTCAGTGGTGAAAGTTTTCTTCTCTTGATCCTCTTTAGCTATCCTCACCTAATGATATCTAGAGAATCCATCAGTGAAGGAGTAGATCTCGCGCCCTACAATACCTTCCAAAATTTCCTTAGTAAACAATGTGGGAAAGGGATCAATTACACATGCAACATTTAACTCCATGTAATCCACACAAATTATGATTCTTCCATCCTTCTTAATACTGATCACCATAGGGCTCACCCATTCGACTCCTCGATGGGCTCAATGATTCTAGAATTCAACATTTTGTCAATTTCTTCTTTCACCTTGACACGCAAGTTTAGATTCATCTTGTAAGGCCTCTTCCGAATTGGGCGCACACCTTCCTTCAACTTGATTCTCATTTCACCCAAAGATTCATGTACCCCTTTCAATTCATGATAGCCTCTAGGAAAAGATCCTGTAATTCACACAACTCAATTATCTTAGCAACTTTAGAGTCAAACCAATAATCTCCAATGATGGCCTCCTTTAGTTCAACATCCATTCCAATGTTTACTTTCTTAGTCTTCATAGGTTCATGATAGGTGTGTGCCTTCTCATATGCACTTTCCAAGACCTTACGCATACCCTCTGTATGCTTAATATCCAAGTTCTCCACTTCTTCATCATCAACTATATAGACCATCTTACCCTTTTCTCTTTCTAGGCAGGCATACCCAAGTTGCTCAACATCTATTTATTTCTCTTCAAAGTGCACCTCCAGGTTTGAATCACCTAATAACTCTTGAAGGAGTTCCTTATCCTTTGTACTATCTCACATAGTTAAGAGATTCATAACTTAACGTCTCATTCACTAGAGGTTTAGTGAAAAAAATGTCAAAGGTTTGAATCATACCCGTAGAGTTATTACCAATTTCTAGTTTGTCTATTGAACTCTACGTAGATAAACCATGCATGTGCATAGCCTCACAAGGTGAAATAGAGCTTGTGAACCCACAACGAAGGTGTTAAAGCTTCCTGACCCTCTATCTAGAGTTTCTCACACTGTTGAATGTGGTGTTGAACAATATCATTACCATGAAATGCACATATTTGAGTAGGTGCTTTGCTCCTTAGAAACCTAGCTGATAAAGTAATTGTCACTTCTCTCCACTCCAAAATATTATCCATGTGAACCATCTACTAACGTCTTTGTCATCCCACATAGAGTATAAACCCTAATATTCCTTCTTTCTACCTGACATTCCCACTAAAATTCCATAGCTAGAAATAATACCTTAGGATTTTCTTCACTAGTGTACCTTGGTACTGACTACTACCCAAACACCTAATACTTGTGTGGCTTAATTACGCACACAAATGCACTTCTCACTTCATGCCCCACCATTTCACAAGTTCCATATGCCCAGTTTTCACATACTGCAACACTTGTAGTATCACTCATGGATTGTGCATCATCCCATGGGAGAAATCCTTCCTTTGATTTCTCAAGAACTTCCGGATCTCGAATGGTGTGCACATAATTTTTGTTCAAATCTTCTTCACTTTAGGGCTTTACATAAGGTGCGAGACTTCTCACTTGTCAAGGGATAATGACGCACTCCTTTTTTCTCAAAAATTATATACCCTTTGTTAAAGTGCATATTAGCATTATTTGCATAACACCAAGGGTGCCCAAGTAAAGCTAGAAAATTGTCAACTTCGCAAGCACTAATACCTCAAAATCCTAAGTAAACTTGGCTCCTCGTATAATAATTGATGCATTTTGTAAAACTCCAATAGGTGTGGCTTTAGTCATGTTTTCCATAAACAAAACATTTGAAGATGGCTGAAATGGTGGTCTGCCCATTCGAACCCACGTGTCTAAAGTGAGTACATTTACTCTCGCGCCTATATAAATTAAAATATTACTCAAAATCCAACCATCCACAAAAAAATTCAGAGTGATATCCTCATCATAATATAGGCTATGAGGGGGAATGTGAGCATGCAAAATCTACCTTTCATGCTCAATCCTAATGTGTGGAGTGTTTCCCTTTAACCAGTTTCCTAGCAAAGGAATAATGTTCTCTTGATGCAACATCTTGCAAACCTCCTTTAGATCATCAACATTCATCTAATGCAGCTCAGTTGCCTAATTCTATTCTAACTTCCATGATTTTTCTTTCAAACATTGTATCTCACCTTGGAAATTCCAAATCACCTCCATGGTTTCTTGATAAACCTCCTTCTGATGCATAGGGTATGGATACTTTGGATGTAGAAATTCCTCCTTAGTAATGGTAGGATTATGTTTTGGAACTTCCTAACATACACAACTTCAGCATGTGTAGTAATATTCACAAGTACCAACTCAAGATCCGGTGCTACCTTCGGCATCCATTGATCTTCCATGGTGCATTTCACTCTAACCATTCCCATGGCATTGTTATCTTATTTGTGTTTCTTACTCAAATGTTCATACAAGTCTGGGAACTCTTCATAGTTATGATTTTTCTTTCAAACATTGTATCTCACCTTGTAAATTCCAAATCACCTCCATGGTTTCTTGATAAACCTCCTTCTGATGCATAGGGTATGGATACTTTGCATGTAGAAATTCCTCCTTAGTAATGGTAGGATTCTGTTTTGGAACTTCCACGACATACACAACTTCAGCATGTGTATTAATATTCACAAGTACCAACTCAAGATCCGGTGCTACCTTCGGCATCCATTGATCTTCCACGGTGCATTTCACTCTAACCATTCCCATGCCCTTGTTCTCCTATTTTTGTTTCTTACTCAAATGTTCATACAAGTCCAGGCACTCTTCATAGTTATGATTTTTCTTTCAAACATTATATATCTCACCTTGGAAATGCCAAATCACCTCCATGGGTTCTTGATAAACCTCCTTTTGATGCATAGGGTATGGATACTTTGGATGTAGAAATTTCTCCTTAGTAATGGTAGGCTTCTATTTTGGAACTTTCTTGACATACACAACTTCAGCACGTGTAGTAATATTCACAAGTACCAACTCAAGATCCGGTGCTACCTTCGGCATCCATTGATCTTCCATGGTGCGTTTCACTCTAACCATTCCCATGGCATTGTTCTCTTATTTTTGTTTCTTACTCAAATGTTCATACAAGTCTGGGAACTCTTCATAGTTATGATTATTTTCGTAAAAATAACAAACAATGTTTTGAGGAAACTTGTGCCTGCAATGATCAGGGGATCCGCATGTATAAAAATTTCCATGAGGGAAATCACTTCTTCCACCACTGCGACCTTGGTCTCTAAATCCTCCATGACAACCTCAACCTCTACCATGGCCTCTATCATAACACCCTTCATTATGATCATGGTCATGATGCTCACTTTTCTCCTTAAATTTATTTGCAACACTCACCTGTTGTACGCCAATATCAATGACATCATGAATTTGATAAATCAACCTGCAATCCTCAGTATCATGAGTAGTAGACCTACAGATCTTGTAGTAACATGACACGTTCTTTCTTATCATGTGTTGCCACAATGGACACTCGACTTGAATCGTGGTCTAGGTGACAGATCTCACAAATTGAGCAACAAGGAGCACATTGATTTATGAGGAAAAATATCCTTGGTATGCCCTTATGATTCATAATTTGTGCACCAAATCCCACTTTGTGTCTCATGCACCAAATTAGCTGATAATTTCTCTAACTGTTTAGCCATCGCTACAATCTAAGATTACAAGAATGGGATCACTCTTATGTCTACACTCCCTACCATCTCGAATGCAGAGATACTTCAAGTGCCTCACACGGATCTGTATAAGTCTTATGTGAAATTTCCCTTCTAAAAGGCATGATCAGTCCTCCAACGAACCACTAAGCATGTTGGCTTGCGTGTATGTCATAAGATAACTTGGAAAAAGAGTCTTGAAATGAGCATCATACTCCCAAACACTCTCAGTAGTGCCTTGCTTAATGTCTTTCAATGCGTTGATGCTCTTCTGCTTAAACTTAGGGATATAAAATTCTTTCAAGAAAGCATCCCGCAATGCAGTATAATCTACACAAGTATAGTCAGGGTCAAACTTTTTGTACCAACTATGCATGCGCCCCTATAATGTAGTTGTAAAATGACTCACCTTGTGCTATAGAGTAGTAATTCTCTTCACACGCCATATTATCTCACACATATACACGTGCTTCACTGCATATTAAATGCCACTATATTATAAAAGATGAAGATACATCTTCATATTAATTTTTTGGGGTTGGTGCAGACCTTGCCTACTAGATCTAGTAAATGTATTACCTCCTTTGTTTTCTCCATCCTATAACTACTATATTTCTCGGTGCTCGAACTACTTGACTCTCTTGATCCTCCTCCCAAGTAGACAATGAACCAGAGGATGTAATTCCTTGTGTTCCAACAGTCATGCTAAATTGGACTCCCACGCCTATGAAGTTTTACTACTTCCGATGTTATACCAACATTCTCGTGTGCCCACATTCCGTGCTAACGACGCACCAAAAACATACCTCCATCTAAACATCCAAATAACATAGACGATTACACCACCGTAGATGAATAAGCTACTTGATTAACTCCCAAACTTGATCAAATTGACTCTATCTCATCTGTAACTCTTCTACCCACACTAGATTGTTTACTATTAATTGCCATAGAATATTTAAAATCAAGTGCAAAGGCTAGGTCACTAGGTAGGATCGAGATGCGCACTTGTGGTTTTGAATATTTCTTCGTATGTGCCTTCATTTGAAGCCAAAAAGGGTTATCTACCATGCTTTCCAAAATGGAGGATTTCTAGATGCTCTGGTTCCACATCCTCTACATGAGCTCTAAATCCTTCACAAGCCATCTCCCTCCACAACACCATTCTTTCTGTGATCTCTCACTACTTCATTAGATCCCTCTCGCATACTTCATTAAACTTATGCCACCTTTGTTCTATTTGTCTCTTTATCGCTAGCTCTGCCATCTTTACCAAACATTCTCTAGCCCCTACACATGGTGGGGTTTAGTTGGCCATAGGTTTTTCCTCCAAATCTAGGATCACGATCAAGATCTTAATTTCTAAAGGAATATCGTGCAAGTAATATTCTCTAGGCTCATGAAAGAACTGGAACTCGACAAATTCTGGGAAAGAGTAAGTTGAAACTGTGTACTCAAGAATATAGATTTTCAAAACACCATGGAACCAAACATCCAAAGAGCACATCTAAATAAGATCTACATCATACAAGGCTTAGAATTCTTCCTGCATCCAAAAAGTGTGTGAAACCTCCATTTCCTCTTATACACGTAAGCAACCAGCCACTCATATAGCTCTATAGGAAATATGGTGAAGAAAGTCTCATACAATGTGTCATATAGATTCAATTCAACCCACATGCGTGCATTAAACTCAGGTCCAATGCTAAATCTGCAAGCATACTCTTCTTCTAAATCATCTAACCACTCTTCAATACTGGCCAAGGTCAATGGTACATCTTCATCATGCAACATCCTGAAAAACAGTTGAGAAAGAGGTACCCGATGGAACCAATGATGTAGCCTAGAATATACCCATAAAATCCCAAGGTGCGTTGGCACATCACTCAGCCTGAACTGAGTGCTCACCCGAAGCATGCAAGGGTACCAAGTCCCTCTTTAGAGAAGCTTGTCCAAGATGTTAGCATGAATGAATGTATATTTCAGATCCATAACAAATAATCAATTAAACCACAGTGCATAAACCAAATCTAGATCTAAACCATATGAAGGAATAACTAAACAATTACTATAATCAAATTTACCATGTAAGATCCATGTTCAGTTACATCCAACACCAATATCCAGCCAATAAGATCCATTATATTAATACTGTAAAACTCATAAGCTTCTTACATACATAATAAAGTCACCATAGTCATGCACACTAATAAACTTGTAGTATAACACTACCATAATCACAAACTATCTAAATTGTGTAAATTAATACGTATTTATAGGGGTGGGGACTTTTCCTTCACCACCCATGCACCTTAAAAAATAGGCTACATGTTAATAATAGCAACGCTTCCTTACATGAGAATAAAAAAGCATGCAAGATTGCTAATAATAGATTATCTAATAATACATATGTACTATAATCCTAATATTAGCTCCGAAACTCTGCATGGTTCTCAATCTTCTGTTAGTACCAAAATATCCTTGCATGGTCTACAAGTCTTCTAAAAAATGTGATCCACACTCTATGTCTAAATTTAGCCCCAATCATAAACGGCTAAGTCCTTATTTACAATTGTTCATGGGTGCACCCTAACCTGCTATACTTACGCACGTTCCTACGTGCCTTATGCCTGTAAACACAATCCTTCTACACTATAATACTTAATCTGAATTTATTCAGTTCAAAAATCATGCCTCCTGATGGTGGATCTCTAGAATGAATTTAAACTCTTCCTTGCGGTGCATGAATTTGTCTTGCTCTTTCTAGTTAAACAACATGTTCCTCTTCGAGATCCAAAAATATTGTGGCTATGACATATTGGAAAAATATTTATCTCACGAGCCAAATAACCTCTCTTAAATTCAAAGAAATATCCTCTTGAACATGGAATAATGGTTCTGGTCTTTCAACTGGAGGATTTCTGGAATGGGCATGGGTTTTCCCTGTTGCGTTGTACGGTGTTCCAACTTGCTCCCGAGCACAAATTAGATGCCACAAGACTTCTTGTGAAGGATGAACTAATTTTTTGAGCTATTAAACTACCTTGAAACCATGCAAGGATGATAAAAATAAGTGATATAAGTTACTATAGAGATGGTAGATTTTTTTTTTGCAACTAGACTGAAAAACTTCAATTTTTGGAAACTAGGCGCTAGGAGTTGCTATTTCGAGCGGGCTTCTTTTTTGGCCTTGTCATTGCACTGAGGGGTTTCTCTCACATCCTGAGCATGTTTGTAATTTTTTTAGGATCAATTCAAATAAATTTCTATTTTTGGAAAGTTTCTTTTTCTTATTGACTTTTTCTTACCCGTATGCCCTAGTTTTTAGTTTTCGTGATTTTCACAGTTCTTCATTTTGGGGAGTTTTTCCATTTTTGGAAACTAACTAAAAATGGAAAGTGTGAAAGATCATAACTTGTTACTTTTATAAGCTCACCTTTGGGTCTTGGATTGATGAAAATCTAATAGATTCTTTCTAGGTTTTTGCTTTCGGTCTTTTTCAAATTTTTGGCTCAATCCACGTGTTTTGATGGCAAATGAAGGAAGAACACCCTAGGGCACATAATTTCAAATGGATGCCATTAAAAATCAGGGATGTATTTTAATTTTTGTTCTTTAGAGCTTTAAGGAATTTAGATGAGGAAGGTTTTCTCCAAGTTTCACTAAGATTCAATCATCGGTTCATTAGTTATGAGCAATTCTTTGTTTTTGTGCCCCAAGGTTTCTAACAGCTCTTGATCATGGAAATTTCTTGAAAAACCTCTATTTATTCATTTTTGTAGACACCAAATTTGGTTCACACTCCCCTTTTACCCTTTAATCAATTAACGTAATACATTTAACTAATCATGAGCCCTCCATCCCATACTAATATTCATCCTCACATTATTAATTAATTTAATTACTTTAATTAAGTTAATTTCACCCTCACACCTCCACCTCATCATTACACCTCACCCTGGAGCCATTCCAGGGGCATTTAACTCACAATGACCAATTCATCACTCTCAAAGACCGATTCATCACTCTCGATCGACTCACCACTTAACCTAACTAACTAAGAATTCTTCCTAAACCTAATTGGACTTATTTTATGACCTTCCTACCTTCTCTCATGTGAAATCCACTTCCTTAGGAGGAATCAATCAAAATCACACCAAAAATAGTAAATATCTGCATATTTTTGGTAAACCTAGACTTTCTCACCTTAAGCGATGTCGGTCACCTAACCATCATCGGTTACCTTATATAAACTTTTACAACTCTTTACATGGGTTGGTCATTCAGTTATTGGAGCCTTATTTCATTCAAGCATAATTCTTTAATCCCTCTTGCATCTATACAATGAGAACACACAGCCATAGTGCAAGAAAAGTAGTTATTCTCCCTTCCGAGCATTGTAATATTCACGGAACACTGGGGAGTATTTACACAACACTAAACACAAAATCTCTTCACGTAGATCAACTACCGTCCTCTTCCACCTCCCAAGATCTACAAGACATCAAGTAAGTATTATGATCCTAATAATTTTTCTTATTCCCTTTGTAGATCTATGTTTTCTTTCGCAGTTTATTTCCTCATTGTTGCTTGTACATTACCTTCCTCTCATCAACCCACTATTCAATCATCCCAAGATTTTTTACCATTCTAAACCTCCTTCTTAGTATCCCTGAGTCTTCTCAGGCATATTATGACCCAAATCCTACTACCCTCACTCTCTGTGAAATCACGAGAGCCTAAAAACCTCTATTTAATAATTTATTATCAAATTTCCCCTACCAATGTTGGTCACCTTAATCATCATCGGTCTCACCTCCATGTGACCGATGTCGATCTCCCCCTCTCTACCGACATCAGCCACCGATGATATCAGTCACTATTTTTTCCATTAACCTTCACCAAACTTCTTCTAACATCAACTAAACCCCATCCATACCATACCAAATAATTTTGTGACCTTACCTAACACCCCTGTGACCTGTCCCAACCAGAAACATACCTTGCCTAATGCTAAATTAGTTTAGATTTTAATAATTTTATTAATCTAGTTTGTTGATAACATTTTGAGATACCTAAATCAAAGTGTTAGCAATAGGACCTTTATTTATCATATTCAGTTTCATTAATTATATAAAAACATAGGATTGACAGCCATTTGAGGAAGCATCATGCTTCCTAGGATCTATCCTTGCTAGGAAGTCCTCTGACTCTTACTATTTAATATCATTTGGTGGTCTTGTTTTGTATCTATAGGTAGTCATTCCCAGAAAAAATGATTTCTCCATGATTAGCTTGGATAAAGTCAGTAACGAGTGCATTCAACCTTCGACCAACATAATCATAGGTATTCCTCCTTAACCTTTACCTTATCTCTGCTTTTATTGCGTACTTATTGGTGAAACAACTATAGCAATATAGAATGATTGAAAAATGATGGAGGGGATGCTAGTAAGGTTTTGGAAGTACCAACAATGAAGGAGAGGAAGAGATTCTCGTCGTTGGGGAAAACATGTGCGTGCGTGCAGGGAAGACTGGAAGCAACTAGTGACAACCCCATAGTTATAAATTTTTACATAGTTTTGATTTTGGAATGATTCAAAAAAATTTCACCACTTGAACCAAGTTATTAGTGAACTTGGTGCAAAACAATGCACCCTATCCTCATTGGGCCATGTGGTGGAGAGCGATTTGCCGTTAGGTTTGAGCAGGGGCTCGAAAAAGCACTTTTTAGTTTGTTGGGGTAAGCATGGTGAACCAAGAGCTTAAATGGGAGGGCTAGGGAGTTTTTGTCCCAACCATCCCAAATATTTGGTGCACATGGGACACAAAAATGTGCCCTCACCCTGGCTTGACAAGTGGTGGAGCGTGATTGTACGGAGTGGGTGCTTTAGGAAATGAAGCACTGGGGATTAACCTTGCGAAAAGAGATAAATTATGGTCATGTGGAGGGTACAAGGGCCCAAATAGGGTAGGGGTAAATTTTCTTGCACTTGTTGCACCAAATATTTGGTGCACTTGGTGTAAAAAAGTGCGCCACTCTCCCATTGGTTGGATTTCCAACCCAAAAAATGACTAACTACTGAAGCTTATACCTTGAAGTTTTTTTAATGAAATTTTATATGACTCCACATATAAGTTTATTTATGAATCTAATGGTGGTAGTTTCATCCTCCAATTATTCTTGAAACCCACTAAAAATAGGATTTTTTTCTCTCTTGAAGACTATGTATGATAAAAAATCATTTTATACAGATGTGCCTAGGTGTTGTGAAAAATATGACTCTACCATATTTTAGGGATCTAAATTACCTTACCCATGATATATTTTATGACTCATAACTCCTTCAGGAGCTCTCGAATTACTTCTTGAAGCTTAGGGGTTGTTTTCGTATGCAGTGCACTACCTAGGCCTCCAAGACTCACTTTTGTTGAAACTACTCCAAAACATTCCAAAACTGATTGAAAAATGTTCTTGGCTCCTTGGTATGCCTCCTTTATTATTTTAGGCCTTATTTTCCACTCCAGGGAACATATACACCAACTTCAAGAAGACCAAGTTAAAACCTTTCCTAAAGCTTTCCAAAAAGCATATATTGATGAATCCTATTCAAAAGCACTTGAAATGAATGGATACCCCTAAATCACCTATGGGAACACTGACATGACACCTTGAAATACTCAGAGAGGGGGAAATAGGATTGACTCAGGGATTAGGGTGACTTGGGAAAGTTTTGGAAAGGCCTACAACCAAAAGTTTCGACATTGGGGTCCATTGTCATGCTTGAAGATTGAGATTTTTTCTCATACATATTTTCATGACAACATGTATAGATTTTTGTGAATAAAGGAAATTCCCTCGGTCACCCCACATTGGTTGTGATCTAGGTGTATGACTATATGATCCCCTATCAAAGGGGAATTGTATAGCAAATCTCGGGGTAGTTAGAGAAGTGAGATGGATTGACATGCCTTGCTCGAAGGTCCATATCGAGTTAGTTTCTACACTCACCATGGATGACATGATCACATAGCCATATCAGGACATGGATGACATATGGAGTGAGGATACTATTATTCTAAATACATGCATTTTTGTGACATTATTAGTGGATAGGACCAATAGAGTAGAGACCCATCCGGTCCACAGGGGTGCCACAAAAGTTTAGGCTAACCTACATTGATTCCCTCCTAGCATCCCCTATAGTATATAGGGATATTCAAGAGGTAGGAGCTAGCCCAAGGGGAAATATTGAGTGGACCATTGTCATTTCTAGATTTTTGATCAGCACACCTCATGTTGTACAAGATCCAATTGTTGGGGAATCAATTAGGCCGAGATAGATTCTACATATAGAGGCAAGACTCGAACACATCGGATAGGAGGAAGAGGTCGAGAAAAAGGTAGAGGTGGAGATAGAAGTGGAGGTGGATATAGAGGAGGAGAGTTACACACAAGGTGGGTGGCCAGGCGGAAAGGCTTCCATGGAAGTTAGGGCTGAGGTAGATGATGAGACAGAGACACTACACTCAAAGGATCCTGTGACCATTGGAGGAGGGGATGAGGAGCCGATATACACATGATAGATGTGTACAAGGGATAATGTATCAAAGGAGGTTAGAGAAGAGGAGGTACCTCCCACATCTCCTGCACCACCACCAGTCATCAATCCATCTTGGATGCCCGAAGATCTGAGTAAGTAAAATACTCTTTGTCGTGCCAACATGACACATAAAAAGGCCATGATTTAGATGAGATATGAGCTTATCGCATGTAATCTAGTTGATAGGATACAATAACAAGAGCCTTCTCACGGTGGAGCCACTACTACTGGAAGGTAACTTTCCCCATATTAGGGGTAGTCTCATGGACACTCCAACATATCGGTGCACGAAGGATATCACTCTCGCCATAGGAGTTACAAAGCATGAGTCCTCACCATGAACCTTCATAGGGATTCCATAAAGAGGGATAAAATACATGCCTTTATTACTTCGAGATCATTTTTGGACACACACACACACACACACACACACACACACACACACACACATATTTGAATTCTTGGCTCGAGAGATGAGCATTTTGACCACACTCGCAAGAATGTGATAAAATTGTACATGAAACTTAACATTATTAAATAGAAATATCTTTTTGGTTTTGGCATTCTTTGTAAGAGTTGGCTTGATCATGATTTTTCTTATCTATGTACTATTATATAGTTATAATTTCCAATGCCCTTTATATGCTTTATGGATGTATGTTATGAATGATGATAATGATACAAATGTAATAAATAGAATGAAGAATTTTTTATGATGATGCACATGAGAACAAATTGTAATTTAGATACTTTGATTTTCAAGCAATATTTAGTACTTTCATTTTATTGGAAAACTATGATGAATGTGATATGATAAAAATATGAACTCACTCTATTCATAACTCCATGTAACTAGGAAGATGTGAGGGCTCGTCACCAAGATCCAAGAAGGACTCGAGTTGTATGATTTTTTGATTAAGATACAATGTAAAGTATATGCCTAATCTGAATGCAATATTGTAGTAAATAAATGAATTATGAAGTACTTAAATAGATATAAACAATTAACAAATAATGAAAACCTAATTTCAAAGAGAGGGTAAGAAGCCTTAGCTGATTTGTGAAGTTATTGAAAGTACACAGAGTTGGAAAATTAGAAAATCCAAAAACCGACCTCCACACCAAAGCATAGAAAAATGTATAACTAGAGGAACATGTTGACTCGGGGCATCCGGAGAGGGACAAGGGCACCTAGGGCCAAGTTAAGGTGCCTAGGCCTATGAAAAAGCTCGAGAAACCTCCTTTGAGGTGTCAAAATTTATTCACCTATAGTTTTCCTTGGTCACCCTAAGGGTGTACCAAGGTTGATGAGGTTGTGATAAACCTGCAATGAAGAATGAACCTACAAAATCCTCAAATAGACATCAAATCCTAGAACAAAAAGATGAAAAATGAGGGGTCAAATTGTTCTCGACTGCCATAATGATGGAATTACAACTAAGCACTACACTACATCTCATACCTAATGTGATTTTATACGTGTGTGTGTAATTGTGCCCTAGGTTGCTCTTGTTTGTGTCGCACTTGGAATAGTGAGCAAGTAGCTAGATGTAGAATGTAGTAAATGTGTACATGGAATAGAATAAACTTCCCTCCTATGAAGTGTGATGTAGAAAACCAGCCCTTGTGTCCCTTGTGATGGATCTAGATGGATGCAATGGAGATCTTAAATGCCTTGATGGATGCAACCTTAGGTGGTGATAGATAGTGCTTAGTGCTTGGTCCCTTATTATGATCACATAACTTTATATTTATATGATTCATTTGCTTGAATTTCGTAACTAACCACGAAAAGGCCGACTACCAAAAAGATAAGATTCTCAAACAGTTAAAGGATCCAAAAAGTGAGAGTAAATTATAAAGGGGATGGGAGGGCTAAGAGGGGATGGGGTACTAGCAATGGCATCCTAGCTGGGTGCTAGTGTCCAGGATGAAAAATGCCAAAGAGTAAAAAGGTAGACTAAGCAAGTAAGAGTGTAAGACTAAAAGTAACAATAGAAAGAAAAGAAAGGTGGCCAAAGACATGGGTTAATTAGTACTTTTCTTTCTTAGGAATCATAAAAATAGTAGTATGCAATCGAGACTAGATAATTACCCAAAGTGCATGATTATTTGTCTACATTTTCCCCACTTTATGTTGGTGAGTGAAAAGCTTGGTAACATAAATTAGATAGATTTTCGTACCTGATATCCATGTAAATCAATGTAGAAAATGTGTCAAGGGACTAGAAAAAGTGTGGAGTGATAAAAATGTGAAGCGTGAATGCTAAGGATGAGGAAGTGTAAAAATTGATGATGAAAATGAACCTAGGGTGGAAACACGTGTAGATGTCATGATGTACCTATTGTCAATGTTGATGTGTATGATGTTGTTATTTTTTTGGTGTTGTGGTGATGTTGACTACCACTTCCCATACATAAGGACCTATAAAAGATAATTTGAAAACTACTTAAATACACATGTATAGGATCAAAATATGTGAAAAGTGTGTAAGTAAATTATGTAAAAGATGTTGAAAATGAAAAAGGAACATGTGCACTTGATTCATGATGAGAAAAGGGTGTACAAAGGATCTTGTAGATGATGTCGAAGCATGATTTTTTCAGGCGATATCATGCTAGTGAAATGGAAAAAGTGTAGGGATAATTGTTCGGTGTCATCCTCCAACCTTTAATTGCTTCCCACTGTGTAAAACACCACTGCAGATGGTGTGCATGTGTTAAGGACTATTTTCCCTATAAAATTTGTTATGTATGGAGTTTTATAGACTATGTTGAATAACCAATCACTATGTAATTTTCCCTAGTTTTAGGAATCTAGGAAATACCATTGTGTTTCCCCTAGTCTCAAACATCCATAAAAGGTTGTTGTGATAAGGACCCAAGTTTGATTTTGAGCCTTGTCCAAAACTGAAAACTATGTTGTATCAGTATTGTGTTGTGTATAATGTTGTATGGGGTGACTGATTCACCCAAATGATTCCCCCTCATTTGGGGTGCATGCAATGTCGCTGAAGGAGTATGTGGCCCAAAAGAGGACCAATCGTTGTGTTAAAACTATGCCCTACAAGGGGAAGGGAATGTGCTTGGTAAAAACCAAGGCACATGTAAATAAGTGGCTAGGAAAATTAGTGTTAGTACAAACAAAGCCAAACATTCATGTAAAATACTCAATGTAATTTAAGAAAACAATATATAAGCTAAGCCGCAATCATAATACAATGTAGATAATGAAAATTGGGTTGTAAACATGAGACGTCACTCATAATGTTGCAAGACAATAAAGGTTGTAGTGGACAAAATAAATCATAGAACAAAAAGACAAGGAAAATTCCACAAACAATGACAAGCAAGAACAAGCAATGTAATGATAACCATGGTGGTGAATAGGCTGCGAAACAAATTTTGCACATGAAGGATTCGTTAGCATGTTAGAAATATAAAAAAGTATGTCAAAGCATGTATGATCTGATAAATTAATGTTCTATGAAACAAAATGACAGAATATCACCTGTAATGTATAAAAGTGAATGATCCCAAGAGCCGTTGTGGGACTAGTAATATGTATTGTGCCAAACATCCATTTTGCATGTAATAGATCTCATGTAATCTACGATCAAAACTAGAAAGTAAAGTGAACGTGCATGTGTGTATGATAAAGATAATGACATAGAAGATATATATATATATATATATATATATATATATATATATATATATATATATATATATATATATAGCATGTGTAATAAGATGAACATGTAACAAGTAAATGTAAACAAGAGTAAATACAACCAAGATATGTAATATGTTATGGATGAGATGGAATGGAATTTAGTATGAATGATAGGTTTAATGTATCCCTTGAGTGGATGTGTGTGTATGTAATGAGGCTCATTTATTTATTCCCCCTCAACAGTCAAGAATGAACCATAAACAAGAGTATGTCATCGGGAAATGGTTTGAGTGATTTGTTGTATGTAAAAAAGGTGATGAATTGAGTGATGATTGTAGAATTGTAATGTATTGATGATATTGAATGGGACATATGGATGATGTGCTAGAATGTGTTATGATTTATCCTAAATCATATATCACTAGACGGGTGAGTAATATAGTAATACACATGATGATGTAGCCCAAGACGTATATCACAAAATAGATTAACGTGATGATGGTAGAAAGCGTGATCATGTAGAAAAAATCTTATATCATGAAATGTATGGATGGAGTGCTAGAAAGGAGTGACGATTTATCCTAAAGTATATATCATGATATGAATGAATAGAAAATCTAGAAAGGGGTGATGATTTAGCCTAAATCATATATCACGATAAGAATGAATAGGAAAGCAAGAAAAGGGTGATGATATAGCATAAAGTGTATATTACAATATGAATGAAGAAGATGATGGCTAAAGATGCCACATAGTGTGATAAGAATATTGATTGATTGATTGTGAAGATCAAAGTGTAGAATGATGTAAGTGTGATGAGGTGAGGTTCAATTTTGATTTAGACCCTTAGCATTCAAGTATGAATAATTGAACTAGATGCGTCATCAGGTAGTGAGTGCAAGTATATAGAAGATGATGAGTAGAATATGTGATATGTGTAGTAGGTGATGAATATATCATTGGTGTGTAACATGTGAAACGTATAGTGTGGAATGTAGGGTGTGTAAGTATAATAGTGTAGTGTGTAATGCAAGATGTGTAGATAGAATAATAATATAATGTGTAGAATATGTGAAATATATGGGTGCATAAAGCACAAAGTGAGTATGATGCATAGTAGATGGAAGATGAGGATGATGTATAATGTATATGAATATAGTGTGGAGAACATATATTATGTATATGTGTATAATGCAAAAAGTGTAGATGATGCCGAATAGGTGGAAGATTGTATATGTAGAAGAGTGTATGATATGTGAAGACATGTAATGTGTATTGTATATTGTGCACTATGTGAGGTTTATGTGTAGTATTCCCTCAATAGTCAAGTGTGAACCAAATCATGAGAGTGCATCATAGGGTAATGACGATACAATAGTATATCAAGGTGTGTAAGATCGCTCAAAGATATGAACTATGAAGCATAAAGTGTAATATTAGGAAATGATAGCCAATTGGTGATGCTATATGGGGGAAGAAGAATAAATTTGATACCCTCCAAGTGCATAAGAGATGAATATTTATCCGGGAATGGAAGAAAAATGATCTTTGTGGTGGTGGATTTGGAAACATGTTAGGAATAGTTGGCATACCAAAGAAAGTTGTGACAAAGAACAAAAAAGGAAAATGCTTGTGATGATGAGTATGTGAAATGTTGTAAACCTCAAGAGGAGATGCAGAAGGAACAAAAGAAATGAGCTCAAGGTGATATCTGAGGCCGAGCTTAGTGGATTTTATCGGAATGGAAAGAGGTTATTTGACTCCATTTGCATTTTTTCCTAATCCATTTCCATTGAAACCATCGTGGTGTAGGTACCGATACTCAGGGCCATATTGTTCAAAGTTATGAGGAGAGGTGGCTGACATATGGGCTTTTGGTGAATGATCAACATATTTGCAATAAGAAATGAGAGGGATCTACTAATGCTTTATAAACCACACTTTGATATAAAAATTTAATACATGTATGAAGGGTTGAAGGGATCCAAGGTTGTTTAAGGAGAAAATTATATTTTAGATTGTTAGGAATGACATGGAATGGGATAGAAAAAGTGCATCACCCGAGAGTAATGAGAAGCGTGATTGTACTTAAGACTCATTTAGGAACAATATTAAATCCACAAATGCAAATGGATGGTGGAGTTAAGGAGGCTTCAAATATGCCAATTTGCATGAGGAATGTGAGATTACGAGATGTTAATCTCATATCTATTTGTCGATTAAATCTCACTTAACCCCTATGTTTTGATACATACTTGAATATAAAGGGGGAATCTATACTTAAGATAGACTTAGAAGTTATTTCATCGATGTAAACATGATATGCTCTTCATTGATAGATAAAATTAGTAGTAAACTTGTGATATAGATATACGGGAGAGGTGTGAGGTAAATATAAGTGTTAGGAAAAAAAGATCTAAGTTTATTTTAAAAATTAGGATTATCATGTAAAAGGCGGGAGGGAGAACTCCATGGTGAAAGGACACTAAGATAATGAGTCGAGAAGGAGAGAGGATCTAAGAATACTTGCATGATTGGTTCACAAAAATTATTAAGCTAAAATGTAAATTATATGCCTAATCTGAATGCAAGATTGCAATAAATAAATGAGTGATGAAGTATCTTGAAATAGATCCAAGCAATTAATAAATAATGAAAACCTAATTGCAAAGAGAGGGTAAGAATCCTTAGCTGATTTGTGAAGTTCTGGAAAGTGCACAGAGTTGGAAAAATGGAAAATACAAAATACTAACCGACACACGATGCACAAAAATGTAGAATTGGAGCAATATGTTGGGTGGGGTACTTGGAGAGGGTTAAGGGCACTCGTGGGTGCCCGGACCTGGTTCTAGGTGCCCGGGTCTAAGAAAAATATTAGAAAATCTCCTCCGAGGTGTCACAAGGTGTTTTCCTGTAGTTTCCTTTGGTCACTTTGAGGTTGCACCAAGGTTGTTGAGGTCACGGGAAACTTGTAATGAAGAATGAACCTGTAAAACCCTCAAATAAACATCAAATCCTAAAAAAGAAAGATAAAAATGAGGGGTTGGACTTTCCTTGGACACCACAATGATGGAATTACAACTCAGTGCTACACTACATCTCAGACCCAATGTAGTTTTGTGTGTGTGTGTGTGTGTGTGTGTGTGTGTGTGTGTGTGTGTGTGTGGAATTGTGCCCAAGGTTTCTCTTGTGCGTGTCACACTTGGAATAGCGAGAAAGTAGCTAGGTGTAGAATATAGTAATTGTGTGCATGGAATAGAATAAACTTCCCTCCTATGAAGTGTGATGCAGAAAACCATCCCTTTTTTCCCTTGTGATGGATCTAAATGGATGCAATGGATCTCTTAGATGCCTTGATGGATGTAACCTTAGGTGGTGATAAATAGTGCTTAGTTTTTGTCACCTTATTATGATCACATAACTTTATATTTATATGAGCCCTTCACTTGAATTTTGTAACCAACCCCGAAAAGGCTGACTACCAAAAATATAAGATTCTCAAATGACTATACAGGACCCAAAAAGTGAGAGTAAAGTATAAAGGGGACAGGAGTTCCTAGAGGAACATGATTGAAGAAACAATGAATATTACTAAGTGTGCAAGTATTTGTAGAATCAATGCCAAAATTTTGTCTAAGTAACAAAAATGATAAATATATTAGATAATTTGGAGATGATATGATGGATACTTAAAGGGATATGATTGAATGTTTTTACCAATATTTTAAATTTTTAAAAGTTTCTCAAAAAAGTTCCAGTTTATAGTTTCACAAGATGACAAGAAGATGAAAAACAATATGAATGCGAATGTGTAGTATGGGAATGCAAATGAGCTATGTATAAAAAATTGAGGTGAAATGAATTAACTTATTCGCTAAATTTTTCACCCTCTAGAGTACATAGGTAATACGCACCATTCTTATAGTCTTTCGTTACTCGTTATGGGCCTAACCAATTTGGTCTGAATTTCCTTCCTTCGATGGCCTTTTTATCGATACCACTGTGTCAAGTCTCAATACTAGGTCTCCTACTTATATTTCATATTCATATAATTTCTTGTTATATTGGCAAAACATCCTATTAGCATAAACTTGGTGATGTTGTTCAGCTCTAAGCTGAGCTTCATCAAGAGTTTCTAGTTTGACCAATCATGCTTCTCAATATGCATCTTCGTCCAAAATACCTTGTGAAGATATACAAAGGCTGGGTAGCTCTACTTCTAATGGTAAGACCACCTCAGAACCAAAAACTAAAGAGTATGGGGTTTCTCCATAGGTGTCTATACCAACATTCTATAGGCCCACAAGGCCAGAAATAACTTTAGATGCCAATATATATTATCCTTAATCGTCTTAAGGAGAATAGACTTCAATGTTTTGTTCATAGCCTCAGATTGTCCATTGGCCTGAGGATAGCATAAATATGTTGTGTGGTGGGATATTTTGAATCGCACACACAAGTAATGCACCTCTTCATTTTTAAAAGGTGTTCCATTAATTGAAATAATGACTTGTGGGACATCGTACCTCTGAAATGATTTGGTTTAAAATAAACTTAGCAATTATGATACCAAGTACGGTTGTAAGAGGAATGGCCTCAACCCACTTTGTAAAATACTATGTATCCATGATAATGAAGTTATGGCCATTTGACAATGAGGGAGAGAAATTCCCTATCGATAAAGACCCCGAGTAGAAAAGGACCAAGGTGTTACCATTGGTGTTAGATCTTAGGCGGGGATGTGTATCTCATGCAAGAATTCTTGACACTTTTGGCACTTGTACACATATTCTATAGTGTCGTGCTCTAACATGGGCCATAATTAGCCCATACGCTAGATTTTACGAGCAATTGCATGCCCTCCGAAATGAACACCACAGACTCTACAAAGGGCTTCAAAGAGAATTTTCTTCGACTCTTCTTCATCAACACATCTCAAAAGCATGTCATTGAAGGCTATGTGGTAGAACACTTATTCTACTATAATGTACTTCATGGCTATGACATGTATAGTTTTCCTTTTCTCGTGAGGTTTCTCCTTTAGTGTACGATCAATCCATAATATGATTAACAATATAAGTGTACCATGGATGTAACACCTTTGACAAACTGTTATATTTATCTTTTTGCATTGCAAGCATTGGCATGTGATTTTCTTGAATGAGGTGTGTTCCCTTGATTGTTGAAAATCATGCTTGTTATGGATAAATCATTTCTACTCTTGGATTCATTAGACTGAAATGATATGGCTTACAAGAATCCATTTTCACTACTAATAGGTGAGTTGCAATCTGGTTTTGAGAATTGTAAACTTATCTCTTTAATTGACTCATCCTTGGATCAATTCCAGTGATCCAAGGAATGTTTTAAATCTCCTTACCAGACTGAATGGTAAATTGACATTCATAGGTTGAGAGACGTAGCAAACTGAAATTTTTATGTTACAAATTCTTTGGTCTTGTAAGATTATGCATGCATTCGGTTGTATTTTTGTGCTCGGATATTTGGGATTGATCTCTTCAAGACATTTAACAGTGTAAGCGGAATGAATCCTACTTCACGACTATGAAGGGAATCTAAATCCTAAACCTAAGGGATTATCCTAATGGTATTCTAAACTAGGTAAATGCACCTACTTCCTAGCTATGTCTACTTATTCAGGTTACAATCTAACCTAAGATTCATATTCTACTTTGTTGGGATGGCATCCTAACCTAAGTTGTTGTGCTAAATGGAATAAGGGAGAAATAACTAAGGTAAGGCTAGGCTATTTTAACCTAATACCTAATTCTATTTGGTTGGGAATTTTGATCTAACCTAAGGTGGAAATTACCTATGGCAATGTTTTTAAACCTAAGGTAATTAATTTTTAGACTAACCTAAGTTATGGAAATCTATCCTAAACTATTGAAAGGGAACCTAGGGTCGCATGGCATTTTGGTGACGGTTCCAAAGGAATTTATTTGATTTGATTTGTTTGAATAAATGGGAAGTACTGCCAGTTTTGGAAAAGGAAAGTAAACTTGGTGGAAGCTTACGTGGAGTCTTCACTAAAGTTGGAAATGCATGCTGAAGTGGAAATAGCATTCACCAGTTTTAGGAGGCAGTGGCAAGGAGAGATAGGTGGGATATTGGGAGTAATTACATTAATGAACCTTAAATTTTACGTGCAAACCATCTTAGAAACAAGGAAGGCGGATTTGTTGGAGGTTGTTTGGTCTTGCATGCCTTACATTTTTGCTCTGTATAGAGCTATCTAGTTCTTCGAACTAGCAATTTGAATTTTACTTTGTGGCTATTTTTGGTTTCTCTGGTCTATTTTTGATCCAAGGAAATTATATGAGGCATTGGAGAGAAAGATGTTTGGTTGTTGATATTTCGTGGAGGAGAAAAAGAATTGGTAGCTTGGCTGGAAGTCTCCTTCAAATTAACAGAAGCACTATCAGGAATGATAGGCTCTACCCATTAAGATTTCTTGCTTTCTTCTAAATGTTTCATTAAAAAAATTCTGCTCTCATGAGTACATGGTTGCATGTTTTGACTGGTTATTTACTTTCTTGGTTGTAAGAATCTCTCGTGAATTTTGGATATGAATCCATTCCATGATAATGTTAGTCTTCGGACTCTCTCTCTGCACAAGTTCAATGGTGATAGGCAGGTGTAACTTGTATTCTAATCTTTGTGTTTTTTATTGAACTGGTATTCGAAGCTTTGTGTTTCATTCTGAACTTGTATTCGAGGCTTGTGTTATTCTGAACTTGTGTTCAAAGCTTTGTGTTTCATTCTGAACTTGTATTCGAGGCTTGTGTTGTTCTGAACTTGTGCTCAAAGATTTGTGTGGTTTGAATTCATATTCAGGACTGTCTTCTCAAAAGGAGCTCGATTTAATGGCTTTGATTTAAGTCTCTTTTGGAAACTTCTCCTGGACGCATCTTGAGTTTGGAATGGTTGTGGTACTTCTATCCCAGACTGTACCATTTACCTTGAGTATGTGATGGCGTGTAAACATTGAGGAT
Source organism: Taxus wallichiana var. yunnanensis (assembly GCA_018340775.1). Lineage (NCBI taxonomy): Eukaryota > Viridiplantae > Streptophyta > Pinopsida > Cupressales > Taxaceae > Taxus > Taxus wallichiana. Next base: position 548,171,297 of record CM031243.1, read on the forward strand.
CTTCTACTCTCCTCTACTCTGGGTAACCCACGTCTTGTTTGAAAGTCTTGATTGTTTTGTTAGAAGGAGGTTGGACCTTTTATGGAAATGTATCTGGTTCAATATTGTATTGTTACTTACTCTTTGGTTTGAATTAGAGCTCATTTGAACAATCGATAATGGTTTTTGAATTTTATGGAAATGCAATGTGCATACTTCTTCTTGTGTTAGTTGATGGGAACAATTACCTTCTCTCTGTCTCAATCTTTATGTACTAGATGGAGCTATGAAAGTCATTTGTTGTGATTTTTGTTTTAGTCAATTTTGAGGGTAATGTTGAGACCTTGCTTGACTTAAACACGTGTTGGGTTTTCATACTCTCTTTCAGATCCTTTTTAATTGTTTTTGGGTTTTTAAAAGAAAGAAGAGTTGAATACTCTCGTATACTGAATCTTGTTGGAAGGATTTAATACCTCTGGTTTGGGATTGTTTCGTATAATTTGTTCTTCTTTATGATCACGAACTATATGTTTCTTTTGTATGGAGCTATGTAAGTCCTTGTTGTTGGGATTTCAGTTACTATTGAGCTTGTGAGTATTATAGAAACTTGCTTAGCTTAATACTGGTGTTGGGTTTTGTATTCTCTTTTAGATTCATTTGAATGGAACTTTGGGTCTTTAAAAGGAGAAAGGAATAGATTTCTCTTGTGGAATGTATCATGTTTTGTCCAAAAATTTACTTTTTCCTTGGGACTGAAATGTATACTTCTTTGTGTGGAATGAATTCAAACTTGTGTTAAAAAACGTGGAATAGATGAACTAGGTTAGTGTTGATATTGTTGCTCGATAAAGTTTGAATTCATAAGGGAAACTAGAAGTGTTGCTTTCTATAAACTATGTGTTTGATTTTGTGTTCTCTTTTGGGAACTAGCAAAAGAACTTCTGAGTTTGAAATAGAAATGGGAATTCATTTGATAGTACAAAAGAAATGAATTCTTGATTGGATCTTTTCTATTTGAGATCCTTTAACTTTTGTAAAGATAAGTTCATTTGATCAAACTTCTCTGTAGCTCGACTCTCTTCTTGGCTATAGAGTGATTACTCTCTTAGGCCTGTTCAACTTCTTGGGTTCAGCTTTTCTGTCCTTTCTGTCTTGTAGGAAATAGTGGGAAACCACTCTTCTGAGATGGAAACTTCCTTGTGGATTGTTTAGTCTATTTTTACTAAGTCGATTGTTGTATTGATGTGGAAAGTGAACAGCTGAGTCTATCTGTTGAAGGGAAAATGTAATCATGTTAGACTGATTACTTTGTTTGACTGAGTCATGCTCCATTTGGATTTTTTTATTGGAAGGACTCCTCTTTTAGCACTCTAGCATGTTATGAATCTTCCTTGGATGGACACGAGAAGAGACTATCCTTGTGTGAGTCTTGCTTTGATTTTTGGAATGTATGGTTTCAGATCTTTGAATGTATCTTCTATAATGTAGAATTTATTTAAGGCTTGCAAGTAGACTATTTTGATTCTCTATCCCTTCTTGGATTGATTTGGGATTCTTGTTTTAGATGTTGTCTCTTTAATGTTGAATCCTTATATTGGTTTCCTTGAACTGAAGCAGTTATGTGGGTAATCAGTTGAGTACTTTCTGAACCTATTTTCTGTCTTTCAGATGATTAGTGAATGGTGGATAGTCTGTATTGATTCTTCTTCTTATTTATTTAAGTTGTAGGATGAATCATCCTAATTATATACTATGCTGAAAGTAACTCTTTTGTTACATAGTAAAATTAAATTCTATATTTCAATTCGAAAAAATTATGAAATAATTAGACGACAAGATCTCGTTGTTTTTTTAAATAAGTAATTGATTGGGTCAATTATTATATGATATAATGCGGTGGTTGCTAAACTTATTATTCTTTTCCTAAAAGTGAATTCAGACTTATTAAATTTTTCTTCTTTTAAGTTGTTATTACTTATGCTTATTTGTATGATATATTAATTGTTTCATTAAAGTAGAGTTGTTTTAATGGAACAATTAGTGGAATGCACTTTGTTTTAATGCTTAGTGCTTATCATGCTCAGTTCAATGAACTGACCCATGCTAGCAATTTTGCAGATGGACTTCGTAAGTGATAAAAGAAGGAAAAAGCTTTTATGATGTATTGGCTTATTTAAGTCTGGATATTTTGTAAAGAATTTTGATTCATTCTTCAGTTGTATTGAGAAAGAAAAGTTATGTTATTTTATGATCTTAATGTTGATCGACATGCAGTATGCCTGAAATACATAGTCTTGTAAATGTACATTTTATCATGATGAATTGAAAATTTTGGATACCGACTCAATTTGTGGTGTAAATTCTCTTGTACTTTGTATGAAGGAAATAGGAATGATATCTTGTCGATATTCTTATATCTGTTTGTATACTATTATTGTTATCAATTAATAAGTTGGATTAAGGGGATAGTACAATCTCCCTTACTATAGTGAAACTTGTTAAGTTGCAAAAGATGTTGATCTCTATCTAAACAACTATAGTTTAATAATGAAATATGTATTGGATATACAATTAAACTATATGAGTGATGAATGATAAAAAGGTTATGTTAACCCTAACATCTAACCATGAGGAGGAAGACTCTTCCTCTCTCAAAAGAATGAAAAATAAAAGGAATGGTGGTTATGATCTTTAATCTTTGTACTTCATTTTATAAAAAGTAAACACTAGTTGAACCTAGGTGGATGATACACCTTCTTTGGACAACTAGGTTGCATTAAAAATTAACCGTTTGATGTTTGCTGCCCTATTTTTGGGATAATTGCTTGTTATGCCATGTTAATGAACATCAATACAAACATGAGTTAATAAAGTTCTCAATATCAAATCATATTAATTATGGATAAAGAAATTAATGAATGTTGGAATTAGGGTTAGGCATGATTGCTGCAATCTAAATCTTAATCCAAATTTAATTATGAATTAATGACCACCAAGGGGTATGTACATCGTGATGAATCAATTCTAATGGATGTTGGCACACGCCAACTGTAGGATTGTACCTTTAAGAAGACCAAGGACTTCTTGAGGATACAATGTTGCAGTTGACATGTGGCAACACCCTTCCGTATTTGTTCATCTAGATCTACACACATCTAGACTTGAACTTAGTTTCTCTCTAGGTCAAGTTAGTAGCATGTTTAGAATAGGGAGTAGCTTTCTATGACTCAGGGTACCTTGGCACATTCGGTCGACTTAGGTCGATCGAGTATGCCCATATACCCTAAGTCATCGTGAGCATCTTCCTATAACAAATTATGTTGCTAACTTGGGTTAGGGTCAAACCTTGGGCAAGTGGACTGACGGTAGTTAGTAAAGACCATTCTAGATAATAGTAGAGTGAGGTGAAGGATGTATTCTGAAATGACGAGTATGTCGTCTAGGAATAGTAACATGAACAATATGTTGAAAATATTTGGCCAAAGTATCGCAAGTTGTTGGTTGCGTTGTCCTATGTCACCTAGTTTAAAGAAACATGATGTCAGATGAATATTGGTAACAAATATTCAGATAGGTTCTTTAAACAGATCACTCAATACCCAGAATAGGGTAGGAAAACCAAGTATACGTAGTATACATAAAGTATTATATACTTTAAGAAAAACATGAGAGATCGGTTGGTAACCAAGTCATGGAATGAGAGATCGGTAACTTACCGAGTCATTACAGCTACATATGGTTATCTGTTATGAGATTGATTGGCATGGAATGTGTGTTCTAAATGATGTTTTATTTAGAATAGAGAACATTGTGTAAAAAAAAAAATTCCCTTGTTTCTAAAGTCTTAAAATGGGAATGTTACAATGGACACCAAGTGATGGGAGGCTTTATTTATATAAAGAACACACATTCATCCAGAAATATAGATCTACTAATTCCCCATAGTCTATTGGATTTTCTACCAACCAATTGGCAATGATATGTCCTTTAACATAATTTTGGTTCACAAAGGTGAGTTTGAACTCACCCATTACTGTGATGAAATGAATAGCCTTCTTGGACAAGTCCACTTGAGTTAAGAAATTTTGTAATAGATCGGATTTGATAATTACTCGCTTTTATTGATTAAACATGTAATGCCTTAACCTATTCATTGCAAAAAATATAGCCAAGAACTCTTTCTATACTTGTGTATATCGCATTTCATAGTTGAGAAAAGTACAGATAATAAAATATATGGACCGCTCACTACCACCACCATCCTCTTATTCCAACATACATGCTATCGAGACATCAGTGGCTTGAGAATATAAAATTAAAGGATGGTCAGATTTTAGTGGCATGAACATAAGACAAAACATGAGAAAGCACTTAACTAACTTGAATTCCTCATGACATTTGGTGATCCAATATTTGTTGCACTCTTTCTTTAGTAAGTTGTTAATGGGGTGAATGGCGTATGTAAAGTTAGGGATAAACTTGTGAATTTCCCCAAGCTTACCTAGGAAAGATATGATGCTTGATTCATTTGTGGGAGGGGACATTTTCAAGACTACTATATTTTTTGTTGGATCAACATCAATTCCACAATATTAAATGATATAACCTAACAACTTACCTCCCGTCATTTCAAACACGCACTTCTCTAGATTTAGTGTTATGCCATATTCGATTAAGCGCAAAATAATGATGTGAAACACCTTTGGGTGATCACCACATTTCTTAGCTTTCACCAAAAAATCATCAACATAAGTCTCCATGATCTTATGAATAATATCATGGAAAATGTATGTCATGGCCTATTGGTAATCGGCTTCGAACATCTTACGAATGAAAGGCATGATAGCGTAATGTAAGGTTTGTTGACACTAAAATTTTCCTCCGTAATTTCTATTTCATTAATGTATGTATTAGGAATAGGATGTTGTTAAGTATAATTAGTAGTAGCGTCTGATAGAAGATAACGGCGCCGTCAGTACGGTGCCGCCAATAATGTGGAGTACGGTAATAGTCAAAGTACAATAGGAATGTTGTAAAAAATAAATATTTGTTGTAAGTGGTCCGGTAATGTTAAAATGTCAAAGTTTGGGAAGTAGGGTCTACATGATTAGGAATTAGAAATATTATATTGGTAATAAGGACAAGGAGTGAGGTCATAAATATTTTGTGTATTTTATTTGTAAAAAGTCTAAAAATGTGGAACCCGTGTAAAATGATAAGGTTTATCTTATCTTAAAAGATAAGCTTACATGTACAGATAAGAGTTAAGGTATGGAATATGATTCGTCGGAGTGGATTTCTTATCCTATCTTAGAGATAAGATGGATAATCCTGGAAGTTCTATAAATAGAGAGGCCACCCCCCTCATTTAGCATAGAAGGAAGTAGTGAGAAATATTGTAGGAAGTGTGCGAAGGAAGCCATCAGTTTAAAGGTGTGTTGAAGAAGCCATTAAGAGGTGTAATTGTAAAGTTTCTCCCATAGTCTTGGTGAAAGGCAAGTGAAGTCAATAACACTTGAAGTACCTCATTGGTGAGATTGTAAAAATTTCATGTTAATATTATAATTTACTTTGATATTTCAGATTTGTCATCATTCCGTCTTATCATAGTCGATGGTATTCTTGTGTTATGTTGTTGTTTTGTTTCCAGATTACATCCACCAAACTAAAGGCTATGCATTAGTAAATAATCATAGCACGAGGAGTTCCCGGTGAAGAATTATCATAGTGCCGATTGGTGATGACATTTTGGTTCCGTTGCTGGGACCATTCCTTGTTGGTGGATTTTCTGGAGAGATATTCCCACTTAGTCAAAAATCAATTGGAGGGTAACCTTGTTTTTCTGCATAGTAGTTACCATGGTAAAGTCATTTTTGCCATGAATAGTAGTTCCATGGTAAATTCATTTTTGCTGGGAATAGTATTTACCGCAAAGAAAAGTCACTTTTACTTGTGAATAGTATTTACCGCAGTAACTTCACTTTTTACCATGAATAGTGTTTACCACAGTAAAGTCAGTTTTTACCGCAGTAAGTCAAGTTTTACCATAGTTTACCATGGTCATTTCTATTTTACTGTAGAAAGGTGTAAAGTCACTTTCTAGTATAGTAATTCCAATTATTTGTGCACATAAGTCTTGTTGATTGTACTTGTGGGTTGGTATTTCATGGTGGTTACTTTTGAAAATGGGAAAGATTCCTATTTTTTCAGCTCAATCTAATGAAGATGCTTCTTCTTTCATTCAAGAGTTTAAACGATTTTGTATTTCTAATGGCCTTATAAGAAGGGAACAATGGACTAAATTTTTCCTACCTTTTTGGATAGTTCAAAGACTTAGGTGGTTTGAAACACTAGGTGATAATGTGAAAAATTCATGGGATTTATTAATTGAAAGTTTTCTTGAAGAATTTGGTGAACAAAAGAAATATGTAGATCTCATGATCGAGATCACAAAGCTATCCCAAGGAGAAAAGGAGAAGATAAGGGATTATCATGCTCGTGTTCTAGAGCTAAGGAGGAAGCTCGATGCCCAGATCCGGAAGGAAGGATTAGCGGATGGGTTGATGAATGGCATGGATAATCTCCTTTGTAAGCACTTCATTCTTGGGATGAAGCCAGAGATCAGACAACGAGTGAAGTATGACCACCCGGCTACCATTGAACAAGCAAAGGAGATTGCAAGAAGGCAAGAAGAAAGCATGGAAGAGGAGCCCAAAGAAATTGTTGCTAAAGTAGAGCTTACACTAGCACCTTTGGTCCAAAACCCACAACCACTCCCGGTGAGCACAAATATTTCTCCTAGTACATCTACCGAGCATGAAGATCTGCTAAAAAGATGGGTCAGTTAACTATTAATCTTCTTCAAGGAAAAGAATTTAGTTCTCGGGCGGAGATAGAGGTCCAAAAAGAAATATTTCTGAAGTTGTATGTTATGGTTGTTATAAAAAGGGTCATTATAAGTATAATTGTCCAGATAGAGCTTCTACATCCGGTAAAGGAGATAATGATAAAGGAAAAGCACTGTGAATTCTTTTGATGATGTAGTAGATAAGAGCAGAAATAATGAAGTAGATGTGTTTGTAACAAAAAGAAAGAAAGAAAAAGATAATCAAGATGGAAATGATCCTAAAAAGATGAAAGGAGAAACTAATAAGAAACATAGGAGAAGAAAGATGGGTATGCAGGATTTTCTCGATTTCACAGGGGGCAAGGACCATACTCCATCCCGGAAGATTTGTCCAAAAGGCTCGCAAATATTACATATGGTCAACTCTTGGCTATGTCTTCGAGAAGAGGCGGGAGCTGCGAAGTGGACTCAATGCTCGATGAAAAAAGGAGGTTGAGGTCCCTGTTTTGGAGGCAAAGGCGGATCCCTATGCTCTACAAGCTGAGGTATTATGTAATGGTATTTCAATTCATGATGTCTTAGTTGATGGAGGTGCTGCAGTTAATGTAATGACCGAGTCTATAATGAATATGTTGGGTTTAAAAATTGATCGCCCTTCAACACTTATGTTAAGGTCATTAAATAAAGGAAAAACTAAACCAGAAGGTGTAGTTTCAAATGTGGAAATATCTGTTATGGGTTTTGTATGTATGGTAGACTTTCAGGTGATGAAAAATGGTACTGTTGCGTACCCAATGTTGTTGGGAAGACCATGGCTAAGAAGAGTTCATGCAAGAAACTACTGGAATGAAGGCTTCATGACACTTGGACGTGGTAGAGAGAGGGTGAAAATAAACATGATCCCTCAACATCATAAGGCGAACCCTGTCGATTCAAGTGATGAAACTGATGATTGGACATCCTCTGATTACTCTAGTACCAGTGAAGTGGACACTGAAGATGAAGAAAGTGAGGTTGATGTTTCAGTCATGGATATCCTTCCAGTCACACCAACTCATGACCCCATAAAATTATCTGAAGAAGAAGTTGATGATCATCTCCAACAAATAAAGATTGGTGATGCTGTGATGGAGAGTGAGAAGGAATCCTACCTCCAGCTCTTTCGAAGGTACATACACCTATTCACTTTTGATTACAAGGAACTCCATCAAGTAAGTTGGGTAGAACATTCTATTGAGCTGGTAGATGGTGCTAAGCCCATAAAGCAAATGCCATATAGAATGAATCCTAATTTTTCCAAGACTGTAAAAGAAGAAATAGATAAGTTGCTTGATGCAGTATTCATATTTGCTATGGAGAATTCAGAATGGGTTTCTCCCATTGTGATCTCAATAAAAAAGAATGGGAAGCTACACATTTATGTTGATTACAGGAAGCTCAATAAGGCAATAAAGAAGGATCATTACCCTCTTCCATTTTCAGATCAGATCTTGGACGAAGTAGTTGGCTAGGAGTGTTATAGTTTTGCTGATGGATATAACGGCTACAACCAAGTTCGTATAGTAGAGAAAGATCAGCTGAAGACCACGTTCACCACTCCTTGGGGAACGTTTGCTTATAGAGTTATGCATTTTAGGTTGTGTAATGATCCAACAAAATTCCAACGTTTGATGAATAGGGTGTTCAAACCCTACATTAGGACCTTCATCAGAGTATTTCTGGATGATTTTTACATCTATGGGAGCAAGTTGGACCACCTGCACCAGATGGAGATAGCATTTCAAAGGTTAGATGAAGCACAAGCCTCACTAAACCCTACAAAGTGTGTCTTTGGATGTTCTAAAGGTGTTTTATTAGGGCATGTTGTATCCAGAGATGGTATTGGTATTGATCCTGATAAAGTTTCAAAAATCAAAGATTTACCATTTCCTATGAATAGAAGTAAGTTGAGATCATTTTTAGGCCATGTGGGTTACTATAGAAGATTCATCAAGAATTTCTCAAAGATTGCACAGCCACTAACCCAGTTCTTAAAGAAGGATGTTACTTATGAACCAGGAAATAAGGCGCATGAAGCTTTTGGACAACTGAAGGAAGCCTTGGTGTCTTCACCTATTTTGAAGAATCCAGATTGGAGCAAGCCATTCATTGTGTATACTGATGCCTCAGATGCAGCACTAGGAAGTACTTTGAGCCAAAAGGATGAAAATGGGAATGAACATCCAATTTACTTTGGGAGTAGACAAATGAGCAGTGCTGAGGTAAATTATACTTAGAATCGAAAAAGAGGCTCTAACTATCATTTTTGTAAAGAAGTTTAGAAATTACTTGCTAGGGCAGAAATTTATAGTGTAACAAATAATCGGGCTCTAAAATATATTGTCAATAGGCCTAACCCATCGTGAGGATAGCAAGATGGATAATTTTCCTACAAGAATTTGAATTTGATATTATAGATAGGCCAGGAAAGAAGCATGTCAATGCAGATGCACTCTCTCGAGCCTATGATGGTTTAGGATCATCTTGTGATGATGATGATTTCCCCGATGCAGCCTTGTTATCCCTTGACACAATCCCTAGTGAATACATAGATATTTGGAATTATCTGAATGAATTCAAGTTTCCTGATGGTGCCAATGCAAAGACTAAGAGAAAGATTACTCAAGCCAGTCATTCATATTCTATTCTGGCATGGAGTATTATTTCGAATAGGACCTGATGGACATTACAAGAGGGCGTTGGACGTGATCAAGGGAAGGAACTGCTAGAAGAATTCCATCATGGTACATGTCGAGGGCACTTCTCTGGACAACTTACAGCAAGAAGGATCTCGATGCAGTTATCACCGCCCACTCGTTTTAAAGATTGTTATAATTATTGTAAGACATGTGATATTTGTCAAACACATGGTAACCGTAAGACTTCATCAGCTCCATTATGCCCTATTCTTCCACTTGGTCCCTTTGAAAAGTGGGGAATAGACATTGTAGGTCCACTTCCAACTACCTCATGCCAAAATAAGTATATTGTAGTTGCCACAGATTATTTAACCAAGTGGGTTGAAGCTAGGCCATTGAAAACAGCTTCCATGGATGAAGTGGCAAGGTTCATATATGAACGCATTGTCACCATATTTGGTTGTCCATTAGAAATTGTAATAGATCAAGGAAGCCACTTCATTAATGAGATGGTAGAAGCCCTAGTCAATAAGTTTTCTATTAAGCATAGGAAGGCAACAACATACAAGCCAAGCACAAATGGACAGGTGGAACGAACAAATTTTGTGTTGCGTCAAATTCTAACAAAAGATGTAGCCTTGTAGGTACATAAATGGGATAAAAGGATTCATGCAGCATTGTGGACATATAGGGCAACATCAAAGTCAAAGCAACAGGATACTCTCCATTTCACTTGGCCTATGGCATTGATCCAGCTTCTTCTTCTGTTGAGTTTGATATTCCCACCGTGAGAGTTATGAAAAATGAAAGGATGGATGAAAGTGATTCAAGAAAAGAAAGGTTGGTACATCTTCATTTGCTAGAGGAAATGAGGGAAATAACAAAGGATACAAGCCATAAGAAGAAAATGAAGTAGAAGGAATACTTTGATCAAAAGATCCGTTGGTCTCCATTCCATGTGAATGATTTGGTTCTAGTATATGATTCCGATACAAAAAAATAAGATGATATAATTTCTTCCAAAATGGATGGGGCCCTACAAAATAGCAGAAATGTTTGTGCATGAAAATGGTACGTCACTGACCGGAGGAATCGATGGCACTCCCATTACGAAATCGGTCAACCACGACAAGTTGAATATTTTCCAAGCACTGTAATAGTCTACTCCGAGGACGAGTAGAAGCTAGGAAGAGGGAAGATGTCGACACTAAAATTTTCCTCCGTAATTTCTATTTCATTAATGTATGTATTAGGAATAGGATGTTGTTAAGTATAATTAGTAGTAGTGTCGATAGAAGATAACGGCGCCATCGATGACGTGCCACCAATAATGTGGAGTACGGTAATAAACAAAAATACAATAGGAATGTTGTAAAAAGTAAATATTTGTCGTAAGTGGTCCGTAATGTTAAAATGTCAAAGTTTGGGAAGTAGGGTCTACATGATTAGGAATTAGAAATATTATATTGGTAATAAGGACAAGGAGTGAGGTCATAAATATTTTGTGTATTTTATTTGTAAAAAGTCTAAAAATGTGGAACCCATGTAAAATGATAAGGTTTATCTTATCTTAAAAGATAAGCTTACATGTACAGATAAGAGTTAAGGTATGGAATATGATTCGTCAGAGTGGATTTCTTATCCTATCTTAGAGATAAGATGGATAAGCCTGGAAGTTCTATAAATAGAGAGGCCACCCCCTCATTTAGCATAGAAGGAAGTAGTGAGAAATATTGTAGGAAGTGTGCGAAGGAAGCCATCAGTTTAAAGGTGTGTTGAAGAAGCCATTAAGAGGTGTAATTGTAAAGTTTCTCCCATAGTCTTGGTGAAAGGCAAGTGAAGTCAATAACACTTGAAGTACCTCATGGGTGAGATTGTAACAATTTCATGTTAATATTATAATTTACTTTGATATTTCAGATTTGTCATCATTCCGTCTTATCATAGTCGATGGTATTCTTGTGTTATGTTGTTGTTTTGTTTCCAGATTACATCCACCAAACTAAAGGTTGTGCATTAGTAAATAATCATAGCACGAGGAGTTCCCGATGAATAATTATCATAGTTCCGGATTGGTGATGACAGGTTCCCCAAGGAGTAGTGAAATTGGTTTTGGTTTGGTCCTCCTCCAAAATCCTTATCTAGTTGTAACCATAAAAATGTCCATAAGAGACAACAACTCATACCCGGTTGTTGAGTCAATGATGATTTCAATTGAAGTCAATTCAAAATCATCTTTGAGATAAACCTTGTTAATGTCCCTAAAATCAATGCAAATGTGTATCTTCCCATTTTTCTCGAGAACCGGATGATGTTTAACAACCACATAGAATATTCTAGTGGTTTTATAAACCCTACTTAAAGGATTTTTACTACCTCCTCCTTAACCATTAAATCCACCTTTTACTTCATTGGTCTCAATTTTTTCTTTACAGTTTTGGTAATAGGCTTTATAACGAGATAGTGAACTACAACATCGGGAGATACACTTGTCATCTCCTTATAGCTAGAGGAAAAGAATTTAGAATACTCTTTAAGCACCTCCATGTGTGCTTCTATCTCTTCAAAGACAAATAAGAACCAAGTTTCGTGGATTTTGGTTCCTCTTCTCATCCCTATGTTAATGTATAACATTCCTTCAATCAAATAAATGTTACCTTCTTCGAACTCGTGTGAGGTGGAGGAAACTTCATCTCTTCCTTGACTTCATATATTTTAAAATATTCGAGATTTAAAAATACTTCATCTTACGATCTCTCGAAGCGGGACGAAGGGTGAGGCATGAGGGAAAATACCTTCTTGCCATGCACGTGATGAAGGTCTGTAAGCATTGAGGTTGATTAACTAAAAATGTAAATTGTGGATACTAGTTAATCTAAGCTATGAACAACTGTAAATAAAGTAAATAGATACTGTAAATAAATGTAAAGATGACTCAAGCACTTAAACTAATGGAAATAAAAACCCTAATGTGCAAGAGAGAAGAGGAAATAACTCAGCTAAATAGAAGATTCTCGTGGGATTGTGTCACATAGGTGACTGGAAAATATAGAAGTAGGAATGACTATGTAGGATCTCGAAAAAGGATGGATCTAGAGTATTTGTCTAGACTGGAGCGCCTAGAGAGGGACCGGGGCACCCACAGGCACTTTGGTCTTCAAATTGGGTGCCCTAGTCTATGTAAAAACTCTAAAACTGATCTTCACATGTTCAGAAGATGGTTTGAAACCCTCATTGTCTGTTGCATTAACTTCGTTGTACTACTCTGGATGTTGCTGATATTCTAAGATGATGAAAAGACCTGCAAAAGACCAAGGATTATAAAAACCCTATAAAAAATAATATAAATGAATGGGTCGGACTTACCTCATATGCCACAATAGTGGGCTTACAAATCGAAAGATGCACTACATTTCATACCCAAATGTAGTTCTAGTGAGTGTGTGCATAATGTGCCCTAGGTGCTCTCGTGTCACACACTTTGTGAAGTAGCAAGAAATAACTATATCTAGAAAATTTAATATTAGGTGTGCATGGAATAGAATATAATTCTCCCCTATGTTGTGTATGATGCAGATGACCTAGCCTTGTGCCTTGTGATGAAGCTATGTGGATGCAAGTGATCTCCAATGCAATAGATGGATGATAGTAGTGACTAGTGCTTGGTCCTTCATTATGGTCTCATAAATTTATATTTATAGGGTTCTCTTGATCTAATTTCATAATTTACCCCAAAATGGCTAACCACCAAAAAGATAAAGACCTCAAACAGCTAGAAAGAGACCAAAAAGTGCGGGAAAGAGTGAAAAGGATCGGGTACCCCTGGTGGGACCAGGGCACCCATGGGTTCCCTAAGTACTAGCTTGGGTGTCTCATTGAGGCTAAAATAATGAAAAGTGATGAAATATGACTAGGCATGTAGGCGTAAAATGTCGGGAATAGAAAAATAAAACAAAATAAGATGGCCAAAAAGGGGGTTAATTAGTACTTTCTTCACTCAAAACCCTCTAAATAGTAGTATGAGGTACTGGGAATAAATATTGTCTAGAGTGCATGATTTTGTGTCTACATTTTCCCCACTTTATGTTGGTGAGAAGAAAGCTTAGAAACATAAATTAGATAGAGATGCGTACACTGTGCCAATGTAGAGTAACAAATAAGGTGTGTCGATGTTGATGCTAATGTGTGTAGTGTACCTACATGGTTAGTATGCAAAGTGTGATGCCACAAAGTGTTGTTGTTGATTCTATTGTTGTTTACTCCCATTTGACTATTGTTTTCTCATACGACTAGACCTGTAAGGATAAAATGATCAAGTAGTCAAATATGTATTTATATATGTGTAAAAATGTAATGCAAAAGGTCCATGTAAAATTAAAGTATGCAAAATGAAATGTGTAAATGGAACATGTGCACCTGATCCATGTCAAGAGAAAGAGTGCAGAAATGATATCCTATACCGGGGTTTTTTTGGGCAATCGACATCAGTAGGCCGAAGTGTAAGGAAAAAATGCTCTGTGTCCTCCAACCTTTAATTGCTTCCCTGAACTGTGTGTGAAGAGATCTTTGTATTGTCCTGGTTTTTTTGGTGATCCGACGCCACTAGTCGAAGTAGTGTAGGGAGGCACACCCACTATAACCTTTAAGCCTATAACGCTCGCGTCCAATTACTAAGGACTCCATGTCATATAAAATCCATTTTGTATGGATTTTGTAGACTATTCTAAACTCCCTCGATGTATGTAAGCTCACAATGACAAGGGCGGAAAGTGCACTAAACTGAACCGGTGTAAATGCATTGTGTAGACTATAAAACCCCAAATGATTCCCCCTCTTTGGGGTCACATGTGACATAACTGATAGGATAATGCGGTCCCAAAAGAGGACCAACCACATGTAATATGAAACTTTTCCCTGTAGGGGGAAGGGAATGTGCTTGGTAGAAACCAAGGTGCACACAAACAATGATGTCCTGTAAAAAAGTGTTCGTACAAAAAAATATGCATGTAAAAAGATAATGTGTAATCTACGCAAACAATGTAAAAGTTACCGGAAAAGTAGTGTAAAAATGCAAGAAGAAAAATAATCCAAAAAAATTGGGTTGCAAACATGGGACATCACTCACAATGTCACAAGACACGCAAGGTCATCATGGCCGCAAATGACAAACAAGTGTAAACACCAAACATAGGGTAAAGCTTGTCTGCAAGAAGAAAACAAAGAAAGAAAATGTAATAAACAAGTATGGAAGAAAATACTCCTACATAACAATTTTTTTCACATGAAGCACCTTTTATCATGTTAGAAAGATAACCGGTATGTCAAAAGAGTGTAAAACCAAGTAGCGCAAAGTGATAAGTACAAAATGAAAGAATAGCACTGGAAGAGACGAATGTGGATGCCCCCAAAGAACTAGTGTGGTGAGAAGGCTAGAAGGAGAGCATCCATGTTGCGTGTAAGAGACCTATATCTACGATCACAACTAGAAAAAGATGTGAACATGCATGTGTGGATGATATAGATAAATTACATATAAGCAATCTAACTAGTATGTGTAATAAAGTGACCATGAATAAGCAAAAGTAAACAAGAGTAAGAGAAACCATAATATGTAGTATGTTGTGGATGGATGGAATGGAATGAAAATGGAGTGATAGGATCTGCCTACCCCTTGAGTGAATGGAAATTTATGTAATGAGGTTCATTCCCCCTAAGTATTCAAGAATGAACCGTAAACAAAAATGGGTCATCAAAAATGGTCGAAGTGTGTGTTGTTTCTAACACATTGTGATGAATGTGTATGTACATTGATGAGATGTGACCTAGAAATGATGTGTGTGTGAACCCTATAGTTGAAGCGTATATCATGACCAGATGAATGTATAAGTGATGATTTAGCCTAAACGTATATCACTATAAGATGAATGGATGAGTGATGATTTATCCCTAAGTGTATATCACTACAAGATGAAAAGAGGGAGTGGTGATGTAACCTAAGGTGTATACCAC
This sequence comes from Taxus wallichiana var. yunnanensis, assembly GCA_018340775.1. Taxonomy (NCBI): domain Eukaryota; kingdom Viridiplantae; phylum Streptophyta; class Pinopsida; order Cupressales; family Taxaceae; genus Taxus; species Taxus wallichiana. Next base: position 548,186,810 of record CM031243.1, read on the forward strand.
TACAAAATGATAGAATAGGTGACGATTTATCCTAAAGTGTATGTCACTAGGCTAGAAATGTCACATGATGAAAGGTCAAATAGTAAATGTGTGATGAGTGTAAGGTCCATTTGATTTGTAAACCCTCAAATGATCGAGTATGGACCGAGGAACTAAAGTGCATCATAGGTTAGTGATTGTAGAAGGTGTAGAAGGTGATGTAGTATATGTATTGAAGATTATAAATGTCCATGTGATGAGTAAAATGTGTAAATATGCAATGGGTAGAATGCAATGTTGGATGTGTAGAATGTGTATAATGTAATGTAATGGGTAAGATGAAATTAATGAGTCCATGAATTGACTTGTTATAACATCCATATAACTATAGTTTGTGCTCCTAAATATGTTAATTAATGCATGGGGATGTTCTAAATAGTTGTATCCAAAGTAAAAGTGATGCATTTCTCCTTATTTTGTCTCATGTAAACTAATGATCATGGAACTCCTACTAACTGCCTTGTTTAGTGATTTTATGACATGTGTAGATTGATAAGGCACATTTTCTACCACTTTTGATCATTGTAGTTAAGAGACCGAGTCCTTTTCCACTATGACATTTTGGAAGATTTACTCATAACAATCTACAAAAAGGACCCATGTTTTTAGCAAAACTATAGGGTGTCATGGAATCTTTATGAGGTTGTTATTAGTTAGTATGTTGCCTACATTCATGGCACTTGTTGTACTCAGTTGTGTCTATAAGACACCTCCTAAAACTGTTACTTTAGAGTTAGAGCTTTTTTATACAATGTTATATCAGTTGATAGTTATTTTCAGTTTTAAAAGTATGTGATGAACTTGTTTGGATCAATATAATCTATGCTATTTTGAGTATCTATTCATGTTAAGAGCCTCAATCCCAAAGGAGAGCAAGGTCCCACTCAAATGATAATATTGAGGATTGGTATTTCATGCATGATCTTTATATTTTTGAGTTTCAGTTTTAGTATCTTGGTTTGAATGAGTATCTAAATGCAATCTTGTATTTCCTTGTTTTAGCATATTTCCTTACTGTTATTTCCTTTGAGCAAGTATTTCCTTTTCAAAGCATTACATTTCAGCAATGTTGTTTTAAACACACTTTCTATATTTTGTTTTCCATTTCAGCTTAGAACTGTATTAGATTTCCATAGTTGAGTAGTGTAGAACATAAATGATACTAAACAAACCACCCCAAAAAGAGAGAACCACCATTGTAATGAGTTTTGTTGGTGCTCAAAATAGTCTCACCCCATTTTTCCTTTGCAATTTATTGATTTGCGGCATCTACCATATTTTAATCCCGTGTTGTGCCTGAGAGGTATCTACTTTCTTTTTTGCCATAATTAATTTGTTCCTAGGTCAAAGTTCATGTATGGGTCCATTTATGTTTCCTTGTTTCTCTGTTCCTTTGAAGTGGTCTGTAATTTGGGTCTCCCATTCTTTGTTTATCTAAAAATTCAGGCCCTCCCATTCTTTCCATTTTTTTGTAGTTGGGATTTGTTTTCCTTGTCATTTTTCCCTTGTAACATTTCTAAATCCTTTGTCCTGGGAAAAAATTTAAACTCCGGCTTAAATGATCATTTTTCTCGCATTTTACGGATTGACGGGCGTTTCTCCTGGTCAAATTTGCATCCTTGCATTCAGTGGTCATGTGGCTTCTTTTGGTTGGTCAAGGGACGATAGACAAATGATTTAACTTATCACTTTTTTCTTTTTTGGCAAAAAGGCAAATTTGATCCCGTGGCTCCGCTCAATTCTGATTGGTTCTTTTGGTGCTTATGTGGCTTCTTCTGATTGGATGGGGCACGGCGGGTTTGTATTTGAAACTTGTTCTTTTTGGCTACTTTGGAAAAAAGTTTGAACTCACCCTGCAGCCCCGCTAGGCTCTGATTAAAGAAAATTTAAGTGGCGGGAAAATTTCTTATTTTCACCCCAAGGGTGTCCACGTGTTCATTTTTTATTTGATGCGGCTCAATGGGGCACTCCTAAACTTTATGGAAATTTTTAACCCAAGGCTTGTCCACGTGGAGGAATGATGCTCATTTGAAGGTTTACTTTTTGGTTTGGCCTTGGAGTTGTGCTAGGAGGACATGTGGAGGTTTCTGCTTTGCTTTTCCTAGACTTAGACAAATTTTTATGTAGCTGGTATAGTTTGGCGGAACAAGGACATGTGACAAGCCCACGTTCATTCAGGGTCTCTACTTTGGGTACCATTTTGAAATTGTGCCATGAAGACATGTGGAGGCTTCCACCGGTCTTCCCATACTTAGTCTTTTTCAAAAGGTTTTGGGAAGTCTGGGACATGTGGAAGAACCGCACATGTTTGGGGATCAGCCCTTGAGTTTCATTTTAAAGAAGCGTCAGGAGGACACTTAGAGGCCTATGCTCACTTTGCATTTTGTTTGGAATTTTTAACGGCCAAAAGAGATTGCCTCGACTCTGACACATGGTGCCTTCCGCCGAGCTTTAGGCTTTCAAACAATTTTTTTTAGGATAGGACACGTGGTGATCCCGTGCTCTTTCAAGGTCTCAAATTTTGGGAACCGTCTCAAGATGCACCATTGTGACGCGTGGCAATTCAAAATTCAAAAGGTGTGGGGAATTGGACCATCAGGGGCAACTTAAATTTTTGCCTCTTATTCTCAAAAGGGTTAAAATATCAAAAATGGCCCACAAGCCCAATAAAGGAAAGGTCAAATCTTTATCCAGTCAAATGGCGGAGGTGCGGACTCTCGGGAAATTTGGAAAATTTTCCTTTTAGGAAAAGAGAGTTAAAAGTGAAAAAGGAAGCGTGGTTCCACTGGGACCCACCTTGGGACATGTGTCAAGCTCATTTCTAAAGGGTGGAGGTGCAGAGCAAAATGGAAATTTTTCCATTTTTCAAAAGGTTGTTAAAAATTCAAAGGAACCCTAGGCCTATTTAAAGTTGAATCTTCCACGTGGATGGTCCAAATTTAAAGTGAAGATCAACGGAAGCTGTGTGTCTAAATATGATTTTCCCCCATATTTACTAAAAAGCTCTGAAGTGTGAGTCTTCATGATTTCTTGGTATTTCCTACACACCAAATAGAGAGGAGAGTTAATTTTGATATCTAAGTTTGGTGGGGGAGATATGGAGATGTCTTTTTCCATTAAAATGGTCTCGATTTTCTATTTTTCCATTTTTCTTCTCTTGAGCACACAAGGAACCAAATTTGACAAATTAGGGGTGGAAGTGGTTTGAAAATAGAAGAGTGATTTGCTAGAGAAGGAGTTGAATGCGGGATATTTTGAAGAGATCTACCCCCGAGCACTGCAAATTTTATAGATCTGATTCTAGGAATCACGATCATGATCATGACAAGCATTAGAAATACACTCAATGTCTTGATTTTTGGGGAAAAAGGGTTTGTTGTAAATTTTATAAATGGCACAAATTTATCATGCAAATGGTTGGAGTGTGAAGGGTTGGGACTGATTTTTCTAATAGAAAAAGGCTTGATAGAGCCCATCCTTTTTAGAAGTCGTATGAGAAGCCAATGTATCTCTTTTTTATTGAATTTGATCGTGTCAAGGTGGTTGCGAGTGTACAACCATTGAAAAGCTCTAAGATTGTTCTAGAAACTTTCCCCTACTAATAAATTTAATCAAACTCAAGTTATTCTATGTGGATCTTATGCAAAATGTGTGGCTTTACTTCTGAATGTCTGCAAATAGTTTTTCTTGTTCCTGTTGCAATCTTGTATCAAAATCTGTCTCAATCACATAGGTCTCAATCTTTATGATAGCTTAGTGGCATCTGTAATTTCATTTCTCAAAAGAGCCTTCATCTGGGAGTGAAATAAATGATTTAAAATCACTTTTCTCTCATCCATGTGATAGAGATTGTTTGTAAGCCTTTGGGTGTACCTCAGGTGTGATTGGGCTTAGATCTTGATGTTTTGTTGGGTTTTCCAACTTGATCCTTCATGTTAAAATCTCATAGATTGTATGAAAAAGTGATAATCTAGGCCTCCATTGAAGCACATATTCTGGTTAAAGAAACATTTTAGTTTTTTGTGGCATTCTGTTGGTTTAGTCTTCCATTTTGCAAAAGTTCTCAAAGATTTGGTATAATCAACTTTATCCTGCTTCACCTCCCACCAAATTCATTCAAAATAACTAATCCTACCCATACTACCCCTGTTTGTCATGTGTGTATACAAATGCACAAATTTTACTACCAAAACATGTAAAAACAATCAGGATTCCAAATGTCTTTAGTAGCTTGAACCTTGCCTAGAGAATATCTCCACTATCTAGAGTGACAACTCATGTGAGAGTTAGATTTTGTTGCATTGATCATATTTTCTTCAAGGTCTCCTTAACAACTTCATTATGAAGGATATATCCATCTCCTCCATAAACAATAGGCTACAAAAAGGGTTCTCTTACCTTGGTTGAAAGGCACAACCTAAAATAGTGAGGATAGATCAAATCCTCTTGAGGGTGCTATCCATTTCTCCACATTTGAGTGACTAAGGGTCGGTTAGATCCCATCCCCAACTATAAAATGACTCATCATGATCTATCTGTCTCTAAGCTTCCTACTAAACCTGTGATGTTGCTTAGATTTGAAGGAGAATCGATTTAGGTACACCTTTGAAGAGAATCAAAATTTTGGGAATTGATTTGTGTTGTTTGAGACCTTTTTGATTCTACCAGCTTCACATATTGTTAGACCATCAAAACATACTGATTGTTTTAGGGACATAGTGGTTATAGTTCACATTCAGACCTTGGTAAAACACTTCTTATATACTCCAAGTGTTGTGTGCAATTCTTTCAATTTCCACACCTAGTGCACTAGCTTTCATTGATAAATCTAGGTAAAGAAAAGTTAGAGTCTTTCCATTTCCAGTTTCTAGTGTTGACAAACATTTGACAAATCATATTTAGTGCATCTACACAACTAAGGTGGAAATCCTTAGTGGTGACTCCCTATTGATTTGATTCTTAATGAATACCAATGTCTTAACCTCTTTCAAGTGAGATTTGTTACTAACCTTTGCAAAGTTGGAAGGAAGAAGGTCTTTATTTTAGGGATCCTACTAGGACATTATTTCTAGAGCTAGGAAAAGTAAAATCAGAAGGAAGAAAATCTTGGAGAGTGTTGGAAATCAACAGACAAGAAAGGGGATCTCCATTGATGAAAGTGACCAGCCTATTATTGAAGACTACAATTCAAGTGCTTCTGAATCAGGTAGCCTCTTTGTGGAATTGAATTCTCCAACTGAGATGGGCCTTCATTTGATTTTGAAAAGTTTTCTTCTCATTCTACCCCTGTCTTTTCAGAAGTTGATAGGGATTTCTAAGAAACAAGGCCTTTAGGGGATATCCATTTTGAAAGTTATACCCATATGTTTCAAAGACCCTATGCCCCTTATCAATTTCTCACCCCTCCAGGGTCACCTCCTCAAAACAACATGGCCTTTCCCCCACCCAAACCCCCTTTTGTTGTAAACACCTTTGGACCTATAAATTTGTAGGGATGGCTAGTTATCCAAATGTAGTTCCCAAGAAGTAAGGAACAGACTACCAAAGTTCCAAGGAAAAAACAATGCTATAACTAGTGATCAACATCTAAATATTTTTATCAATATGATGGAAGACTTTGAGATTTAACATGAAGATGTATATATCAAATTGTTTATCCATACTTTGGAAGAGGATTCAAGGGACTGGTATAAAGCTTTTGCCAGATAATTCCATTGATTCTTGGAAAATATGAGCAATGCATTTAGATTATAGTATGGTGATAGAACTGACCCTAGGTTTCTTTTGACAGAATTTGAAAACATCAAAAATAATCCTAATGAGTTAGTACATGATTTCAACACAAGGTTTAATAAGACCTTGAGGAGATTTCTTGTTAGGATAAGGCCATGTGATGAATCATGTTTGATCAAATATTCAAATGCATTTGATAAAAATGTTGCTTACTACTTAAGGGACAAAAATCCCAATAATTTGAGGAAGGCATTCACCATGGCCCCACAAATTGAGAATAACATCAAGGCAATTGAAAGCCTCTCAAAAGGGAGGGTGTAAAGCTGGTTAACCTAGAAAAACCCCAAACAAGCAAGGATGCATATTTGGAAGAGGTTGTGAAGACTTTGGTAGGGGATGTCAAAGAAATTTCCTACAAACTAGCCCAGGATGAGAAAGGAATTGGGCAGAGATCACAAGGTCAACACAAGCAAAAAGGCCAAGACAAGTTCACAAATCACCAAAGATCTGATGATAGAGGTAAGGGACCTATTGGATTTGGAAATAGGCAGTCCCAAGGCAGGGAAAACAAAATGGTGCTTGATCCTTTGGCTGCCAGAGTTGTTATTGTGGAGGAGACAAATGTCATTGATTGGTGTGATAGATGTTTCATGCCCCATGCTCCTTGTGAAGAAGATCAACAAGAAGAAGAAGATGATGATGATGATGATGATGTATGCATGATGGGTTGTTCCATGAGCTCACAACAAGGGGAAACTTCAACTAAGGTGATAAGTGCCCGGAACTGCTACCACTTTTTGGGACTGCATTCATAGGTACCTATTCTTCCTCCCTCTCATACTTTAGAAGTAGATATTGTACAAGATTTTTAATTTCCCAATAATGACTTTGAATATTTAAGGGCTTTAATGATAAAGAAGTATGATGGAGGAATCCCTATGAGGAGGATAGACGTAGTTGTTTATGAATGTTTTTGTTGGCTCAAGAAAAGGAACATAACACAAGAAGAAGTAGGGTTGTCAAAGGGCACAGGGCCTCAATCTAAGCCAAAAGCTCCATTGCTTTCAAAAATTCCTAAAGAGGCTCCTAAGAAAGATGTATCTGCTAAAAGCCTTGTTTCCCAAACAAAAAAAATCATACCCCTCCTCATGCCCAAATTGTCAAAAATCATGTACCACCTAATGAGTGTGTTATCTTCCTTCCAATGCTTCCTTGCCAAAGTGTCCCCTTATGATATTTCCCAAGTTTTAAGCCAAATCAAATCTTTGTTCCAATTTTGAGTTGCTTAGGATTCCGTGAGCACAAAAAGAGAGTATTTGAATGCTTGGGATTGAAAGAGGAGAAGACTACCCCTAGGAAAAATGTAAACATTGTGGAGACTCCTCCATCATTGAAGAATTAGAAACACCACCAGTATTGGAAGAATTAGGTGAACCACCTAAGGTCTATTTAGGGACATCCTTGGTGGACTCTTAGCTAAATGTGGATCCATTCTTCACCACCTTGATCATTAAGGATATATTACTCCACAACTACATGTTTGACTCAGGGGCGTCATGCAATGTTATGCCTCTAGAAGTCATGAATGAGTTGAATATCAAAGTAACAACAGCATATGGGAAGTTCACTTACATGAACTCCATAGAATTTCTAGTAGTGGGATGTGTGAAGGGTTTGGTGGTGCATCTTACACTCACCTAGGTAAAAATTTAAACTTGATGTTGTTATTATTGACTTGCCTTAGAAAGTATATGTTATTGTCTCCATGGGTTGCAAGTGTTGGTGGGAGTGTCCAAATGGACATGTCATATGCCACCATCCCAATTAGGGCAGCCTTGTCGGTAAATATAGGGAAAATAATTGTTGCACCTTAAATGTAAATAGTAAATGTATTTACCTTGGCTCATGTTCATTGGTAAGTTATTTACCTTTATTGTAGAATATCCTCACCCAATTAGTGTTCATGGATATTTATTTTATCTTATTTAGATATTAGGAATATATGGGTGTATGGTTGTTAGAAGACAAAGTTCTTTCCTTGATGAGGATTGACTAGATTTGATACATCTCCTATATAATGGAGTGTATTAAATAGTGAAATCTATCAATGACTTGTTCTTTAATACTAGTTATTTCCTTGATTTATGGCTTGATCTATGACCTTGTCTGAGTTCTTAGATTTTATTCCTTGCCTATTTAAGCAAGGCTATTCTCAATGTATTCATTGAGTTCCATAATAATATATGATATTGTTTCTCATTTTTTTACCGGTTTTATGTAAAGTTAAATCTGCGAATTACTTTCAAGAATTGATCATGGTGTTTGATTTCTATTTAAAATCCTTAGGCCTTGGTCATATGGTATGGTCATATGAGGGCTTAAAGCTTATGATTCCTATAGGTGCTTATTTCAACCCCTAGTTTTATTTAGTGTAAAGTGAAGGAAACAACATTTTATTTTGTTTTTTTTAAAATAAATCGAGAATCAAAGGTAATTCAAATCTACTTCAATTTTTTTGATATTTAGATTCAGTTTGGATACAACATTTTTTGTAAAAGTTCTTGTTTTTTTGTGCTCCATCATGGAAATATTTATTTTGAGACTTAATGAATAAAAATCTATGGAGGATAGTAGATGGAAATGAAAAAGCACCTACATTTGTGTGTAAGCAAAATTGTAGAATGGGAAACTAGAGATGAACAAATAACAAATGAGTTAATTTTGTATCTATCATGGATTATGAATGATTTTCTATACTATGTGAATTTCAAGGATATTGAAAATTTGGAAGAAAATGAGGTTATCGGTCATTCAAGTGAAATCTCTTCTAAAATCACTCATTCACGATAAGGATATAATAATACACTCCCTTATACAAAATTGCTAGCCTAAAATATCACCATCATATTATGGACAACCATATCCATGCTCCTAGTCCACTTGTAGTTGTTTCTCTTGTACCCACTAGAAATTTCACATTGAGGGGGAACATGATCTCAATGCTTCCAAACTTATGAGGCTTTTCTACATTTCTTCCACATTTTGCTATTACATGAGTACACATTTGTGTATTTCCTTATGTTATTCCCTACATGAGATTTTATGAGGGCTAAGAATAATACTTGGTATATCATGATGCTTTGGTTGTAGGTAAACCACTTAAAAACCTTCATTTTTGGTTTGTGGTACACCACTAGTAAAACCACCATTTTTGTTAAGTGGAAACCCTCTCATCATCACATTTTGGTTTGTGGTACACACACATTGATAAAGGTCCTTATTTTGTTCGCTCGAATTTTTAAACCCTAGGATCTTGAAAACCATCGCCTTTTGTTCTACATATTAAACTAGTTGAGAAACTATCATTTTTGGTTTATGGTCATGATCAACTATGACCACCATTAGGTTTATGATCATCTACCATGCACATTGTGCATTTTGCACAATTCAAGTATAAGGCATCTTTTCCCATCCGTGTTGATTAAGGGGGAATGTTAGAAATCACTCTTAGTGAAATCCATTCGTTGAGATGACTCTACAGGGAATGAATCCTAATTACATGTGTTCTATACCTTCCATATTATGCTTCTTAGTTTTGAGCATTTTTCTTTAAATGTAAATAGTAGTGTAAAATGTGGTTAGTATGTGGAAGATTTTGTATAGAATAATTGACACTTAGTGTTGTTTTATTATTATATTGGTGAGAGGTTGAACCATATGGGTGTATGGTGTATGTTGAAGATCGAGTTTGTTGTGAGTAGTTGTTTTATACAACTCATATAATGGAGTTATTGAAATAGTGCCACTAAAAATATAATATAGAGTGTGTGTGTAATTTTCTTATTTCATTTCCTTGCCTTTTACCTTAGATTTTTTTGGATTAGATCGTGAGTTTGTGTCCAAATTGCCTTGTTGCAAGTGGGGTATGTTGTTATCTATAAAGCGAGCTGCAAGTTTTGGTGGAGTGTTCAAATGGATATGTCCTATGATCCACCATCCCAATTAAAAGGCAGCCTTGTCAAGTTGTATGGGGAAAAGAAGATGTTGCACCTTATTGAATATCCCAACAATGCATCCTATGAAGTATTGTACACAAGTGTTGATGTTGATAATTTTATAGGATTTGCTAATGGAAAGGAGCACAAGATTGAAGAATGTAAATTCCTTGAACAAAGATGGGCTCTCCTTGGACTCTATTGTTTGATGGAGCTTTCTCCAAGTTTGGGAATGGTGCTTGGTGTTGTTCTACTTTCTCCAAGTCAGGAAAAATTTGTTTTTTCCTTCAAACTCAACTTTGAGTGCACTAACAACATTGTTGAGTATGAGGCACTATTGTTGGGTTTAAGAATTTCTTGGAAATATGGTGTCAAGGACATCATTGTTCAAGGTAGACTCGAATTAATTGTAAAACAAGTCAAAAACTTTATGCCACAAAGAATCAGTGAATGAAACAATACAAGCATGTAGTTTGGGATTTCATTGAGATGTTTGATTCATTCAACATTGTGCATCATGATAGGAAGTTCAATGATTTGGAGATAAACTTGCATGTTGGGGGTCTCGGTTTGAAATTGTGTAGTGTCCCCATATTGTGAATATGATGTGGAAGTATTGACAAGACCCTCTGTCCCTGACAACATTAAACATTGGTAGGTATTTGATGATGATGCTTAGATCAAAAGATTTCTATAGAATAAGGGAGAGTTTTTTGATCAAAATATGATTTGGAGCCAATGGTATGTGCTAAATAGGGAAAGGAAACCTTGTTTGGAAAGGCCATCATCCAACTAAAGACTAATACCATTCCTAGAGGGTTGGTTGCTCTTGAATCAAATTTTGATAATGTTGATTGCATTATTAATAGGCATATGGCAGCCTCGAGGGATGTTGAGGAGCATGATCTTGGTACAAAGGAAAAGCTAAGGAAAATTTAGGTTAGGCACCAATCTCAGCAAGGAGGAGAAGCAATCATACATCCAATTGTTGAAAAAATACCAAGATTGCATGGCTTGGACCTATTATGAATTAAAAGCATACAGAGAGGATCTATTTCAACATGAGATTCCCTTGGAGTCTAATGCAAAGCTATTCAGGTAGAAACAAGAGGCCAATCAATCCATTTTTATCCCTCAAAATGCAAGAAGAACTAAAGAAACTGAGAGATGGAGGGATTATTTCAGCCCACAAGGTATTCTTCTTGGGTTGTAAACCTAGTACCGATCGTAAAAGAAGAATTGTGACATCAGGATGTGTGTAGATTTCAGGAATCTAAATAGAGCATCATCGAAGGATAATTATCCTTTACCAAATATGGAAAACATGCTGTAGTTGGTGACTTGTTTTGAATCTCTCCACCCTAGATGGTTTCTCTGGTTATAACCAAGTTGTGGTGAAGGAATCAGAAAGGATCAAGACAACCTTTACTACTCCTTGGGGACGTATGTGTATGTTAGGATGCCCTTCGGTTTGATGAATGCTGGAGCCACCTTTCAAAGAGCATTGGATGTTACTTTTGTCTGGTTACATCAATGAGTTTATTATAGTTTATCAAGATGATGTAACTATATTTTCCAGGAAGAGAAGTGATCACCTGCTACACTTGGAGAAGATGCTTGATAAGATGTAGAGAATATGGACATCTCACTCAATCCAAAGAAGTGCCATTTTGGAGTGTAGAAGGAAAATTACTTGGCCACATTGTGTCACAAGAAGGGGTGATGATTGATCCAGAAAGGGTAGAGGCCATCAGTAAGGTCCCAATTCCAAGGACCAAGAAAGGAATTCAGTCTTTCTTTGGGCAGATAAACTTCATCAGGAGATTCATATCAAACTTTGCTGAGTTGACCATTCCAATCACTTCCATGCTAAAAAGGACTAGCCATCAAATGGGAGGAGGTTTCCATCCAATATTTCAATGGGATTAAAGAGGCACTAAAGCATGCACCTATTCTAGCAGCTTTAGATTATAAGAATCCCTTTCAACTGTTCTCTTTTGCTTCAGAGAACACTATTTCTTTTGTCCGCTATAGAAGGATGATGAAGGGGCTGAGAGGCCAATTGCCTTTTTCAGTAAGGCATTACAGGGGGCTGAGTTGAAATACACTATTATGGAGAAACAAGCATTTCCTTGGTAAAATAAAAAGGTTTTCAGGCCTTACATTTTGAGTTCTAAGATTGTTGCTTATGTTCCCCACATGGTGAAAGACATCTTATCGAGATGGAAGTTCAAGAAAAAGATGTAGATGGGTGAACAAGTTGCAAGAATATGACATGGATATCCAAACCACGAAGCTGGTGAGAGGTTTGGGCTAGCTAAGCTTATGGCTAAGAGAAACTTGCAAAATATTGAGGTAAATGAGGTAGAAGAAGGTAGGGTAGATGTTTTTGAAAAATTGATGAGTTCTGAGTGGTACAAAGATGTAATTTTTTATCTTAGACATCTGAACTACCCTGAGTATTTAAGTAAGAACCAGAAAAGAGCCCTTAAGTTGGCTTCCCAGAAATATGTCATTACTGATTATGGGTTAGCTTGGAAGAACCCAGAGGGAGTCCTCTTAAGGTGCATTACTAAGAAGAATCCCCAAGATAATTGTTGATCTCCATGGAGGAGTTTGTGGGGGAATTTTTCTGCAAGAGTCACAACACACAAGATCCTGAGGGCTGGTTATTGGTGGCCAACTCTCTTCAAGGATACAACCTTGTTGGTTAGAAGATGTGAGAGTTTCAACACTTCTCTGGAAGACTGAAAGCTTTAGGCTCCCTTCCTTTGTAGCTTGTATCAATTGAAGCCCATTCAAGCAATGGGGAATGGATTTCATTGGTGAGATTTCAGACCCTTCAAGTGTTGGCCATAAGTGGATTCTTGTAGCCACTGATTACTTTACTAAATGGGTGGAGGTAATCCCCACCAAGAAGGCAAACACACCAAATTGTCATGGACTTTGTGCTAAACCACATCATCTGTAGGTTTGGGGTGCCAGTCAAGATTGTTGTTGATAATTCCATGAGCTTTAGAGATAAACCTTTGGTGGCAATGTGTAAAGAATATGGGATCAACTTGACATATGCCTCTAATTACAACCCCAAGGAAATGGACAAGTTGAGTCCAGTAATAAAAACTTGTTGAAGATTATCAGAAGAACCTTGGAGCTGAACAAGAGAAAATGGGGTGAATAGTTGAAGTTTGTTGTTTGGGATGATAGAATCACTATTAAAAGAGCCACGGAAAGAGTCCATTTGAGTTGGTGTATGGAAATCAGGCCCTGCTTCCCTGGATATGCAATTATCCTCATATCATTTCATTCAACAACTAGAGGATCAAGAAGTAAGTCCTTATGATGCTCACATTAACCAAATTGTTGAACTTGATGAAGAAAGGAGGGCATCCCACCAGAGGCATGTAAAGTTTAGAGAAAAGTTGAAGAAGTTATTTGACTAGAAGGTCACTCCTAGAGCTTTCAATGTTGGAGATCTTGTGCTACTATGGGATAGCAGACATGAAGATAAGGGAAAGCATGGAAAAAAAAAACTCATTATGGATGGGCCCTTACTCCATTGATATTAGGATTGGTGAACATACCTTCTTCTTGAAGGATTTGGATGGTGAATTTCTTGAATTTCCTATTAATGGCAGGAATTTGAAGCATTTCTTGGATTGATTCCCAAAATCAAGGTGAACATCTTTTGTACAGTGTATAGTTATATAATTTTTGTTTGTTTCTTGAACTTTTTGTGTTTTCACTCGTTTTGGTCCTTGGTGACCTATTTTTCTTGGTTTCTCTGTTCATTTTTGAGAGATGGCTCTATTTCTCTACTCTGTAAGCTAACTCCTTTTCCCAATGGATATTTTTGGCACTTGTTCTACCGTTGTTCTTGTGGCACTCACAGGGAGTACCCATCCCTAAATCGGAGCCAATGTTGGTGCTCAAAATAGTCTCGCCCCATTTTACCTTTGCAATCTATCAATTTAAAACCTCTGCCATATTTTATTCCCCCCATGTTGTGCCTGAGAGATCTCTTCTTTCTTTTTATTTCCATAATTAATTTGTTCCTGGGTCCATTTATGTTTCCTCATTTCTCTGTTCCTCTGATGGGGTGTTTCTCATAGGTCTCCCATTCTCCGTTTATCAAAAAACTCTAGGCTTTCCCATTCTTTCCATTTTTCACAGTCAGAAATTTTATCCTTGTTGTTTTTTTCCTAAATACTTGAAAAAATGAATGGATGTAGCTCTCATATTTGAGCCTTGAACATTTAAATTTGTCCTTGGAAAAAATTTCATCTCCTTGCTCAAATGGTCATTTTCTTTTACGGTTTGAAGGTGTTTCTCCTAAAATTTCATCCTCGCATTTAGCGGTCAATGGCATCTTTTTTGGTTAGGGGATGAAGGAAAAAAGCTTTAACTTATCACTTTTTTCTTTTTTGGCAAAAGGAAAATTTGATCCCGTGGCTCTAATTTCTTGGTTCTTTTGGTGCTTAAATTCTTCTATCCTGGGTACATCGAAGGGTTTGATTGGCCTTCTTTTTTTGGATATTTTGGAAAAAGTTTTAACTTGCCCCGTCGGCCCCGCTAGGCTACTTCATTAAATCAAATTTAAGTGGTGGGGAAAATTCCTTATTTTCACCCTGAAGGTCTCCATGTGTTCATTTTTTATTTGATGCGACTCAAAGATCACTCTAAACTTTATGGAAATTTTTAACCCAAGGCTTGCCCACGTGGAGGAACGATACTCATTTGAAGGTTTACTTTTGGTTTGGCCTTGGAGTTGCGCTAGGAAGACACATGGAGGTTTCTACTACTTTTCCCAAAATTAGACAAATTTTTATGTAATAATATAGTACAACTTTGGGATAGGGACACGTGGTGAGCCCACACTCATTCAGGGTTTCCGCTTTGGGCACCATTTTGAAATTACACCATGAAGACACGTGGAGGCTTCCACTGGTCTTCCCATACTTAGATTTTTCTTAAAAGGTTTTGGGAGGCCTAGGACATGTGGAGGAATCATGCATGTTTGGGGACTAGCCCTTGAGTTTCATTTTAAAGAAGCACCGGGAGGACACTTAGAGGCCTCTTCTCACTTTACATTTTTCTTGGAATTTTCAATGGCTAAAGGAGATTGCCTCAGACTCTGACACATAGTGCCTTCCACTGAGCTTCAAGCCTTCAAACAAATTTTTCGGGCCAAGACACGTGGTCAGCCCACGCTCTTTCAAGGTCTCAAATTTTGGGAACCATCTCAAGATGTGAAATTGACGACACGCGCTTTAAAAAAGTCAAAAGGGGTGGGGAAGTAGACCATCGGGGAAGCTTAAAATTTTTTTCCTCTTATTCTCAAAAGGGTTAAAATATCAAAAATGGCCTACAAGCTTGATAGAGGAAAGGTCAAAGCTTGCTCCAGTCAACGGTAGAGGTGCGGACTCTCGGGGGAAATTTGGAAAATTTTCCTTTTAGGAAAAGGAGTTAAAAGTGAGAAAGGAAGAGTGGTTCCACTGAGGACCCACGTTGGGACACGTGTCAGGCTCATTTCTCAAGGGTGGAGGTGTGGAGAAAAATGTAAAAATTTTCCATTTTTTAAAAAGGTTGTAAAAATTCAAAGGAAACCCCGAGCTTGTTTTTAAATTTGAATGTTCCACGTGGATGGCTTAAATTCAAAGTGAAGATCAACATCAGCTATGTGTCTAAATCTGATTTTCCCCCATTTTTACTAAAAATCTCCTGGAAGTGCGAGTCTTCATGATTTCTTGGTATTTCCTACATGCCAAACAGAGAGGAGAGTTAATTTTGATATCTAAGTTTGGTGGGGGATATATGGAGATGTCTTTCACCATTAAAATGGTCTGACTATCGGGCTCGATCTGATTTTCCATTTTTATTCTCCCAAGCACACAAGGAACTAGATTTGACAGATTAGGGGTGGAAGTGGTTGGCGAATAGAAGGAAGAGTGATTTGCTAGAGGAAGGAGTTAAATGCAGGAGATTTTCGAAGAGATCTACCCCCTTGAGCACCTGGCGAATTTTTGTAGATCTGATTCTAGGAATCACGATCGTGATCATGGCAAGCACTGGTGGCACTCAATGTCTGGATTTTTGGGGGAAAAGGCTTTGTTGTAAATGTTATAAATGGCACAAATTTATCATGTAAATGGTTGGAGTGTGAGGGGTCGGGATTGATTTTTAATAGAAAAAAGGCTTGATAGAGCCCATCCCTTTTTGAGAAGCCTGAGAATCCTGTATATCTCTTTTGTATTAAATTTGATCATTTCAAGGTGGTTGCAGTGTACAACCATTGAAAATCTCTAAGATTTTTCTAGAAACTTTCCCTTGCTGATAAATTTAATCAAACTTGAGTTATTTTGTGTGGATCTTATGCAAAATGTGTTTGTTTTACTTCTGAATGTCTGCAAATAGTTTTTCTTGTTCCTATTGCAATCTTGTATCAAAATCTATCTCAATCACACAGTCTCAATCCTTGTGATAGTTTAGTGGCATCTGCAATTTCATTTCTCAGAAGAGCTTTCATCTGGGAGTGAAATAAATGATTTAAAATCACTTTTCTCTCATCTGTTGATAGAGATTGTTTGTAAGCCTCTGGGTGTACCTCAGGCGTGATTGGGCTCAGATCTTGATGTTTTGTTGGGTTTTCCAACTCAAGCCTTCGTGTTATAATCTCATAGATTGTATGAAAAAGTGCTAATTTGGGCCTCCATTGAAGCACATATTCTGGTTAAAGAAACATTTTAGCTGCTCTGTGGCATTCTATTGGTTTAGTCTTCCATTTTGTAAAAGTTCTCAAAGATTTGGTATAATCAACTTTATCCTGCTTCACCTCCCACCAAATTCATTCAAAACAACTAATCCTACCCATACTACCCCTTTTTGTCATGTGTGTATACAAATGCACAAATTTTACTACCAAAACAAAAAAACAATCAGATTCCAAATGTCTTTAGTAGCCTAAACCTTGCCTAGAGAATATCTCCACTATCTAGAGTGACAACTTGTGAGAGTTAGATTTTGTTGCATTGATCATATTTTCTTCAAGGTCTCCTTAACAAATTCATTAGGAAGGATATCTCCATCTCCTCCATAAATAACAGGCTACAAAAGGTTCTCTCACCTTGGTTGAAAGGCACAACCATAAAGTAGTGAGGATAGATCAAATCCTCTTGAGGGTGCTATCCATTTCTCCACATCTGAGTGACTAAGGGTAAGTTAGATCCCATCCCCGGATAAAAATGAATCACTATGATCTATCTTGTCTCTAAGCTTCCTGCCAAACCTGTGATGTTGCTCAAGATTTGAAGGAGAATCAATTTGGGTGCCAACAAGTTTCATATCACTTGTTTGCATATAACCTCAACACAACCTTTGTTTATAATGACATCAATGTTTGAAAAATTTGATTAAATGATTGGAAGTTATAATGACCCATCATTTTTGGCGCCATTATTAGGGACACCATAAGAAAAACATGCCATTATATTCACATTACATGTTATGGGTGTTAGTGAAGTTGAGCTATGCAACCAGTAAGAATCCTAATCCTTTCTTACATAATAAATATTGATGCACAGGCCACAGGATGCTCAAGGGAGATTTATACCTTGCAAAATTCAAATAATATCTCTAACTGGAGTATGTGTAGTAAAAACCGATAACACTACTCCTACAAGTGAAACTGAATCTAATACAATGCCTAGAAGTGATACTAAAAAGTTTTCATCATCTTATTTAGAACCTAAGCAACTTTTAGAAATGGGAGACAATGGAAATGATGATGACAAACCCTTGGGTAGAAAATTTACCTATCCCATTATCTTAAATGAAAATGAGGAAACACCTATGAAAAACATTTCCCCATCTATTTTTCCTATCTTTCAAGGAATGTCCACAGAATACCTAGACCAATTCTTGTTTGAATTCAAAGTCCTTTACCAAACATATGACTACAAAATAGATAACCAAAAACTCAAGCTTTTTCCTTCCACCCTCAAAGACTCTGTCATGAGGTGGTTTATGGGATTTCCCTCTAATTCCATTCATTCATGGGAGTAGATGGAGACTTCATTTTTATAAAAATACCAAGAATATTGTAGGGGAAGAGATAGGAGGGAAGAGGTCTTTCAAATGAAGCAAAAAGAAGATGAAAATATGGAAGATTACTTAGACAAAAAAAAATTTTGTCTAGGTTATGAGTTGAATGCAAAAATAACTAAGACAATTTTCCTTAAAGGAATTGATGATGAAACCAAAGAATCTCTCCATCTCATGGGAGGAGGTGATGTACACAAACTCACCATAGCATATATTGTTGAGTTATGTAGGAGCTACTCTAGAACAAGGGGAGGTATTAGGAGAAAGAAAACATCAAAACATGCCTTTGGTACCTCATAACTTCTAAAGGAGATGGAAAATGTGAAAAAGATATCTTGAAACAATTAACTTCAACCATGGATGGGCTGAAAGCTAAGAACAATGCTGCAAAGGAGCCTTTAGACATATAATGTCCCGTATGTAGAAAAATGCATCCTTTAGATATCACAGAAATGTACCTAATATGTGATGTCCCTGACTATGACACCAACCATTGTACTCTCCCACCTCACCTGAAAGAAAGATTAAATGACATGACTCAAGAAAATGTAGAGGTAAACTTCATTCAAAGATTAAAAAATCAGTCTGCTTTATGCCCCTATACCTTCTCAGAACCCCTAGATGATGTCATGGCCTAATTAGACTCCTCCACCAACTTGGGGACAACCTGATTAGACACCACCAAACTAGATGGTTTACCCACATCCACCACCATGGATGCCTCCATACAATCAATAAGGCTAGACACCACTAGCCAATGTACATCCATGGCCAAACCAACAATGGGCACCCTAAAGATAACTCTAATTAGTCAAGGAGGTTTACACAAAAACAACAAGCTTTAATGCCTCCACCACAACAAAATTATTAGCAAGGGCAAGCAACACAAACTCAAATTCCATCCCATCCTGTCTCAAACCCCAAAAATCAACAAAAAAACTTTAATTAATGAAGCAGGACATGGTGAGACAATGCAGGTTAATGCCATTAATAACTTAACTAAGATCTGGAAAAATAGTGAACAATCCTCCAATAGTTATCATTGAAATACATGATGAAAGTGAGAAAATTGGACATGTTCCACAAACACGAGACACTAGGAATAACCAAGAGAAAGATAATAATATGCATGCATGCAGCTCCTTTCCCAAAAATATTAAAATAAATACATAATGAGGAAGAAACAACACTATTTCGGAGTTGAAAAAGATGAATATTGAGGTCCCACTTCTAAGAGAAATAAGGGACATTCCCAAATTAAACCAGACCATTAGAAACCATTGTATAAAGACACCAAGAAGGAAGAGGAAATACCCAAAAATAGTCAAAGTAGAAGGAAATCTAGCTGATCTTGTAGCTAGAAAACTTCTTTCACCAAAATATGGGGATCCTGGGAGTCCAATCATTACTATTTTTTAATTGGTCACAATATCTAACGTTTTGGTAGATCTTGGTGATTTCATAAATGTCATAACAATATATATGTTTAATTTTTTTCCTTGATAGGATTATAGCCAACCAATATTGTTCTCCAATTAGCAGATCAATCTATTATTGTACTAAATGGAGTAATCAAGGATGTTATGGTCATGGTTGAATCTTGGGAGTATCCAATAGATTTTATGGTCTTATAGCCTAAAGCTCAAAATTTGGGATACCTAGTTATCTTAGGAAGACCCTGGTTAGCTATTGTTGTTGCATACATTGACTGTAGGTCGGAAAATGACTATTTCAAATGGGAAAAAAGTAAATAATATTTACTTTTATCCTCTTGCCCAACCATATGTGGATGTTTGTGAACGTGTGTGGGTAGATTTTTCGGATACTAACAACATGAGTTCTTCTTATTTGGCCACCATTGTAGTAAAAAATCATATAGAAGAAATTGTTGAGCCATACCCAATGTTTGATGAAGATGATATTGTGGCTTAAAAACCAAAACTTTTGCTAATGAAAAACCCAAACTATGGCTACAAAAATGATTGTTTTGAACTTAGAAGAAAATATCACCTTGGTAAGTGACATTTCTATATAATATTGTGAAGAGACCTATGATTACCATGAAGGACATACAACCACTAATTTTCATTGTCCTTTAGCCAAGGTTGTATCCCTTAAAAACATGACTATTTTTCACATGTTACAACCTCATGCTTGTCCCTTGAACTCTTTGATTGCTGATATAGAACTTGTTATTTTGAAAGACACTAAACAAGTAACTGTTGAGGTAGGAAAAGAACTGACCATTGGTAACAATTTAGGAGACAACCAAGAGACTAGGGTCATAGATATCTTGAGGGATCATTCAAAAGATTTTTCTTGGGACTATAATGACATGAAAGGGATTCATCCAAACATCTAGCACTCATCATATTTACATTGAGGATGTTAAACTAGTCAGACATCCACAATGAAGGATTAATCCAACACTTAGAGACATTATCAAGAATGAAATAGAGAAACTGTTGAGGGTAGGATTCATCTATCCAATATCTAATAGTCAGTGGGTATCACTTCTTATTATAGTTCCTAAGAAAAAGGTAAGTGGAGAATCAATATATTATAGGGAGCTTAATAAAGCCACCAAGAAATTTTACTTTCCCTTTCCCTTTATCGATCAGGTTTTGGAAAATTTAGCAGGTAATAAATACTTCTCCTTCTTAGATGGGTTCAAGTGGATATAACCAAATTAGTATAACATTTGCTGACCAAGATAATACCACCTTCACTTGTCCTTGGGGTATATTTACATACATAGTTCTACCATTTTGACTTTGTAACGCACCTGCCACCTTTCAGAGAGTGGTTTTAGCTATTTTGTAGACCTCACTAATGATTTTGTTGAAGTTTATATGGATGATTTTATTGTCCATGGGTCTACTTTTGAATAATCTTTGAGTAATCTTGAAAAAGTATTAACCAGATGTGAGCAACACCAACTCTCCTTAAGTCATGAAAATTTTATAATGGTTGATCAGGGAGTTGTCTTGGGTCATCATATTTCTACTAAGGGTATCCAAGTTGATCCTAAAAATATAGAAGTCATTACTAAATTTCCCACACCAACAAACCAAACTGATATCAAAAGTTTCTTGAAATGTAGGATATTACAGATTGTTTATAAAATATTTTAGTCGATTGCTTCACCAATGTTCTCTCTACTAGCAAAAACACTATGTTTTTAATGGTCTCCTCAATGTTAACAAGCTTTTTGAAGTTATAAAGGAGAAATTGACCGCTACCCCAATTTTGAGAGGACCTAATTGGGGTCAGCCTTTTAATATTCATACTAATGCTTCTAACACAAAAATGAGAGTTGTTCTTGGATAGAAGGATGAGGAAGACCAAATGTATGCCATCTATTTCATCAAAAAAAATCTTCCCCCACAGAGAGAAACTACACCACTATAGAAAAGGAATTTCTAGTTGTTGTTTACTCTCTGAACAAATTCAGACACTACATTACTGGATATAAAATCTTTTTGTATACAGACCATTCAGCCATAATATATTTAATGAACAAAATAGTAGTAGGGGGAATAATTATTAGGTGGTTACTTCTTTTGCAAGAATTTAACTTGACTATTATTGATAAGCCTAGAAATTCCAATGTCATTGTTGACTTTCTTTCAAGATTTAATGTTTTAGGAGAAGAGGAGGCAATCCAAGATCACTTTCTGGATGAACACTTGTTTGCAATATCAGCACATACTCCATGGTTTATGATCTTTCCAACTATCTAACTACAGGAAGTTTCCATCTTACTTTACTAGTAAAGAACGTAAAATATTAGTCAAAAATAATGCTACATACAAATGGTGCAATGTAATTTTGTTTAAATGTTGTCCTAACATGATTATTTGTAGGTTTGTTTGAGAAGATGAAGTATATGGCATACTAAGAGCTTGCCATGATGAACATGGAGGAGGAAAATTCACAAGGTCTTTGGAGATGGGTATTACTAGCCCTCTCTCCATAAAGCTATCAAGAAATATGTATGGAAATGTGATGCATGTCAAAGAATGGGGAAGCCTACATTGTCTATTGAAATTCCCCTCAATCATCAGTGGTCTTAGGTCCATTTGAGAAGTGGGGAATTGATTTTTTTAGACCTTTCGAATCCCCATCCTATGGAAAAGAGTACTTTCTGGTTTTCATCGACTATAATACAAAATGGGTTGAGGTTCAAGTATTGGAATCTGCCAATGAGGATGTTGTAGCTGAATTTTTGTATAACAGGATCATGTTAAGGTTTGGAGCTCCCAAAGCCATTGTATCTAATTAAGGACCCCATTTTGTGTCCAAAACCTTTTAAAGATCTACCAAATCAAGCATAGGAAATCATCACAATACCAACCCCAATTTAATGGGTGGGTGTAAGTCACAAATGTGAGATAAGCTGGAAAACATTTTGACTAAGGTTGTTAATGCAGATAGGAAAAATTGGGTGCCAAGACTTTCTGAAGCAGTCTGAGCATACAATACAACTTGGAAAACCACCATTGGTTTCTCCCCATATGAAATAGTATATGGGAAGAATCCATTTCTCCCAGTATAATTTGAATTACAAACCTGGAGGACAACACTAAAGATAGGAATTGAGTTAGATGAAGCTCAACATGAAAGAGTTATGTAGTTGAATGAACTTGATGAGATGCGGATGGAGGCACAAAAAAAAACTGAAATCCTTCAACAACAAAGGAAATCCTGGCATGATGCTCATATCAAGACCAGAAGGTTCAACGAAGGAGATTGGGTCTTACTGTTTGACTCGAAATATCAGCAATTCAAAGGAAAATTGAGAACAAGATGGTTGGGACCCTATCAAATTGAAATGATTTATGATAATGGATCTGTGAGACTGTTTCCAATTGATGGTGATAGAAGAACTTTGTTGGTGAATGGCCATAGACTGAGGTTGTATCAACATCCCTAGGATAAGGAAACTTTCACTAAGGACATGTTGTGTGAATAATTTGATTCAATGGGAAGACTGCAGCTCTTCCCGCCATGAGTAGTTTGTTAGGAAAATTCAAATAAAGGAAGAAGATCATAGTTTTGATCCTCTTCCCCTATATCTAAAAATTAAAAAAATGTTTTATTTTTGCATGAAAATAAAGGTTAGAGATGTCAATTATCGAAATGTGCATTGATCATGGTTACTTTTCAAATGCAAGAGGTGGAGTGCCAATGGTCAAGGAGGAATGTTGAGCTGGTAAGGTGATATGTACTCACTTTTTGCTACGAATATTAACTATTTTTAGAACTTCCCAATACATTTATTAAAATATAAAACCAAATCTCATGGAGTTAAGTGGGGGAATAAGGAGTAATAATGGATGAGTAAAGGCATGTGTCACCTTTCTCAAGGAATGAAAAATGGCACAAGTAGTCACAATGGCAGTATGGGAACCGTGTGAAGAAATTAAAATCTTACCACCTCAATTAGTACCATCATTCTTTTCCACCGTCATTTGGTGCCAACTTAATGTCATTATAAACTCAAATGTAGTTCAAAAATCCACTATTGACATTACATGCAAGTACTCTATCTCTCTCATACAATAGTCATTATTTTTCCGTAATTCCACCCGAACTAGTATGTGCTATGGGGTAAAAGAAGAAATTGAATCCAAATCAATCGTGGAGCCACTTTGCTACAGAATTCTATCATCTCCCAAGTCTTCCATGATGCAGGTTGGTTAGATTTTATTCACAAATTTGAGGGATTTGATGAAGATTTAGTTGGAGAATTTTTGTTAATTTTTAAGGCAACCTACTCTCACTTAGGGGGAAATAATTAAAATAGACAACCACATTGTTGCCACAATCTTTGGTCTCCCATATTTTGGGCTTAAGGTTGTAACTAACTCCCCACTTAAGGATTTTATATCTTTGTTTCATGAGGAAGGGGAAGCTCTTCCGAGATAATCATTAATCCCTGTGGCATTAAGTGGGAGATTTTCCAGAAATTGGAAGGAAATTGCTACTTGGGTGAATAGGTATTTTATCTTTGATGGAAAATTATCCATATTAGGGGGTGAAACATTGAAAATTATAACTCATTTGAAGAAGGGTCGACAAACCCTGAGCTTAAGGTGAATCTTCCTGAGTACCTTACAGATGTTGTCATCAAGGTAGGCCAAAAATACAAAAGTGGAGGAGGTAATGTTGTCATCAAGCACCCAGGGATTATTCAACTCAATTTGCACACATCAAGATTTTTTAGACCCAAGAGGAAGGTAGAGAAGACAATTATAGGGGAGATTTCTAAGCAGAATAAAATCAAAAGGGCTCCTACACCAATTTCTTCATAACTACCTCCCAGTTCTTAACCTAAGCTTGAATCGACTCCTCGGCCTTCCAATGTGGTTATAGAAGAATCTACAAGTGAGGATGAGAATCCTTCTATGCCTTGACTTTCTAAAGAAAAGATTAGATTGCCAATTCCTAATGCTATTTTTGTTGAGACCAAGAAGGTCTGGTTCCTCAAGGAAAAATGAAGTTTCTTGGCCTACATTGTCTAATGAAGGTTCAACCCCAATTTTGGAATAGTTTTCCAAAGATGGTACTTCTTCTACTCTTGGTGAGAAATTGAAAGATGATGATTTCACAAAAACCATTCCTGGAGATCAAATCCATGCTACTAAGGTGTCGAGGTTCCAGTGGAAGTTCCAGAAGATATTCCTACACTCCATAAATCCAGATTGAAGCTACAGAAACCGATGCACAGGAAGTTGGATGCATAGACTTGTAAAGGGATGAGGACTGAAGGAAATACAAAAATGAAATCGACACTTTTCGGAGAAACTTAAAGGTATGGAAGAAAACCCATATGTCCTTGCAAAATGAATTTGTACAAAAGACTGTGGAGAAAGTTAAAGAAATAATTGCTTTAAAAGTAGAAGTTGATAGTTTAAAGAGGCAAAAGAATATTGGTTTGCAAGCATGGAATGATTTGTCCTCTCATTGTGCCCAACTATCCCTTAAAAATAAAGAGTTGGTCAAAGAAAATAGGAAACTTAAAGATGAGGTTGAGTCAAGTTCCAATGCCAAGAAGAAATTGGAAACAATTGTTGAATCTATTTTTCCTTTAGCTTGTAAACTTTTAGCCTACAGAAAACCATATTTTGTCTATAGTTTGTTTCTTCAAGAATAGTTTTATTCTTGGCAGTTAAAGAATGTGTTATGGGGAACCTTATGAGGCTCTAGATGGGAAGATATTTTTGGATATTTATCAAAGTTGTACTCTGAAGTAAAAAATTTATTATGTGAATTTTATCTCCACAATATGTTGGTTACAAATGTTCCCGATTTCTTTATAAAATTTTCAATAGGAGAGTTTCAATTGAAATCCTTTCATTCATTAGTGAGGAATCAAATTATGTGGGAACAAAAATAGATATTTTTAATCAAGAGGCTAGAACTATTAGTTTTTATATTAGACCTACCCACCATAATGATGTTTCCATGAAGAAATATTTTAGATCTTTATATTATCAAGTCAGGGATTGGTAAAAATACTTCAAAATATTGGCAAAATGTGTCTAGGAATTTGAAATTTATTGCCAGTAGAACTTTGGTAAGGCTATGGCATCCTATGATAAGAGGTGGGACACTTTGATTTTTCCATTAAAAAGAGAAGTGATTTCCCCACAAAATCTTAGTTGGAGTATGCGCAAAGGGGATGCACTTGTAGAAATTATTTAGTAACTGGTAGATAAGGAAAAAATGAATAAAATAAGGAATGGGTTGGTATGCAAGTTAGGCCTCCCTTGGTTCTAAGCCCCATGACCACTTGGCAGAATAGTGCTCCATAGTCACATGACAATTTTAAGGCCTGGGCTGAGGTTATGTTGGAAACCCAAGGATGCAAGGGTACAAGAAAACAATATGTAGACTAATTTGAGGAATATGATATGGCACAATAGCTTGGTCGATGTCGATAGAGATAAGTTTGCATGAGGACATGCAAAAGGTAAAGTGCAGGGGAGATGATGAGTCCATGAATTGACTTGTTATAGCATCCATACAACTTTGCGATGGTTGGAGCGAAGCAAACAGAGTTCCCATTTTTAATTTTGCTTTAAGTAGGAAATAGAGAAGGAACCTAATACATGGTTTCACGGGGTGAATCTACAAGATGGCAGGAAGGATGCATGGTTTACCATGGAGAGGGAAAAGGTGGAGCTGGAAAAGGGTCCTACTATCACATGGGTGTGGCAAGTGGGCACAACGAGTGGGAGGTAAACAAGCCAAATAAGTACCTTCCATTGATCTCAGCCTTGTCTGTAATGAAAATGGAATTTTCTTGGAAATACCATAACATCTTGCCAACTGGTGCGATCTTCAATGTGTAACACAATTCTTTCCAAGATTCCTAGTAGCATAACCAATATCGAAGAGTTTAGAAAGTGGGCTAGTAGAAAATTGATGCCCAAGGGATTGATAGAAATTGTTTCTTATGCTAATCCATTTTTGTGATAAATCTATCCTTGGAGGAGGATTTATTAAGAATCTTAGCTGGGGGACCTTGGTTCCTAGGGTGGGTTGTGGTTATGGTTCAAAAATGGAAGCCAAGTTTTAAACCTTTGGGAATCTGTTATCAAATAATACCCTATTTGGGTTCGGCCGCATGGGATTTTGTTAGAATATTGGGACTTGGATATCCTATAGGGGATTACTAAGGATATTGGAGCCCAGTAATTATTGATCCGGTTACCTGTGCTAGAACAAGGCTCTTATTTACTTGTTTCTGTGTCAACGTGGCTGTGGAATTTCATTACCTAGAAGTATTGAGATCAAGGCACCTTGGGGAGTTCACACCCAGAATATTGACTATGAGTTTGCCCCTTTCATGTGCTTCTCCTGCTTTAAAGCAGCCATAATATTAAATCATGCCCCAAAGCTAAAGAGGAGGCTTCTTAGAAAGCCTTGCTTAAGAAGAATAAGGGTACTAATAAAGAATATTTGAAGGGAAAGGGACCTATGCAACCAAATGGTAGTGGACCATCAAAGGTCAATCCTTCATAGAGATAGATAAATAATCCTATCGAGCTTAAGGATCAAGTTACAAAAGTTTAGAATCCATAAGAGAGAGTAGATGCCAAGGGTCGGGATAAGGACAACAAGAGGGAAGTGTGTGCATTCCAAGATCTTGTTAAAGATGATGATACTGTGGTTTTTGAGGACTTTCGGAAGATAGTATTGTTGGATCAATAGTTCCAGATTCTCTAGATGCAAGCTTCTTTTCCCAGAGACCAGAAGAAGCATTATTGGTAAGAAACATGTACAAAATGATTGATGTCAATTTGGAGGACATTTCTACATTGGAGGAGGATTTCCTACATGCTCAGGAGGCCTCAGAGAAGATGTCAAAAGAAATCATAGATGAAAGTAAGGAGACTAAAGAAGTCGTTAAAGAGATTCCAACTAAGGGGTTCCCTGATCTGCAAATTCCAGAGACTAGGCCATCTCCGAATCAGATTCAAACACCAAGAACAAAATCAAAGGACAATGTAGGGGCTAAAAATGCATTCCAGAAGACTCATCGAGAAGTAAAAAAGGGATAAAGTGACAAATAAAGACATTATGGAAGGTCACCAAAAACCATTGATGATAGGTAAAAAATCCTCCCATTCCAAATGATTTGTTTATCTTGGAATATAAGGGGCTTAAATCAGCCCAGTAAGCATAGGATTTTGTCTGATTTAAAAATTAAGGAGAAACCTGATGTGATTATGTTACAAGAGACTAAGATGAATGAGAATAGGATGAAAGATTTTCAGTCCTCTTTTTGGAAAGAAGCCAATTTTCATTGTCAACCTTCTACTAGTGCCTCTAGGAGGGTTGTTGTGTTTGTGGCTTAAATATAATCTAGAAGGCTTCCCCCTCATCAATAGTTAGCACCATATAGCAATTTTCTTCATGGAAATTAGATCTAGAAAATATTTTATTCTATCTAATATTTATGCTCCCAATACTACAGTGGGTAGAAGGGAGCTATGGGAGCAACTAACCAATTTTAGAAGATTGTTTAGTGACATAAATTGGATTATTGGTGGATACTTTAATACCCCTTTATATCGTCTAAGAATAAAGGTGGGATTAATGTCTTTACTGAAAGCATGGAGGACTTGGGTATTTTTTTGGGATGGAATGCTTTAATTTATCTGAATATTAGTGGTTCTAAATACACCTAGTCCAATCGAAGGGAGGGGGACAACTTAATTCAAATCAGATTGGATTATTTCCTTGTTAATACCTAGTGGATATAGGACTAACAATACACTTTATCCTCCCTTGCATATATTGGATCAGATCATATTCCTCTGATTCTCAATAAAACCCTTCAGGTTTGAAAAGATGTGGACATCTCACCCAGAATTGGAATAGAGAATTGAGGAATGGTGGAGCTTATAGGTTAGAGGTAATAATATGTTTAGAGTGGCCGCCAAGCTAAAAAATATTAAATCCAATCTTAAAGTTTGGAATAAGGAAATTTTTGGCAATATATTTCTCCAAAAAATCAGAATAGCGGAGGATCTCAGGGCTCTAGAAGAAAACATGGAACAAGGAGGTTGGAGTACTAAGGATAAATAAAAAGAGAAGATTCTTCTAGAAGATTACCACAATATTTTGCAAAGGGAAGAGGTTTACTAGAAACAAAAATCAAGAATCACTTGGCTTAAGGAGGGGGATCAAAATACCAAATTTTTCCATATCTCTGCTACTATTAAGGCCAATAAACTTTGAATCCAAGAAATCAAGAAATTCAAATGAGGATAAAGAAATTGCTTCCACCATTGTCTCCTTCTTCAAACACCTGTTTGTTGAAGATATTCACTCTGATGAGGTGTCTAGGGAAGAAATTTTTAATCTTTTTGAACCTACTATCAGTCAAGCTGAGAATAGTGAACTTATAACTATTCCTTCTGAAGAGGAGATAAAAGCTATCTTGGATGCTATGGAAGGTGAAAAAGTCTTGGTCCTGATGGTTTTCTGGCCTTTTTCCAACTTTATTGGGATATTGTAAAGTCTGAGGTGGTCTCTATTGTTCAATATTTCTTTCAAACTAGTTGTTTGCTTAAACAAATTAACCATACCTTCATTTCTCTCATTCCCAAAAATAATGGAGCTAAGGATCTGGGTGACTTTAGACCCATTAGTTTGTGCAATACCATGTACAAGCTCATCTCTAAATTGTTAGCCTTCATATTAAGGGAAACTCTTAGCAACTTCATATCCCCCAACCAAGGAGCCTTTGTCCCTGGTAGACAAATTTTGGACAACATTATCACTATTCATGAAACCATCCACTCTGTGGAGCTTTCAAGTAGGGAAGCTATGATTCTAAAGTTGGACATGCAAAAATCTTATGATAGAATCTCTTGGGATTTCTTGTACTCCCTTCTCTCGAGGTTGGGTTATCATCCTCACTTTATTAAAATGATCCAAGCATGCACCAAATAGTCGAGATTCTCTATCATCATTAATGAGAAACCTAATGGATTCTTCAAATCTGAAAGGGGGTTGTGACAAGGGGATCCCCTTTCCTGTATATAATTGTTGCTAAAACTTTGAGCAGATTATGTTATAAAGATCAGAGAGAGGGAAGCATGGAAGGGATCAAAGTGGCCAATGGAGTTGAAAATCAATGCCTGCAGCAGTTTGTTGATGACACAATCCTATTGGGTCAAGTTGTTGTTCAAGAAGCCAAAACCATCAAAGGCATTACCAAGAAGTATGAAAGAGCTACAGGGAAGAAAATAAACTTTAGAAAAATCTCTTGTTTCTTCATTAATGTTGAGGAGGAACAAAAAAAAGAATAGCCACCATCCTGGAATGTAACATCAAAAACCTCCTAGATATTTATTTGGGAATGTCTCTCTGTGGGAAAAAGCTTGATGAAGGAGGTGGAAAAATTAATAGAGAGATTCCATAAAAAGTTGGCATCTTGGAAAGGCTCTTTGCTCTCTCAAGTTGGGAAGGTTCAGCTCCTTCAGAGATGTTTACAAGTCATCTTGGTCTATATCATGTCCATCTTTATTCTTCCAAGAAAAGTCAAGAAAGCCATTGAAGGAATTTAGAAACGATTTCTTTGGACTGGTTCGAAGGAGAAAAATAGAATCCCTCTGGTTTCCTGGGAAAAATTTACTCAACCTAAGGACAGGGGTGGATTAGGTTTAAATAAAATTTAGTTTATGAACCATGCCCTCATATCCAAGGTGGGGTGGAGACTATACAGAGAGGAAGGAATCTGGGTCAAAATTTTGAATGCAAAATACTTGCTGCCCTTTGGAGGAACTTTGGATTTTTTCAAAGACATGGTGTTTCCTAGAGGATCTATATTTTGGAACAACCTGTGTCAAACTAGAAAGTTTCTAATTAAAGGGTGCAAATGGAACCTTGGAGATGGATCAAAAATTAAGTTCTGGGAGGACCCCTGGTTGAGGATGTTGCACTCAAGTCGAATGGTCCGTGGAGTGAGATATGGCATTTCTTCACTCTCGAACAAGGAGTTCTGGTTCACGATTATTGGGATGAAGAGAGGATATGGATTCCCATCCTCCCTCCCCCTCACTATCATGGGGATATCCAACCTTTTCATGATTTAAATAGGAAACTCAAGGATCTCCATATTCCTCTTAATAGAGTTTAGGATGAGCTAATATGGAGAAACACTGACACATAGGGAATATGAGGTCAAGTTGGGCTATTTGTTAAATTTCGATAACTTGGAACCAAATATCATCTAGAGGAAGGTCTGAATAAGAATCTTATCCCCAAGATCAATATTTTCTTCTGGGAATTCATCAAAGGTAATATTCTTACTATGGATAGACTTAGAAGAAGAGGAATGATCATTATTAATAGATGTGGGATTTGTAAAGACAATGAAGAATCCATCAGGCACTTATTCCTAGAATTTCCCTTCTCTTTTCAAGTCTTTTTGAGGTTCTTAGCATCTTCAAAGTGCATATGGTCCTTCCAGGGGATGTGGCCCTCCTACCTGAACAATGGAGCTTCAATTTTAGAATACTATGGTCAAAAATATGTGGAAACTGGCTCTGCCTCATGTTCGTGGGGAATATGGATTGAACGAAACAACATGATATTCAGGAACAAGTTAGCTAGGTTGTGTAGGGTGGTTGAAAAAGTGAAATAGGCCTTGAAGGATAATACATGGATATTAAAACCCAAAAATTGAGAGAATTCCCAGAGTGGGAGAAGGATATCCTTAAAAGTTTGGATATGGTTCCTACTAGTCCTATTAAGAAGAGTTTGAAACAAAATATCAAATGGTCTAAACTGCCAGATGGTAGTTTCAAGCTTAATTTTGACAGCTCGGCTCATTTAAATGATAAAGTGGCTAGAGGAGGGGGTTTGGTTCAGGATCACAATGGTAGATGCATTGGAGCCTATGTGGGCCTCATTAACGACCACTCTAACAAAGATATAGCGGCTAGAGCTATGATTTGGGGTGTCAGGATGTGTAGAGACCTTGGTCTAAAAATATGATTATTGAAGGTGATTCATTGTGTGTTATAAATTCTCTCAAGGATTGAAGAAAATGTGGCTGGAAGCTTAACAATTTGATCATGGAAGCACATAGCATTCTTGCATCATTTGATCAAGTGGTCATTCAACACACTTATCGTGTTGGGAACAAGTCGACTGATGCATTGGCTGATAAAGGTACGGTCATGGTGGAGATGGTGACATGGATAGGGACACATATTCCATGGGGTTAGATTAATTATCTCATTAATGAAGACACAAAATATGAGGCAATGTTATGATGATCCCCATAGCTCTCACGCTTGGGTTTCGAAAGGAATTTTCCTTTTTGGAATACTGGCTCTTTCCAATTCATTTGTTTT
This sequence comes from Taxus wallichiana var. yunnanensis, assembly GCA_018340775.1. NCBI lineage: Eukaryota > Viridiplantae > Streptophyta > Pinopsida > Cupressales > Taxaceae > Taxus > Taxus wallichiana. The sequence continues at coordinate 548,218,560 of CM031243.1, forward strand.
TTTCCAATTTCTTCTAGTCGAGCTCTGGGGTTTGTGAGTGTGAAGAAGATAATACTGAAGGCTACATGGGGGGATAAGGTGCATACCAAACCCACTACTTTTCTTCACCTCAAAAATGACAATGCATTATGGAAGTTGTTGCATAAAGGAGGTTTTACTAGGTACATTCGTCGGTTAAAAGGTAATGACCCTACCCTTTCTGTGGATTTTGTGACTTCATGGATTGATGGGGGTTTTGTTTTTAGAGGGGTTAAAATTGATGTTTCAGAGGAATCCATTGCTAAGATTATTGGGTTAAAAATTGATGGTCTCAAAATTTTCAAAGATAAAACCCAAAAAAACATGAAATTGCTACCTTTTTTGAAGTCGGGAAAACATTATAGCCTATGATGATGGTATTGCTTGCACTTATTTTCTGCATATATGGGATGATATTTGTCTGGTGGTCATGAAATATCTTACCCTCAAAGGAAAATTCCAAAAATCTTTACTCACCATCTCTTTATCCTCAATTTTTTCCGCCGTGTTCAAACCATGAGTTTATCCTTTTTCCTTTATACGTCATTTCTCTCAACTATTGAGGATTTTAAGAAAAATAAGGTGGATATCCCTCTTCACCAAGGCCTCATCCTTCGTTGGTTCAAAGAAGTAAGCCTTCCATCCCTAGTCAAACTAAATCCAATGATTCTGACTCGGACCAGGAGACCCTTGTGTCTCGCCTCAACAAAATTAGGAAAATGAAAGCTAATGATCCTTCTGAGGGTATTGTGGATGCCTTATGTAATTTGAAGAAGGGGATTCAGAATTTGGGTGAAATTTCCACAAAAAGGGATCAGGATTTTGTTGATTGGGAGGCCAGATTGATGAGGGCCAAGTCTACAACTAAAACCATCCTCATCATCAACAAAAACCTCATACAGAGCTAAAATACTTCCATCACATGATTGAAACTCAAAACAAGACTATAAGGGGTATCCAAGTGGATTATGTGATGTAGGAATAAAGGATTTCCCTTTTGTAGGATCATTTTGCTACTGAGGAGGGAAAAAAATGAAGCTTATGTTGAGTTCTTCTGATAGTGAAGCTTCAGATACTGGTGATAGTTCGTGCATGGTTGCATGCGTTTTCTCATGTCAAGGATTAGGAGGAAGTGGAGTTGGAGACACATACTGAGAAAAAGGAAGACAAACACCCTAAGAGGGTCATCATTAAAGTGGCAAGCATGAGAGATAGAGGTCTGAGTACCAAGGCTTGTATCAAATCAATGGAGAACTATTAGTGGGATTTTGGAGGTCCTTTTCTTCCTATTTCTATTAATTTTTCTTCTATGATTTCATGTAAAAAATATTATTTTAATATGCAAACTCTTATTGTTTGGCCCTACTATGTGGGGATCTATTAAGCTTTTTTTACTCTACCTCCATGGCTCTATGGTAGTTTTTGTATATAAAAACTTGCTTCTTTTTGTATGGGGTTTTTTTGGTCCCAGTTTAAAACCAAACTGTTATATCTTATCTGAAAATAACTATAGACTTTGCTCCTAAATATGTTAATTAATGCATGGAGATGTTCTAAATAGTTGTATCCAAAGTAAAAGTGATGCATTTCTCCTTATTTTATCTCATGTAAACTAATGATCAATGGAACTCCTACTAACTTCCTTGTTTAGTGATTTTATGACATGTGCAAATTGATAAGGCGCATTTTCTACCACTTTTGATCATTACAGTTAAGGAGACAGTCCTTTTCCACTATGACATTTTGGAAGATTTACTCATAACAATCTACAAACAAGGACCCCTATTTTTAGCAGAACTATAAGGTGTCATGGAATATTTATGAGGTTGATATCGCTTATTCTATTGCCTAAATCCATGACACTTTTTGTATGCAATCGTGCATATAAGACACCTCCTAAAATTGTTACTTTAGAGTTAGATATTTTTGATACAGTGTTATATCAGTTGATAGTTATTTTCAGTTTCAAAAGTATGTGATGAACTTGTTTAAATCAATATAATATATGCTATTTTGAGTATCTATTCATGTTAAGAGCCTCAATCCCAAAGGAGAGAAAGGGCCCACTTGACTAAGGAGATTGGAGGATTAGTATTTCATGCATGATATTTATATTTGTTGAGTTTCGATTCAGATCTTTCTTTGAATGAGTATCTTAATGCAATCTTGTATTTCCTTACTGTTATTTCGTTTGAGCAAGTATTTCAACTGATCAATTATTTCCTTTTAAAAGCATTTCATTTCAGAAATGTTGTTTGATGATTAAAAAAAATCTATAGTTTTTTTCCATTTCAATAGCTTAGAATTGTATTGGATTTCCATAGTTGAGTAGTGTAGAACAAAAACAATAATAAACAAAACCCCCAAAAAGAGAGAACCACCATAGTACTGAGTTGCATATCACTTCTCTGCATACATCCTTAAACACAACCCTGGTTTATAATGACATCAACATTTGAACAAGTTGATTAAATGATTGGAAGTTACAATGACCCATAAATATAATGTTAGACTCGTATGTGATGAATACTAACATAGTATGTGAAGGATGCAGAAGATAGAAATGTGCATTATAGTTGAAATGTAGAATGTATAATGTAAGACAAATGATGTGAGATGTAGTGTAGAGACATGATGTTTATAATGCAATGCAATATGTGTAAATAATGTAATAGTATGAAGTGTGTGGGATGTATAATGGACAATATGATCAATAGTATGTAACGGTAGACAATAGAAGTATGATATATGCAGAATGATGACTAATATGATGCATGATGTATGACACACAATATATGAATAGATGTGATTTGTAAGACCTAATTTTTAGTGTGTAGGGTTCATGTGTAGTAATCCCTCAACATTCAAGTGTGAACTGAAGCACAAGAGTGTGTCATTGGGTAATGACGATGTTAAAACGTGTGAGGAAGATACCTATATGAAAATGTAAAGATGATAAAGGTTAAAGTGAATATGGGGGATGTATTGATGCGATGCCACCTAAGTATATATGAATGAGATGAAATAACTAATGATAATTAAGAACAAAGGTCTTTCATGTGATGTATGCAGTGATGAAAGTGGATGAGTATGTGAAAATGTGGTATGTGTAAATGCTAGGAGTATGATGTAACACTATGTAAGGATGTGAATGAATTATAACGCAAAGATAAGAAATGTGCCTATGATGATATGATGATGAGAGAGGGGGATGTAAATACTATGCCCCCAATGTATGTGTGATGAAAGAGGCTATCATGTAATGTCATCTAGGATATCATCACTCTCAGGATCATAGTCGAATGGATAAGCATGTTGGTGACTTGATAAGCAATAGTGTCTGGTTGATCACGTAATGAGCCATTAAGGCATAAGTTATACATTCCCATAGCATATTCTTCATTGGTGAATGGAGGAAGTGGAGAATCGTGTGCATACTAACGAGTGAGATTTTGAGTGTATCCTAGGAAAGAGCTATTGTAAATGAAAACATGGACAAAGGGCATAGGAAATGATATGTCTATATGACTAGGATCTAGAGTTCCTCCAATATAATCAAGCCATGATTTTCCTAATGTAAGTAGTGAGGATCAAGGAGTACGTGTGAGAATGATCGTGAGGTGAAAAATACAAATACCATAAGCAGCAAAGTGATGATGACATACCCATAATAAAGATGAGAAACATATGGTGTAGGATGGAGGTCCTCAAAATAAAATCCTAAGCGAGCCAACCCATCATGTGTACATATAGTTTGATGGCACGTAGGATCAAATGGAATATGTTCCCAGTATGGATTATTCATTAAGAGTGTAATTAAATGGTGGGTGTACAAAGGTAGATAGTACATGTGAAGACGTATGTGATAGAGCGATGTACATAGACTGGATAGGTGCCTAATAAGGAATCATAATAGTAGTAGTAACAGGTGGCACAGAAGATGTTGTATCTATCACACAAATGGTACCATCAAGTGGTGGTAAGTGAGGTGGTTCTTCTCGAGGTTGAGGCTCATCTGTAATATTTGTGCATGGAATAGGAAGGCCAATATTAGGATCCCTATCGTAATACTAAAAGGGTTCACTATCGACAAGATGGTATACTCCATGCTTTCATGTAATAATTTTACACAATTATGGATAGTAGAAGTGACAAATTACATGGAATGAAGCCATGGCCTACCAAGTAGATAGTTGTAGGAGACTGGGAAATCAACAACGAAAAAGATAGTGTGGACAATTTTTGGACCAAAAGTAATAGGTAATGTAACGTGGCCAAGACATGGGTGGACGAACCATCATAAGAACACAAAAATATAGAATATGGACTAACGTCATGAGCGGAAAGACCTAAAGCTTCAAGGAATGACATAGGACATAAGTTAAGTTCAGATCCATTATCAATCAAAGTACGCTTAATGATGACATTATGAATACGAGAGATGATATGTAGCGGCGTGTCATTATCAAAAGTGTGAATGTCAACAGGAAGGTTAGACTTGAATACTATATGTGAAGAAAAACATCGACAAAGGCTTGATAAACCAACTCGGATGCATGTTAGCACGAATGCAAGTAATAGCAAGAAAGCGTTGGACTCTATGTAGCAAATCGATTTGCAAGAAAATAATCATTGATTGAGATACTCATTATGACAAAACATGAGCATGACAAGAAATGAATGAAGAAACTAAAAGTGTTAATGAAGGAAGTGTTTAAACGTGGGGTTCAACAAAATGATTAACTAAAAATGTAAAATGTGGATATTAGTTAATCTAAGCTATGAACAATTGTAAATAAAGTAAATAGATATTGTAAATAAATGTAAAGATGACATAAGCACTTAAATTAATGGAAATAAAATCCCTAATGTGCAAGGGAGAATAGGAAATAACTCATCTGAATAGAACATGCTCATGGGAGTGTGTTATAGAGGTGACTAGAAAATCTGGAAGTAGGAAGGACTATGCAAGAGCTCCAAAAATGATGGATTTAGAGTATTCGGTACATCTTTGGAGCACCTGGAGAGGGACTAGGGTGCCCATGGGTGCTTTGGTCTATAAAATAGGTGCCCTCGTCTATGTAAAATAGCTTAAACTTATCTTCATAGGTTCATAAGATGGTATGAAACCCTCACTATCTCATCACATTAACTTCATTATTCTACTCTAGATGTTGTTGATATTCCAAGCTGATGAAAAGACCAAGGAGTATCAAAACCTTAAAAAAAAATGCAAATGAATGGGTCAGACTAACCTCAGCTGCCACAACAGTGGGCTTACTAACTGAGTGTTACACTACATTTCAGACCCAAATGTAGTTCTGGTGAGTGTGTGCATAATGTGCCTAAGTGCTATCATGTCACCACACTTTTTGAAGTAAAGTAGCAAGCAATAACTAGATGTATAAAATGTAAGAGAATGTTTGTATGGAATAGAATATAATCCTCCCTCTATGAAGTGTGTGATGCGAGATGACCTAGCCATGTGCCTTGTGATGGAATTATGTGGATGCAAGTGATCTCCAATGTAATTAATGGATGCAACTCTAGATGGATGATAGTAGTGACTAGTGCTTGGTCCCTCATTATGGTCTCATAACTTTAGATTTATAGGGTTATTTTGATCTAAGTTTTTAATTAACCTTGAAATGGTCGATCAACAAAAATATAAAGACCTTAAGTGAATAGAAAGATCCCAAAAAATGGCGGGAAAGAGTGAAATGGACCAGGGGATGCCCCAAGATTATCCCTGGGCGCCCAAGTCAAGGCTACAATAATGCAAAGTGATGAAAGTTGACTGGGTATGTAGGTGTAAAAGGTCAAGAATGGAGAAATAAAATAAAATAAGATGGCCAAAAGATGGGGGTTGATTAGTACTTTCTTCACTCAAAACCCTCTAAATATTTGTGTGAGTCCAGAATAAATATTGTCTAAAGTGTATGGTTTTGTGTCTGCAGAGGTATCCTAAGATTTCCTCATCATTTTTTGTGAAATCCAACATACAGCGGGCTCATTTTTCAGTCTCGGCTTATTCTAGAATTGCATTAGTTTGCATCTTCTGAACCAGAGGCTTGGCTTGAACTAAAATGGTGAACTCAATTTCTTTTATGTCCTCACTTGGATAGAAACAAGAGAAGGAAATGGCCATAGAATCAACCAGTTGATTTTTCTCTTGGAATGGTTTCTATGGAGATAAATTCAAAACCCTTACAAATATTGAGAATGAAAAATTTATAGAGTTGAAGGTGCTCTAATATGGTCTCATATACTTCTGAGACTTGATTGGAAATGAGTTATGAGTCACCCAAGAATTTAACTTTGTTCACACCCCTCCTCTTAGCCACAATAAGACCAAGAACAAGAGTTTCATACTCAGCTCCATTTTTCTTACACTCGAAGTTCAACTTGAAGGAGAAAGGTCTTGACCCTCCCTTCTAGGGAAGTGAGAATAACCCCTTCCCCAAAGATCATAGTGAAACTTCACACCGTTATTGTTGGGATTCTAACAATTGTCTATAAAGTTAGACATTTGATCATTCTTTGAATCTACTTCCTTAACTTCTAAGACCTCAACCATGCATACTTCTTCAAAGCCATCCGCAGGGAGTCTAGATATCCCAAGAGCATGACCGAAGGCCAAAGAATCAAAGGGAAACATGACATGTAAATCATTCTCTAAGAGATTAACAATTTCAGTTGTAGTTTTTGTTGCCATAGTTTCTACTATAACAACCTTATTTTCTTTAGCATCCACCCCTTCAATCATCTTGGGTAGTTCTAACTCATTGTTGGGAAAAGATTAGATGTGGATCTAATCCCTAAGAAGAATTAGGCTTGTTTAACTAGTTAGTGGGATTTTGAATTTAGTTTGAATCTCAAGTTTCTTATGAAGGTTAGCTAAATGGATATCAAATGAAATTGGGTTACCGTGAGCCATAAAGACATTCCTAGATGCAAGAACCTAACTTCTTGTAATAACGTAGAAGGGATGGCCTTCATCCTATGAATCCAAGGTATCCCTATAATCATATTATAATTGGTTTCCCGATCTTGCAGACACAAAATCACACACTTTGGTTAATCATCTAGTCACAATCGCATACTACTATTCCTATGGTTCTTAAGTAAGAAAAGTACCAATTAACTCATGTCTTTGGACACATATCGTTTTGACTTTATGCTTTTACTTTCCTCTTGCACTTTTAATTTCTCGTATATATTTTCACCTTTCATAATTTTTTATTCTGACACCAAAGACCTAGCAAGGATGTCAAGCACTGATGCCCATGTCCCCTTTGGGTGCCCTTGTCCTCTTTGCACTTTGGTCAAACTTTTTGGGTCCTTTCTAGCCATTTAAGCATCTTATATTTCTTAGTTGTCCTTTTTGGGGTTAATTAAAAAATCCAAACACAGGAATCATATAAATATAAATCTATATGATCATAATAAAGGACCAAGCACTCGAGCACTATCTAGCACCACCTAAGGTTGCATCCATCAAAGCATTTATAACTTAATTTTCATCCATCTAGCTCCATCACAAGGGAAAAAGGTTGGTTCATATGCATCACACTTCATAGGAGGGAGTTTATTCTATTCCATGCACACATTATTTACATTCTACATCTAGCTACTTTCTCTCTACTTCAAGTGTGACATGCATAAGCACAAACTAGGGCACAATTTTGTACACACATAGAACTACATAGGTTATGAGATGTAGTGCATCACTCAATAGTAATTCCATCATTTTTGTAGGTGAGTATAGTCGACCCCTCATCCTTCATCTTTATTTTTTAGAATTTGATGTCTATTTGAGGGTTTTACATGTGCTTTCTTCATTATATGTTTACAACGACCTCGACTATCTTACGGAGTGACATACATGTGAAAAATGGTGAACAAGTGTGAACCGCTTAAGACACTTTAGAGGAGGTTTTCTGAGCATCTGTGTGGACTAGGGCACGTAGAAACTAGACCAAAGTGCCTCGGGTGGCCCCATCCCTCTCCAAATGCCCTAGTTCGGTCAAATCACTCAAATCTACATTTTCACATGCTTCTTTACGATGGTCCTCCATCCTTTTTCAGCCGGTCTCCACTGCGACACAGTCCCAAAGAACCTTTGCAAATAAGCTAAAAATCTTATAATCCTCTTTTCAATTAGAGTTTCATGTATTTAATGATTAGTTTATTGGGTATTATTTTAGTATTTCATTATTCATTTATTTACTTGTAAATTGCATTATATTAGGCTATTATTTTACATTAGCATAATCATTTTGGTGAACCCGATCTTTGAATCCCCCTTCCATTTAGCACTCTCATACTCTCATCACTATGGCTCAATCTTATCGAAATTTATTGAAGACCATCTTAAAGCCCTTAATGATCATATCTCTAAGCATCCCCAAGATATTTACTTGATCTTATATGCTACTCATTTGGAGGCCGCTAATCTAACATAGATTTCTACTTTTGTTTCCAGTGTCACTTCCGTTTCTCCTCAAACACTTGCTTCTACTCTGCCACCCATTTCTACCATCCTCATTTTTGTTCCTACCCCAACTAACCACTTCACTCCACCTCTTGTTTCTCACATGTGGAAATTTTCTTCCATTGGAACTCAAGATTTAGCCTCCCTCTATCAAGATCTCCAAGCACAAATTCATCAGTTACAACAGGCTACTTCTCGTATGCGTCTCCATCTTTGGATTCCACCTTATTATTACACACTCCATTTGCACCCACCATCTCCACTTATTCGCTTCCTCCTAATTTTTTCACCCCCAAGATTCCCATCTTTAATGGGCATGGTGACCCATAAGAGCATCTACGAGCCTTCCATGTGGCTTGTCTAGATTTTGTGGATGATCATATCCTCTTGGCTAAAATATTCCCTCATAGTCTCTATGATTATGCAATGTATTGGTTCTATGACCTACATGTCCACTCGGTAACATCTTTCATGCATTTGGCCAATGCTTTTCTCACTCACTTCTCTATCAACATCGACTCTAAGATCTCATATGCTCAACTCACGTAACTTAAACAAGGATCTAATGAAAAATTCATATATTACATTTTACGATACAAAAATAACTTAGCTAAGATGTCAAATGTGCTTGTAGAATCTAAGCTTTAAGACTTGTTCATTCAGAGTCTATTACTACCTCTCCAGGAGAGTGTTCTCTTTAAGACATCTCCCTCATTTGATCAACTATGTCATACTCTAAAGCTTCATGAAACCAAACTCTTATCTATAGGAAAGCTTAAATATCATGAGCAAGCGTCATATTCTACATGTTTTCAAGCTAAGTCACCATTCAAACCATCTGTAACCAAACCAACTGACACAAAAATCATTGTTAATGTCATATCAACCATAAAAGAGCTTCACACGCAACCACCTCGGCATATGTACTCAAAGTTAATGGTCCTTCCACATATTTTGCTTCCACATCTTATAAAAATCAATCTCATCACACTTCCTCCTCTACTCTAATTAGATCCATCTCATCCAAAAGGTCGTAATTATAATGAAAACTTCCATTGCGACTATCATCAATGTGTAGGGCATTCTATAGATCATTGTTTTAAACTTCACACTCTTATTCAAGATCTCATCGACAATAATAAAATAAAGCTTCCAGATCCTATGAATTCTGCACCTGTCAATGAAAATCATAAGCTCAAAATATTTAACAATCCACTTTTGAAACACGACAAGAAACCAACTGGCTCTTTAGCAAATCATACATACCATGCAAAGTGCCTCCTACATCGAGGGCTCTCAATTTCTTAGTTTCTAATACTGAAATGTCTCCTTTAATCATTTCTTATTTTGGCCATGAATATCATGCAACATTCTCTTCTAATCACTTACACATTAGTGCTTCTATCAAATATATCCCTATCATTAACACCCGATTGATTCTCCATGGCCTACCAACGTGTGTTCTATTCCACTTCTTTTTGTTATAGGCTATCCACTTTCACAAATTTCATATCCAATGAATAATTCATATGGTGTTTTCAAGCTTCATGTTACATTTGGTCCTCTCACTATGCTTTTACCCTTCCTTTTTAGATAAGCAATCAATAGGTGTGACATGTTTTTAGGGCTCAATTAGATTCGCAGTCTCAATATATAATCTCGATGAATCATTTGTGTCTAAAATTCATTCATAATAATCAATTCATTTCTATTGATGGTGTGCCTCCATCTACTCCATGGTCACACCCTCCCTCACAATGACTAATGTATCATCTACTTCATCTAGTATGCCACAACCCATCGCACATAAAGAAAAATCTACTCCTAGCTCACCTACGCGCATGGACCTCATGTGGCCTCATCACTATGTTAGTCCAAAGGTGCATCAAGATATCATTCCTATTACATTTACTAAATCTCAGATAAATCACCACCTCATTTTATTCCACATTGATGCCCTTCACCACAATGTGTGGATTCACATAGATCTTCATCATCTACACATTTTTTTGCACTGCAGTACCCATCATATACTCATCCATCGCATGCACATAGACTTCACTCACTTGTGCAACGTCTATCTAATATACCACCACTCTTAGAGCATGATCACATGCTTTTGTCACCACAATCATCAAGTAGAGGACCTTCATCCTTTACTTTCATTAGATAGTTCACTCACCATTACACACTTGGGGGCATTATGCGTATTTTCCCCTAATTGACAACATGCATCTTATATTATAAACATCCATAGTTTGACCATTACTTGATGACACACTCTTGTGCTTCAGTTCACACTTGATTGTTGAGGGCATTCTATACACATAAACCTCACACATTTCATTGTAGATACTACACATTATGCATCTTCACACAACATACACTTTTATCATCTTACATCATACATCTTACATCTTGTGCTTCAAACATCATACACATTCTACATTATACATTACATATATTATACATCACATACTTCTCATCACTACTTATACTACACACATGACATGTTCTACTCATCTACTTATACGCATTACACTCACTACCCTATTATGCACTCTAGTCTCACAGTCCATATTGGACTGTTAAGGGTATACATCACAAATGGACCTTATCACACTCACATTTTCATCATTTAATATTTTTCTCATGGAACATCCCTATATTAGTGATATACGCAGTATGATAAATCATCACTTCCTCTAGCATCTTGTAGTGCTATATGCCCTAGGCTACATCATCACTTCCCCTAGCACCATGTAGTGATATACGCTATAGGCTAAATCATCACTTCCTATAGCATCTTGTAATGATATACGCTTTAGGATAAATCATCACTTATTCAGTTATCTTGTAGTGATATACAATTTTGATAAATTATCACACATTATCACACCTCATCTCTATGCTTGCATATTATCACTATACATTCATCACACCACGCTACACATAACACATAGTTCAATCATTTCTCGATGACGCACTTTCATTTATGGTTCATTATTGACTACTAAGGGGCATAAAAAAATGAACCTCACTACATATAATTTCATTCAATTAGGGGCCACGTGGCTCCTATCATTCACTTTCCATTTCATTCCATCCATCCACAACATACTACTTATATTGGTTGCATTTACTCTTGCTTGCATGTACTTGTACATGTTCATCTTATTACACATGCTACATAGATATCGTGTATGTCATTATCTTTATCATATACACATTCATGTTCACTTTCCTTTTTAGTTGTGATTGTAGATTATACATATCGATTACACGCAACATAGATGTTGTTGGGGTTAGCACACCGGTTGTATAGACAATATATCAGATCTAAGCATACATGCAAATAAAATTGGATATTCTACCAAAATAAATATATAAAATAAGAGATATAAATCAACACCAGATTTAACGTGGTTCACCTAGTGTGGGCTATGTCCACCAAGAAAAAAGATAATCTATTATCCAAATCTTTGACAATATATACAATTGAAGATTTACAATCTTCCACACCTCTCAGATGTATAGTAATTTCTTTCTCTCAATATTTTTCTTCTTCTCCAAGAATTCTCTCTCTCACAATTATTCTCACAATAATCATCAAATTTTGCAAGTTCTTCTTAATTATTACTTCTAAACCCTAGCTTTCATGCTTATATAGGTGTATATAAACTTAGGGAACTTAGCCATGCAATTACAATCAATAGATCTGCTTTAATACTAAAAATAGATCTAATTCCCGAGAGTTAAATAAAACACTCCCACACAGTAACCAATGTCGGTTATCCATCACCGACGATGGTTCCTTCTTGGTCGATGATACTAGTCATAGGTGATCGATGTTGGTCCCTCCATAACTGATGTCGATTACTGTGTTTTCCAACAAGTTTCATATTACATGCTAATCCAAAGTAATTGAGCTCCACAACTCAACAATCTCCCACTTGGAGATTAACTACTGCACTATACATGTATAACACCATTCTTGGATCCTTAGCTTTTTTGTTCCTCTTCAAGTTTCAAACTCGAAGACCAACATAAGTGGAGTTTAGCTCTAACTTCTCTTTTTCTAATGGATTCGTTATCATATCCGCAGTGTTCTCGCTCATATGAATATTTTCCATATTTAATCGTCCATCCTCCAATACTTGCCGTATGAAGTGATACCTCAATTGAATGTGTTTCATTCTTTAATGAAATGATGAGTTATTTTCTAAATGAATTGCACTTTTTTTTTCATTGAAAAATTTGTAATCATCTTGCTCCTTTCCCAAATATTTCATGAACATAATCATCCATATCATCTGCTTAAGCTAGCCTTTGTAGCTGCAACATACTCGCCTCTGTAATAGACAAAGCCACAACCTTATGCAATCTTGAAATCTAGCTAACTGTCATTCCACCTACTATGAAAATATATCCAAAGTAGTGCTCCTTCTACCATTCATATCTCTAGCCATATCCAAATTAACATAGCCACATAATGAAATATTTGAACCTCTATAGCATAACCACATACTAGATGTCCTTTTCAAATACATGAGTATCCATTAGACTATTTTCCAATGCTCTTTACCTAGACTGGCCATATATCTACTCACAACTCCCACTACATGTGTAATGTTTAGTCTGGTATAGACCATAGTATACATAAGACTCCCAACTACTAGAGTATATGGCACTTTTGTCATGTATTTTAACTCCTCATGTGATGAAGGACACTGATCTTTGCTCAATTTGAAGTGTCTAGCCATAGGTGTACTAACAGGTTTTGCATTCTACATCTTAAACCTTTCTAACACCTTGTAGATATAATCCTCCTGAGAAAAATACAATTTCTTGTTCTTCATGTCTCTGTGTATTTGCATGCCAAGGATTATTTTTGCAGCTCCTAAATCCTTCATAGAAAATGTGTGAGCTATATTTCCTTAAGCTCACCAATGTCTTGCATACTAGATCCTGCAATAAGCATATCATCCACATATAGTAACAAAATAATATAGCTCCCATTTTCAAGCTTCTTGAAATAAACACAATGGTCAAATTCACATCTCAAGTAACCATACTCATACATAAAACTATTAAACCTCATATACCATTTCCTTGGAGCTTTATTGAGCCCATATAGGCTCTTTTTCAACCCGCACAATAATTTCTCCTTACCCTTAACTTCATACCCAAGCGGCTACTGCATCTAAATCTCTTCATCCAAATCACCATGAAGGAAATTTTTCTTCACATCTTATTGCTCTAAATGAAAATCCTCTACTGCAACTAAAATCAATACAGTACAAATAGAATTCATCTTTACAACAAGAGAAAATATTTCACCAAATTCAATACATGCTTTCTATGTAAATCCCTTTGCTTTCAAAGCCTTTCCTTGTACCTTTTATGTCCACCATCTTCTTCCTTGATTCGTAAACCCACTTGTTCTCGCAATTTCCTCTTAGCTGCTAGAAACTTAACCAAATCGCAAGTTTGGTTCTATTCCAAGAGTCCATCTCCTCATCCATGCAATGCTCCCACCGGTTGTGGGTCTTATCCTACATTGCTTATTCAAAACTTTCTATTTCACCATTATCACTCAGTAATAAATAAAATAGAGGTGTAAATATTTCTAGAGGTTTACTTACCCTTTTGACCTTCTCATATAGTACTTTGGGGTACTGGAGGCTCATTCTGGACCTCTTGCACATTTTTATCCAAATCATCGGTGATCGACGTTAGTCACCGATGAACTAACATCATTTTTGATAACGATGTCGGTTTTACTATTTTAGAATCGATACTAGTTCATTGGTGATGTTGGTCGTGGTCAATCGACACTTTATTCTTGTGTAACCCTATCGGTATTAATTTTAAATCGAGTTTATTTTCATTCACAAACTTCTCAACCGGTTCATCCTTGGGTACCAAAATTTTATCCCTATATATTCTCTTTTCATTCCATTCAATATCACGACTCCTAATAATTTTAGAATTATCTAAATCCTAAAAACGGAATCAAATCACTAGATCCATAACCAATGAAAGTGCATCTCTTGGATTTTGCATCCAACTTTTTCCTATTTTCCTTATCAATATGCACAAAAGATTTTGAACTAAAAAATTTAAGAAAAGAAAGATCTACCTCTTTTCCAGTTCAAGCTTCCTCTGGTATTCCTCCATCTAGTGAATTTGAAGACCTACGGTTAATCAAATAAACCGATGTATCAACTTCTTCGCCCAAAATTGTAAGGGCGGTCTAGAATGTATCCTCATACTTCTAACATGTTCCATGATTTTCTTATTCATTCTCTCTACAACACCATTCTTCCGTGTGGTGTTTTTGGAACCGTTCTTTCTCTACGTATCCCATTCACTAAACAATAATCATTGAAATCCTTGCTATAATATTCACCACCATTTTTAGATCTAAGGCACTTTAAATTATAATTTGATTCATTCTCATCTAGGGATCTCCATCTTTTAAAAGTCTCAAAAACATCACATTTACTTTTAATACAAGAAACCCAAACCTTTCTTTTAGCATTATCAATGAAAGTAACATAATATTGGGATCCTCCATGAGAAGCTACCTAAGCTAGTCCCCACACATTTGAGTGTACAAGATCCAATTTCTAATCCTTCTTAGTTTCCCCAACTTTGAGAAATCTCACTCTTTTTTTCTTTCCAAAGACACAATGCTCATAGAAATCAAGATCTAAATCTTTCAAATATGATAAATCACCCTTAGCCTTTAAGATCTGCATTTATTTTTGACTCATATGGCCCAACTGATTATGCCACATGCATACATCTAAATCTAAAGTAGATAATGCAAAAAGGAATCATAACATACGTAGATAAAAATAATGTTCCTACCTTATTACCTCTTACCATAACAAAAGCACCCTTGGTGAATTTCCAGAGTCTCTTGTAAAAGTTTTGTAACACTTGTTTCAAAACCACTTGTTTGTATGTGCCATGGTTTCTACTAAGCACATCCCCTCCCCATCGCAGGCATAATTTTAGCAGATTGTTCCTCTTTTGAGTCTCGCATCCTCCTTTAACTATGTCACATGCATCCCCAAAGAGGGGGGCATAATTTGGGTGAATCAGCCACCCCATAAATAGTATACAAAGCACAACATAAGACTGCAGTACGGTAAAATTTTTAGATTTTGGGGCTTAAAATTATACTTGGGTCATTAGCACAATGGCCTTTCCTGGATTCCCGAGACCAGGGGGCAATACAGTGGTCTTTCCTAGAGTGCCAATAACTAGGGGACAATTACACAAATTTGGCATGTCATAGAGGATTTTGATAGGGTAGAGAGTCCTTTAGCACTTGGGCATTTACACAATGGATTTTACAGGAAGAGAGTCCTTAGCACATGCACACCATCTGCAATGGTGTTTTATATAGTGGCAAGAAATGAACGATTGGAGGATGAAACCAAACAATTTATCCCTACACTTCTTCCATTAAATTAGCATGATATCACTAAAAAAACTTGCATGCATCGACATCATCTATGAGATCGTTTCTACACTCTTTCCTCATCATGGATCAGGTGCGCATATTCCTTTTTCACAATTTCATCATTTTATTTTACATACTTCCTTACATGTTTTTTATACATATACATGTGTATTTGACTACATAATCTTCTTCTCTTTTGCAAGTCCATCAATATGGGAAGCGAGTAGTCAACATCAAACAGATCAACACCAATAACAGGTACATCACACATATTGGCATTTACACACATGTTTCCACCCTAGGTTCATTTTCATCACTTTTTACACTTTTGGCATCTTTAGTCTCCACGCTTCATATTTGTATCACTCCATGCTTTTCTAGTCCCTCGGCATGATTTTTACATCAATCTACATGGATATCAGGTACGTATCTCTATCTACTTCATGTTAACGAGCATTATTCTCACCCACATAAAGTTAGGGAAAATGTAGATATAAAGTCATGCTCTTTGGGTAATTATCTAGTCTCGATCGCATACTACTATTTATATGGTTCCTAAGTAAGAAACGTACTAATTAACTTGTGTATTTGGCCACCTTTCGTTGCTTTATGCTTCTACATTCAGTCTTTTACTTTTAATTTCCCACTTTTTCTTTTCACCTTTTGGCATTTGTCATTCTAGACACCACCGCTCAACCAGGGATACCAAAGATTAGGCACCCATGTCTCCTCTAGGCAACCTTATCCTATTTAAACTTTGGTCACAATTTTTGGGTCCTTTCTATCCTTTTAAGAATCTTATATTTTTGGTAGTTGGCCTTTTTGAGGTTAGTTATGAAATCCAAGAAAAGGAATTATATAAATATAAAACTATGTGATCATAATAAAGGACCAAGCACTAAGCACTATCTATCACCACCTAAGGTTGCATCCATCAAAGCATCTATAGCTCCATTTACATCCATCTAGCTCCATCACAAGGGGAAAAGGTTGGTTCATCTACATCACACTTCATAGGAGGGGAGTTTATTCTATTCCATGCACACATTATTTACATTCTACGTCTATCTACTTACTCACTACTTCAAGTGCAACACACACAAGAGAAACCTAGGGATAATTCTGCACACACACACACAAATACATTGGGTCTAAGATGTAGTACAATGCTTAGTAGTAAGTCCATCATTATGGCAATTGAGGACAGTCTGACCCCTCATTTTACATATTTATTTTTAGGATTTGATGTCTATTTGAGGGTTTTGTAGGTGCTTTCTTCATTGCAGGTTTACAGTGACCTCGATGATCTTACATCGACATACATGCGAAAAAAGGTGAACAAGTGTGAACCTCTTGTGACACCTCAGATGAGGTTTTCTAAGCATCTAAACAAAGCAAGGCACCTAGAAACTAGACCAGAGCACCTCGGGTGCCCCCATTCCTCTCTAGGTGCCCCATCCTATCCAAATCACCCAGTTTTACATTTTCACATGAATTTTTGTGATTGTCCTCCATCCTTTCTCATCTGATCTCTCTTTGCGACATATTTTAGAAACCTCTGCAAATCATCTAAGGCTCTTCTAACCCTCTTTACAGTTAGGGTTTCATGTATTTATTACTTAGTTTCTTCGGTATTATTTCGGTGTTTCATTTTTGATTTATTTATTGCAAAAGTGCATTATAGTAGGCTAATATTTTACATTTTAGTATAATTAGATCTATAATATAAAATTCAGTCAAAAAGGTCTTGGGTCTAAGAGTAACTAGAAGCACTATGGTTCCAATGGATTTTTCCTTAAATTTGTCATAACCCCTCAACATATTTCAAGTCGAGGAACATTTTGTTTCCCCATAGCCTAACTTTTTCATAAATGAGAAAGGGAATATATTGACAATAGCCTCATCATATATCATGGCTCGCTTAACGTAATTGTTATAAATCCAAACTTATAAAGATAACACGGGATCACCTATCCACACTACCTCAATGTCAATAGGCATCTTGCTGATATCAAACACAAATCCAATATCTCTTTCATGTTCTCCCGGATGGTGAACATTGAATTCTATATGGTTTATCTAGGCTTCAGGAGGAAGTTTCACATGAACTAAGTGACCAAGACCCAATGCTTCTAATAAATCAGATTGGTGCACTAGTGAATTCTTCAACAAATCCAAGAAGGATATGTGAGATAAAGTATTGGTTATATCTGTGATCATTTCATAAGCCCCTACTAGCTTAGGCACTACTCGAATGATATCCTACATCGAGGTGTCAACAAGGAGAGGTTGTGATGCATAGTCACAAGTTTGAGTGACAATGTCAATCTCGACTCGATTTCTAACTCGACTAGGCTTATAATATTAGGTTGATCTCAATTTTCAAAAGGATGAGCTACTCATGTATCCAAGGACGTAGATGTTATGTGATCGTTGTTTCTACAGGATCCCCCTTGTTAGTGCCATGAGGATTAAGCTTTTTATTTTCGGGCGTGTTGGGAAGGGATCTTTCTAAATCGAATAGTATCATTATGTGGAGCAACAGAACCCATATGATTGTTACGTGTAGGTGTTATGTTATTGGTCAAGAACATCTCAATGAAGATTTTCCTCTGGTCTTCTGAAGTCCATTATATGAATTTATTACAATCACGAAATATTTGAGCATCGTTTCTTATAACCCTATGAAAACCACAATATAAGTTGGAATCATTGTCACGAGGTCTTTGGTTACGGTTTTTTTTGCCCATAGTTCCTATTGTTATTATGTTGTTGGTTATTATATTTGAAGTTTGGAAGCCTATGACCTTGGTTCTAATACTAATTTGGGAATTGGTTTGGATATTGGTTTAGGTGTTAAACCGGGTCCTGGCCTATTGAGGAGGCAGAGAGGAGGAAGGCTAAATTTGACCACATTAACTAAAGGAGTGAAATTGTTTCTCCTTTTATTTTTGTGTTTGCATTATTATTCCGATATTTTCATTATTTGTGTTAACAATGTTAGGATGCTTAGATTTATTGGTTACATTGTTCGTTGTAGCACCACGGTTTCAATTGAGGACCTTAGGTCCTTGATTTGTATTGTTTGAGCAGTTTGGGTAATTTGAATTACCTTAAGAGAGAGTGAATAATTTTTTATTTGAATCATACATCTTTCGTTTGTTGTCAATCACCGCTTGGTGAATGCGAGAGAGTTCCCTCTAAGACCTCCTCATAGCTCGAAAGAGGAAACTTTTGTACCTCCTCCTTATTTTCCTGATTGAGGGAGTGAAGGAATATATCACAAATATCTGTTTGGTCCATATTTGGAGCAATGATAGAAGATTAAAGGACATGTTGCCACCTCTAGCTGAAATGGGCAACATTTCATTATACTCTTGTTTAATGTGTAGGAATTATCTGATTCATGTTCTCAACAACTTGTTCATGTTGAAATCCTTTATGAACTCGAGATGAGTTGCTTAGATTAATAAATGGAGGCTTCTAGGATCCTATGGAACCATTCGAGATCAATCCCTTCAAGTTTCTTTGGGAATATCTTCACTATAACCGTATCCCAAGGGAGTAACTCTCTAATGGCAGTCGCATATGCCTTGATGTGGGCATTTTGGTCTCCCCCTTTGAACTTTGGGAGGTCTAGAAATGGTCACGGGAGCATGACACCTCAAATAGAAAAATACGAGGTTCCTTCAAGTATTTAGAGTATGTCCCTAATACATACAATTCAACCATTAACAACCCTTGGTGGGGAGGTGGAGATGGAATAGGTTCTTGGTATGATGCAACATAAGTATTGGTTAGGGAATAAGGGCCTCCTTGTTGTTGAGTACATGGAATGGGGTAAGAAAACATGTCCCCTTGTGGTGATTTTGAATACATGTGGAGGTATGAGCGAACATTTTTGGATACGGGTTGACAGGTGAAAAACTAGGGAACATCGCATTACCAATTGGAATGGCATTCAAGAACACGCTTCCAAATGGCCCTTGTGATGGGTATTCGAATGAATATTGAGGGGGCATGCCTAGTGTTCCCAATTCATTAAGAAGGTATTGAGGGTTAGGAACACCCATGTAGACCTGAGAAGGAGATGGTGATGAGGTAACATAATTATAGTGTTGAATGTGTTAGGGGAATTTTCCTTTCTCTATGAGTGGTGTATAATGTGAAGGTTTGGAAAGTTCTAATTCCCTAACTCTATCCACCAACGTTGAAATCACATCACCCAATGAAGGTGTTGCATTTTGTTTAGGCATGTGTTGAGTCTTGTTAGGGGAAAAGGTATGTGATTTCCTGATATAAATTGATCTTTTGTAGGCAACCCCTCTTTGGATGTTTTTTCTATTGTAGGAGGAGGGGTAACAACATTGTTCTAAAGAAGAACATCAGTATACCCTTGCATACTATCTAAGGATTGATCCATAACATTAAGACGCTCACCACTTCAAGAGAGGCATGCTTAGGAACTCATCATTTGGTAATAGATAGGAAGGAGAGAATAAATTTGCATACTAATTTAAGACCTAGATAAGACCCAAGGATAAAACCTTTATTCTCCTGTAAATGTCATATTTTTGAGTTGGAGAACTCGGGTACGCATTGTGGTCGGGTTGATCTATCTCCTCAATCATAACCAATGAACTAGTATTAAAAGCGAGGAGGTGGCATATAAGGATATGATAGATTTTGCAAGTAATTATGAGCCCACCAAAAGGAAGGAAACTGTTACATACTCATCGATGGTAATAATATTTGAGACCTAAAATGGGCCTATCGTATTCCTGACTTGACATATTTGGGGGATGTATAAACACCCACATAATAATGGGAGAGGAGAAGGATGGATAAAAGAAATAAATAAAGGAGGAAATGAAAAGGAAATAGTCTTTCATGTCGGGTTCACAAATTTTTATGCCTAAGAATCAACACATGACTCAAGGCACATGCGACCTCCTAAGGTCGTGCTTTAGAACAACCACAATGAAATGGATAGATGGCTATATAGTGGATAAATGGGAATGTAAATGGAATGGGTGGAAGATATCAAGGAAATCTAATATTCTCAACTGGAATAATGGGTATATTCTCATTGAGAGCAATAAAAGCGTCTCTTATTTGTTCGGTGAAATGGAGCGGTCAAGTAAGATCGTGGTATGCAATTCGGTATCAATGTCATTGAAACCAAACAAGAAATGCCTTGGTAGTGAAATTCGTGGGAACTCTCCTTAAGTCGACAATGAATTCCTCTCCGAAGAGGATTATAAATGTATGGCGAATGATAAGGTGAGGAAAAATCTAGTCTCTACTAGGTTGGTTGTGTCAAAACTCATTAGTGTTATCTCGCTTCATCGTTCAAGGCTATCAATTGTGAAATAATGCTTGGAAAAAATGAGGTGGTTTGGAATATGAGTTTCCTAAGGCCCTAATCAATGTCGGTCAATTATGTAACATTATTTGGTTGTGGTACTCTTGGATCACACACTCTTTTTCTAGGTTGTCTAGCACCTTGGATGGTTATGTCAACATGAAAACAAAGAATCTAAGGAAACAAACAAAGCACACAGAGAATCCGCAAGAAACTAAGGTCAAGTTTAGGTAACCTAAGCCTCTAAGGTAACGTGGGGAGCTTGTGTTAATTCCCGTCTAATTAAATCTATGTTCCTAAATTAACCAAAGAATGAAAACAAATTTAAATCAAACAAATTCTATTAATCTCCTTTAATTTAATTAAATCTATGTGCAACTAATTAATTAACGAAAGGAAACTAATTTAATTAAAATAATGAAATCAAATCTAATCTACTTGTTTTTGTATTTTCAATGATTTTAAATGAAAGGGAATAATACAAATCAAATCTATGTTTTTGAATATTTAATGGTTTTTGGAATTAAATAAATGAAAGCTACACAAACAATAAAATTTCTTCTAATTAAATGGAAACTACTTCTATTCTAAGTAAAATAAACTAAATAGTGAAATAGCCGGATGTGGTCATTTCCTATTGTAGAGTGAATATAATCTAATCTAGTAACAATAAACGATTTTTCTAATTTTTAATCATGGATTTAATTTCCTCTAGTTTTACCTTAGAATCACGGGAAGATTGAAATTCTTCTCAGAAGTAATTTCTTCCTTGAGACTTCCTAGGTAAAACAATAAATCTACAGAATCTTTTTAAAGATTCTTAAAACTCACTTCCCTTGCAAATCCATAGGGATAGGCAGGGAGGAAGCTTTCAAGAGAATATTTTCTCATATGCTAATGAAATCTAACTAATGAATGCAATGAAATATACTGTAATTTGATAGTGAATAATTGAAAGACCTTGTATACAAGAACTTCCTCTGAATCTTCCTAGACAAATCCATAGGATGAGATGAGAATAAATCCTCAATGAAAGCTACTTATAGGAAATGTAGCTAACTGCAAATTCTATTTCCTTAAAAAATATTCTATGTAACTAGGAAATGAAATCTAATTAATTAAATAAATCTTCTAGGAATTCAAGTACACCTCCAACCTGGAAATGTAGAACTGAGATAGTTTCCAATGTTGGTTGTGCTTTTATAGATCCCCTCAACTTATTTTCCAATGATGAATCCAATATTGTCTAGGGAGCTATGTTGGTTGGTATGCAAGAAGAAGATGTAGAAGTGTTGGAGCTAGCTGGTTTGCAAGAATTCTAGTAGCAATACAAGCAAGAGAGTAACAAGGAAAATAATTTGTGTTTGCTTATGTGCTTATTGGAAATATTCTGACAGTATAATGATGCAATTCCAAA
The DNA here is from genome assembly GCA_018340775.1 of Taxus wallichiana var. yunnanensis. Classification (NCBI taxonomy): domain Eukaryota; kingdom Viridiplantae; phylum Streptophyta; class Pinopsida; order Cupressales; family Taxaceae; genus Taxus; species Taxus wallichiana. Next base: position 548,241,331 of record CM031243.1, read on the forward strand.
TCAAAAGAATCTAACCAATGCTTTGGGAAAAAGATTGGTTTTTATATAAAGTTGGCAGGGAAATGGTGTAGCACACTTGGCAACCAAGAAGTTCCAAATTACCATGCTAAGGGTCATTTAGCTTAATAATAATAGTAAGTGAAGGAGAAGAAATCTATATACATCTAACAAGCTCAAAGGCAATTAATTTGGTAAATAGACGTGCAAGATATCAACTTGGGAAGAAGCAACACGCAATCGAACATGTTGAAAAATTCTCAAGTGAAGCGCATAGAACCACCATTCTACTTAGACCGGAGGTTATGCAACCACCTTGTGATAGTTACATAACCACCGCTCAAAGAAGACCAGGTGGTTGTGTAATGTCGGTGTAGTTCCATAACTTAAGGCTAGAATACTAAGGAAAATGTTAAAAAATAATTGAAAAGCGAGAAAAGAAAGGAAATAGATAAGCAAGGTAAACTATGCTACAAGAACATGTTGTAAGATAGAAAATTGGACTTGGGTACATCATTTTGATCTAAAAATGAAATTATCATCATCGGGAATTTCACTATTCCAATCAATATAAAGCACCGTGCAAATTTGGGTGCGTCGATAAGAATCCGTTGAGAAAACATTATGTAATATGAAGTCTCAAATTGAGAATAATTGTCCACAACTTGTCACCGATACAATAGGAAAACAAGTAATGAGAGAAAAATAAAAATTCCCACTCTAGTTAGTAAACTTGTGGACAATTGGTAGGAATAGGAGATTGTGAAGGTCAAAGTGTAAGTGGTTAAATCAAAGAAAGAGGTAAAAAATTTGTCTGATTTTGTAAGAATACACCAAGATGCTCCAACAATCCAAAGCACATGCCAAACATGTTACATTCAAGGTCCTAGATTGGAATGCACAACTACAAGTTGTCATGATAGAGAGAGAAAGACCAATACAAACATTATCAACACAATGCAATCAAAAATGTTTTGGAGACAAATGACCAAGCATTGGAAAAGGGATTACCAACATCCTTATAGGCTTGAGACAATGTCAATGACTATAGAAAAAAAAATTGGTATCCCTTATCCTCATCCCTCATTCGCTCCCCTCATTGTCATTTCCTACATACATACCTCTCTTCTCATTTAAATTCCCCTTTCCCTCCTAAATTCAATTTATCCCTTTAATTATTATTTTTCCCATCCTTAATCCTATCCTAATCATGTCCTTACTTTATCATCCTTAATTAATCCTAAATCCCCATTTAATTCATCTATCATTCCTAAATTTTCCTTTTTCCCTCCCTAGGCCTTCATTTAATAATTTTATCTCCAATTTTCTTTTATTTAATATTTTTCACCTCTCACCTACCCTTTTATCTCCCTAGAAAACTTTAGCTCGTTGTTATCACCTAAAACCCTAATATGCCCTCTTTAGGCCCATTTTTCCTCGAGTTGGGAATCATCCCACCACCCAAATGGACATACTACCGCAGTCACCAATGACCCATCGGAGTCGTCGTCGACCTATAAATATGCCCATACCCCTCCTTCTTCCAAGATGTAACTTTGGAGACTTTGAGCTTTCTTGTGATCTTTCCTTCATTTCTTGCTCTTCTTTGTAGTTGTTATCACCATCTTGGAGCTATTTTGGAGATCTTGTACTTCACCCTTGGAGATTTGAAGTCCTATTTCTCTCTCTCTCTCTTGCATTCTTGGATCCACCATTGCAATTCCATCACCTCTTCCTTATCATCTTTTTTGTAGGTCTATCAGTCATCCTAGAGCCATGTCTCTGCATTTTCTTATCTTCATTTCCCTTTGTAGATTGTCATTTTCACCCATCTTTTTACATCAAACCCTAGATCACTCCTAGTCATCATCTAGCCTATATAGTCATCATTGACCAAGCTCTCATTTGTTTAGATTACTATCATTCATTCTTTCAAGACTTAGTCATATTCATCTTTCTAAGAGGCACTTGAGGAAAAACATGTGACCCGACTAGGCATGTTGAGTGGATAAGGTGACAGCCTGGCATGACTTGGTGGTCAAGGAAAGAATATTCCATGCATGGAACATTCCCAAAGACATCATTGCAGAAAAGTGGGGAGCTCGGATCAAAAGAAGCATGCTCCATTGGAGGACCACCTTGACACTTGGCAACCAATCTTCTACTTCAAGAAGGAAGGCATGGCGGTGGGTGTTAAACCTATTTATAGAGATGCTTGGGTAGAAGAAAAAGGATGAGAGAGAGAACCATTCTAGAGAGATCATTGAGAGATCCAAAGAAGAAGAGGGCCATGGTGTGATAAACCATAATAGAGTAGGTGAAGCTCTACAAGAAATAGCAGAAGATTCTAGGGGTTGGGGTTCTCATTAGAGGACTATAGGAATGTTAGCATATCTAGGGGAATGGGTCTCTAAAAATTTTTGTAATAGGGAAGAATAGCTAGAACTTTTGATGTGAGTCATGATATATTGGTCTGATATGACCCTTTTGGATGTAATGTGGTTATTGAACTATGATCAACATGAATATATGGTTATGTTCTAAATATATTGTTCATGGGTGTAAACCCTAGTGCCTTTTTCTTTATGTTATGGATCAGATCTACTATCTATATGATGTTTCTTTTGTTATCTGAATGGGTATGTTGGTGTAATGACTCATCATATGCTTTTAGAATATATGCATGATCATTTACTTTTTTACACTTAATCCATCATCAATGACAACATCTTCTCACAATGCTCACATAAAGGAGGGGCTCAACACCTTGCACATGCCTCGGGTGAGTGCTCAGCGCCCACTAGGGTGATAGGATGACATGTATGGGGTTAGAAGGTTATTCTATGGGCATAAAAATGACTACATCTTGGTTCCATTTTTGGGACCTCTTTTCAAAGTTGTTGTGAGAGATGACTACATCTTGGTTCCTTTGACATGTGATGATAGAGCACTTGACCTTGGAAAGTGTCGAAGCATGGTTTAAGAGCATGGAGGATGAGTTTTCTCAAATATTTAGTATTGGACCTGAGTTTGATGCACGCAGATGGGTAGAAGAACACCTATATCATGAGTTGTATGAGACCTTCTTTTTGTTGTTTTCTAGTAGAATTGTATGAATGGATTTCAACATATGCATCTAGATCAAGATGGTACTATAGATCATGCGTGTGGACCCAAGATGATTACTAGAGGCTGCAGGATGTGGATCTGACTTGGACATGTGTTTTTGATCACTAGTGGAAAAGAGTGCTAACTAGTTATACCTAGAATACACCATTTCTACGTATTCTTGTCCATAGGTTGTTGAGTTTGAGTTCCTAAGGGAACCTAGAGGATCATTTTTGTGAGCTATCCCATTGGCTATGAAGATCTTGATCATTACGCTAAGTTTGGAGGCATTCCCCATGGTTGGCTAAGCTTCTCTGAGCTTGGGAGAGGAAAGCTAGGGTGGAGGAAGATGACAAACATTGTGGTGGAAAAGGAGAGGGAAGAGAGATGACTCAAGTATAGTGAAGCACAGCATGAAAAGGGAGTTGGCTAGAAAATGTGAGGTTGTGGGAGTGATGGATCTATGGAGGTAGATGTTGTGGGAAGGAATTGAGGTTCACGCAGAGGACATGGAACCTGAGCAGTCTATGCTACCCCATCTTGGCAAGCATGGGAGAGAAACCCCTTCAACTTCTGATGAGAGTTTCATCACATGGAGAAAGGAGAGCCATCATGTGCATCTAAACCCACCTAGTGACCAACCCTTAGTGCTTAGTTTTCCAAATCAAGAAACAAGTATTGCTAACCTAGTTGGTATCGGTGGAAGTGACCGATCTGCACCTAGGAGGTATAACTTCTCATTTGGGACATCTATGGCCACAAAAAAATTCTCTGTGTTTGGAGGGATTTTTGGGAAAAGTGTAAAGTACATAGAGTTTGGGTATCACATCTAGGAGTGGCACGAGATACACATCTAGTAGCGGAAGTATATCACAAACCATCGGTGCATAGTTTAGTGGGACATTGGGAACACTAGGTGTGACCACTTCAGGCCCATTACAGCTACTATAGGAGGAGGACTTGTGGATCTGGTGGATCTGGAGGTGGATCTAGTGGATCAGGAGGCATAGGACCTAGTGGATCTAGTGGATCTAGTGGTGGAGGAAACACTAAAGGGAATCAAGGTTCTGGATCAGGTGGACAAGGGCCTCAACCACCTCCACAAGTATTTTTGAGATGTCTTTACATCTACCATATTACAAGGGTGTTGAGGATGCTTGTAGAGCATGTGCACAAGTGTGAATTTCTATGGCATGCAAAGGGGATCACTACCCCAGAGTGAAAGGAAGTCATTTTGTAACAACATTGTAGGGGCACATAGTTGGTACTAAAAGTATGACCCCCATCAAATACGGTGGTAGATTACACCACATTGTGAGAATGCCTTCTTGGCTTGAATTCCATATCCTTGAATTTGAGTAGAAGAGCATTAGCACTTTGAAAGAGATCTAACAAGGAATGGAAGAGAGAGTGTGTGGGAATATGATGCACATTTCAAAACTCTCTTGTCAAAACTATCTTATGATATTCATCCTTCTCAACATGCTCAATGGTTTGTTGGAGGATTGATAACACCATTTAGAAGAGAACTTTTACACAAGACATTCATGGACCCACGTGAGGCCTTGGAGGCTGCCTACATGCTGAGGCTATTGGAAGTGTAGATACTAGTGTTAGCCCCTTCCTTGAGGCTCAAATTGCTTGTAATGGAAAAGTAGTGGAGAAGCTATCTATGAACTCGGTGCATGAGACTCACAGTGGTCTATGGTGCATGAGTGTGAGTAGAGGGAGGGGCATACAAAGGATAGTTTTCCCTCAAAATCGGTATGCACCATGACAATAGAGATGTGAAATTTTCCATGGGGATCATGATGCAAGTAGGTGCCCACTACTACAGCAGCACGTGATCCATAAGAATGTGTCTTGTATTGCAAGATATGTACCTCTACGACCCATGACACCAAATATTGTAGGCTAATTGACTAGATACATGATGTCATTGATCTTGGTGTGCACCAAGACTAGCCTTGCAAGTAGTTCCAAGGATGATGATCACCACTATGAAGGGGCATGCAGATGGAGGAGCACATGGAAGAGGTTTTCACAGAGGATTTCATGGTCATAGAAACCATGGAGGAAGAGGTGAGTTCCCATGAGGAACTGTTATAATTGTGGGTCTACATAGAGCATTATAAGCATGAGTGTCTAATCTATTGCAATGCTCATGGTGTGGAAAAGAAACATAAGTATGAAGAGTTCCCTGAACTATTTGAGCACATGAGCCAACAACACTAAAAAGACAAGGGCACTTGGGATGGTAAGCATAAAAAGGCCGACTCACAATGGATGCCAAGAGTGGCACATGAGTTAGGACTAGAACTTATACTGGTGTGATGATGTGAGAGAGGCCATGCATGCCAGGGAGATACCAAGACAAAGAACACTTGGTTACAAGAGAAGAAGTGGTACATGGGAAGTATCCAGGACCCTACTCATCAAAAAGAGGTGTATCAAGAGACTATGGATGTGATTCGAGTCTACAAGGAGAGATCTAGTGTCTGAAGGAGAAGTCAAGGTAGTTAGAGAAAAGGAAGAATGTTGAGGCTCCATAAAAGGATCTAGATGAGGTTAGGGAAGTATGCAAGATGTTAAGGCAAGAGAATATCATTCCCTTGCTAGGAGAATGGTTATGGGAGAAGGTACCATGCACTGGAGGAGAGCGAGAGGTAGGTTTTGCATGCTAACCTTCCTCCCCACAACCTTGACTATGACAAAGAGATCACTTTAAATGTTGTTGTAGATGGATGGCTTCTAAGAAATATTTTGATCGATATGGGCAGTGCAAAAGTCAATGTTCTCACCTTGGATGCATGGCATCAAATGGGAAGGCCCACATTACAACCATCTTTGAATGTGTTGTATATGGAAAAAAAGATGAAGGAAATGCCCATTGGTGTCTTGAAGGATGCGGTTATCACTATTCAAGGGGCCAAGTTCACTGGAGACTTTGAAGTCTTGCACTAGCCAAGGTGATAACTTTCCAGCATTGCTTGGGTGCCCCTGGTGTTACAAAAACAATGTTGACCTATGGTTTAACAAGGGGTATATCAGTTTTGAGAACAAGGAGGAATGGGTCATCATCCCCTTGACAGATGGGAAATCAACACCCTATACTGAGCCCTTGGGAGAAGAAGTCCTTGACATAATCTATGTGCACTCTATTAGAGACCCTAAGGTAATTCATCCTACATAAAGGAGTTATCTAGTTTGAAGATGCTCAATCTATGAGTGATACAACTAGCATAACATGTGACAATTGGGCACATGGGACTTATGAATTAATTGGGTGATAGTTGAGAGGATCGGTGACAAGGGTAAAAAATGTGCACTTTGGTCAAGCACCTAGGAGGGAAGAAGATTACCAAGTTACTCTGGAGGAGCTAACCCTGATGATTTCTTATGAGAAATGGAGGCTCAATGGAAAAATGATAACGAAAGAAGAGGTATGCTCAGCTATAACTACTCGGGACCACAACATTTGGTGGGTGACACATCATGAAAGCCTTCTAGAATGGCATGAGGTGAGAACCACATTCTCTGTTAGGTTTTCCAGAAGCAATGTGCCCCACTATCATACAAGACTACCATGGAAAATAACCCACCTCATGTCATATCCAAGCATGTGAGAAGGCCTGGATGGAAGGCACAAAAGCTTTACCACCTTCACTATGGGTGCATAAGTTTGTATTCCACCTTACAAGGTTATGCACACACATGGTGGTACATTCACTCGAGAGATGCGCCATCAGATAGGGAATTGGCAGGAGTTGGTGGCTGATCTCATTCAAGATTTTGAGTATCGGAGTACAAAGCCATCAGTGGATAAGGCATTGCAAGTGGTCAAGTGCCTTACAATGGGAGATAGTGCTATGGTGGAAGATAGGATACTTGAGCTATTAGGTGAACCTAGTTTGGAGACACATTTTTTGATGAGGAAGAATCAGAAGAGACACAACTTGAGCATGCGTGCATGGAAAAGGAAAAAGGAAAAATGGTCTATGTGATAGATGGTGAAGAAATGGAGAGTTTGGATGTTAACCATTCTAAAGGTATGTGTGAAGTTAGGGATAGTGCTGATGAGTGAGTGTGCACCTACCATGAGCCCTTGAAGACAAAAGAAGGTTAACATTGGTTTAGAGGTAGAACCTAAGGAAGCTATCATTGGGGATTATTGGTCGGAGAAAGAAGTTTCTAAGATCATTGACCTTTTGTGTGAGTTTCAGATTTGTTCCCACATGGGTACCATGAGCTCAAAGGCATTCACCACTCCTTGGGGAAATGAGGATCAAGTTGAAGGAAGGTGCACACCGATTTGAAGAGACCATATCAGATGAATCCAAACTTATGCGTATGGGGTCAAGGAGGAGATAGAAAAGATGATAGCATCAGGCATCATTGAGGTTGTGGAGGAATCAAAATGGGTGAGTCCAATGGTCATAAGCATTAAGAAGGATGGAAGGAGGATAAGGATCTGTGTTGATTACAGGGACTTGAATGTAGTATGTGTCATTGACCCTTTTCCAACCCCCTTCACTAAAGAAATTTTGGAAGGAGTAGCCAGGGTGCGAGGTCTATTCTTTTACACGGATGGGTTCTCAGGGTACCACCAAGTTAGAATTGCAAAGGAAGACCAGGAGAAGACAAATTTCACCACTTGAATGGGGAATTTTTTCCTACACAGTCATGCCTTTTGGGCTGAAGAATGTGCCTATTGTGTTCTCATGCATCATGGTACAAGCCTTCCAGGACTTCATCCATAAATTTCTTCGGTCTACCTAGATGATGGACTATGTGTATGGGCTAGTAAAAGACCATTGTGACAATTTGAGGCTGATGTTTGAGAGATGTCGGTAGTTGAGGATATCCCTCAACATTAAGAAATGTGTCTTTTCTACTCCATTTGGAACCTTTTGGGGCATATTATATGTAAGGAAGGCTTTTTGGTGGATCCCGCCAAAGTTGTTGTTATTGTGGATTGGGGGAGCCTACCAATCAAGCATTATGCATGGATTCCTTGGGCATATGGGGTACTACATAGAAATTTATTAAGGGATATGCCAAGATCACCTTGCCCCTTGGAGGAATTTCTTAAACACAAGAGTGCCTTTCACTGGGGAGAGGCACAATAGAAGCATTTGTTGACACATTGAAGGATAGGCTTGTCACTTGCACCCATATTATGCACTTTCCTTCTTGGGATAAGCCCTTCCATGTGCATGTTGATGCCTCGGGAACAACCATTGGAGTAGTACTAACACAACCTGGTGAGGGGATTGTTGATCACCCCTTGTGTTTTTCTAGTAGGAAGTTGACACCAACAGAGAAAAAAATTACACAACTACTGAGCACGAGGCACTGTCAATGATCTATACGTGCTACATAAATTTAGGTAGTATCTTTGGAAACACCATTCATATTCTACATGGACCACATGGCAACTTGAGTACTTGGTAAACAAGCCATTCTACAAGGGCACATATGTCGTTGGGTCCTATTATTTCAAGAATTTGAGTTTTCAGTTGTGGTAAAACTAGGAAAGAGTAATTCAAGACCTGATCATTTATCAAGAATTGACTCGGGGAGGAGATGATGCAGAGCATTGAGGATACCATGCCAGATGCACAACTATTTAGGTTATGGTGTGCATGCCCTCTGACTTAGAGGATATTGTAGTGTTTCTTAAAATGGGTGTGGCACCGAAAGGAATGAAGGATTTGGAGAGAAAAATTGGCTATACGTGTCACACCTTACATGTTGATTAGTGGAGATTTGTACAAGTTAGGTCCATGATGAGGTTCTACACCGATGTGCATATTAGAACATGAGTGCATTTGCAATCATGGAGGAAGTGCATGGTGGGATTGCAGGAGGACACTATGTAGGAAATGTAACCACGTGGAAGATTCTACTTGTAGGGATTTGGTGGGAGAGTATCTACTAGATTGTATTGAGTTTTGAGGCACTGACCATTTCCAATGCCTTGGAAAACAAGGAGGGATGAAATGCCCTTGCGACCATAGCCAGTGTTGAACCATTTGAAAAATGGGCAATTGACTTTGTAGGACCAATTTCACCTGCCATGTGAAGGACTGGCTCACGTTACATCATCACTTGCACTTGATTACTTGACAAGATGGGTAGAGGAAGTGCACCTACAAAGGATTACACAACAACAACAATAACAGATTTCTTATGGGAAAACATAATCAATAGGTATGGATGTCCATTGAGTTTAACAAGTGATAGGGGTACACATTTTTAAATGAAATGGTCAAGATTTTGTTGGCAGAGTTTATGGTGGCCCATCACAAGACCACCCCTTATCACCCACAAGTGAATGGGACTACTGAAGCATTTAACAAGATACTAAGTCACACATTAACTAAGATTTGTGACGTTGGAAGACAAGATTGGGATGACAAGGTATCATCATTCTTCTATGGGCATACAGAACAACCTACAAGAGATTGAACAAGGCCACACCACCATTTTCATTGGTGTTTGGCATGTAGAGGCTATTTTTCAGTTGAATTTATGCTACCATCACTATGTATATATAGCATGCGGGAGAGGATTGGATGATGAACAAGTGCTCAAAGAAAGAATTGATAAGTTAATGCAGCTAGATGAAAAGGTGATCACTTGCTAGATGGAGTCAAAAGATAGAGAAAGAAAGAAAAAAAAGCATGGCATGATCGTCATATTAAAAAAAAAAATTTGAGGTTGGGTAGATGGTTTTGTTATATGACTCTAAATTTTTGCACCATCCTGGGAAGTTGAAAGTCCATTGGTTGGGACCATACATCATCTCATACATCCTTGATTCAGGGCTTTCTAGTTACAAGTGCTGGATGGGATGAGATTACTAGGTCATTTCAATGGGAGTAGGCTGAAGCCCTACTATAAATAAGTCTTCCTTGTGTTTGTAAATAAGGTAGTTTTTCCAGTTAGCCTAGGATTTCCCTTAATGCATTTTTTTTTTCTTGTGTTTCCCTTTCTGTCACTTGTTCCTTTTTGTTGTGTTGTTTTTCACACCTTGTGCACCAGTAACCACATTACTTTCTAAGGTTGTGTATGCGTAGAGGACCACATCTGTTTTAGTGTGGGGTGGAGTAGAATGAAGAGAGAAAGAAGATGGTAGTAGTTGTGATGGCCCAGATTGAAAGATCAAAAGTGCGTAAGGTAGGAAGAGTGCATGGGGAAATGGTGGAAAAAAATTGTTGGTGTCAAGAAGGCTTTAACAAAGACCACATACAAAGGATAAGAAGCAAAGTAAGAAACAACATGAGGTAGGTGAGGGAAAAAATCAGGTCAACAAAAGAAGTGCCTTCGGTGCTGCAGATGCACACGTAAGAGTCTTCGGTCAGTAAGGATTTTTTTTTGTGTGCAGAAGGTTGTAGAGGGTTTTTTTCACGTAGGACTTGGCACATGGGTAAAGGTGCTTAAGATCAGGATTTAGTGGAAAAATCCATTTTAATGTTGAGTACATTGGTAGGTGGCATAACATTTATTGTGGGAGATAGAAAAAAATCTATAAGTAAAGGGTCGGGCACATCATTATTTACCTTTCTATTATGAGATTGAAGAGCTCTTGTGAACTAGGGCATCCATGAAGAAATATTTGTGTGAAGAAAGAAGAGTGAAAATATGAAGTGCATGACTAGGGTGATCTACGAACCAAAGTGGAAGGAGTACATGGGTGTAGGGAAGAAGGTTTCAGTGGAATACACCATCTTGTGGAAGAGTTTTCTAGGTTAGGGTTTTGTAGCTAGGGCATGGGAATAGAAGGATTCTTTCATGGAGTTGAGCCATAGATTTGAGCAGAGTGAGGAAGGAGAGAAAGGAGTTTATTCTTTTAACTTGACAAGAAGATGACACCAAAGAAGGTGTTTCACCTAAGAAGGGAAAGGGAAAAGGAAAATAAACTACCACCACTAGTTTTAATGAAGAATGGTATGCGGAGATGTAGTACCTAGATGGGGTGTTACTTGGGAAAGAATGGGTATCCCATGTTAGGAAGATGGTCCATGAGTGACTATAATCATCACACAAGTACCACAGAAAGGAAATGGTGCTAGAACTGGTTCATCCAATGGATAAGAGGACACCAAAGGGATGCCAATTTACAATGATGAAGTGAAAGTAAAATTGGAGAAGGTCGGGTTGCTACAACTATTTGAGTTTCCCTATTTTGGAAAGCCCGAGTGGTTATACCAATGGTTGATGTCACGCATGCATGAGGACCACTTCTACTTTGTGGCCATAGAATGCACATAACTCCCCAGCTCATCTCCAAGTTTACCAGCCTTATCTACAAGGGGATTCATTGGATGATGACCTGGAGGATAAAGAGGCTATTAAGAAGACCATGGAGGAGTATGATTATAAAAAGGGTTTGTGTTACTTTGATATCTCAGATATCCCCGACCTTATGATGAGAATGGTTACACACCTAGTAACCAAGCTGAATGGTCAAGAGAGGTGGACACAAATAAACAAGGCATGGTTGAATGTATGCCAAAAATTTTAGAAGGGACCATCTATAACTTGTCCACCTACATTGCAGAAGAGATCATCAACACCATGCAAAGAAGGAGAGAAGATAATGTTTGGAAATGTTCTTCTCACCATCATCTTCTCAAAAATTGGAGTGCCTAATGGGCCAGAGAAGTTTTATGGGAGTATCTAGATGAAGATCCCTCCCCCAAAGAGGTTTGAGAAATACACATGTGATACCATGATGACCACCCACAAAGCGCACCTAGAGAAATGGTACAAGTGAATGCGTGATGCATTCATGGCTGAGTGGAGGATACCAAAATAATTTCTAACACTAGTAAATGGAGAAGTTGAGTTCATTTCTATCAACATTTTTGCATTGGCAGGTTCACTCTGTCAGATGGGACCAAGAGCCCATGGTGTAAATTACCCTTCTCCTTCACCGCACAATATTTCCAAGCAGGGGTAAATCACTTCAAGGAAGCTAAAATACTAAGGTTCGACCTTAGTGAGGTGGACCAGGACCACCATGATTTTTGAAGGAAGCTAGTATATCCAAAGAAGTGTGCTTATGTGGAGAAGTATGTCTCCCATGAAGTGCACATGAAAAAACCCTTGACACTGCCAATTGTTGGAAGGGCCACAACAAGAATATACTTGTGCATTAGGCCCAAGTATGAAAAGGGAACTTACTTGAGAATGATGTCTCCATCCCAAGAGGATCCCACTTGGTAGGAAGAAGGCCACACCAAAGAAGAGGAAAGGAAGAGACCCTGGAGAAAGAGGCACCAAAAAAAAGCACCAAGTGTGTAGACAACACAATCTATGGGCACGCCAGAGTCAGGTGCCAAGCCAAGCACATACATATGCATGGAAGAAGTCTCCCATCAAGGAGAAGAAAAAGACACCTAAGGAAGAGGTGCCAGAACAAGAAGAGTCACCTAGAAAGGAATCACCTACTTGAGGAAGAGGAAGAATCCTAGCTAGGAAGAAATAAAAGGTAGTGGGGAAGGAAGACTCGGAGGAGATGAGAGCTTGGAGGCCTACAGGGGTGAGAGAGAGATGATGAGGATGAAGAAGTTTAGAATCATCCCATGTATGATGTACATGATTCAGAGGAAGAAAGAAGTGAGGGAAGGGTGGAGAAGAAGAAGGCACTCAAGGAAAAGGGGAGAGTGAAGAAGTAAATACTAAGGATCAGAGGACCCCCAGCCTCACCAAGGAGTAGATAGAAGAGGCCATGAGAGAGAGAAGTAGTGGGGCATAATAGAGAAGTTAGTGGAGCAAGAAGTGGAGTGGAGTGCATGGATGAGATACTCAAGGAGATAGAAGAAGAGAGCATAGGGAAGGAGTATGGAAGCATGGGTGGAGATCCCATCTTAGTGGTGAGCTTTCCAAAGGTTGCACAAGGGAGGAAGAATGTGGTAGTAGCACAAGGGTAAGGGAATGGGTTATATCCATGATCCAAACAAAGTGTTACATGCACACTTCCAAAGCACCATGCCTAATAGACCAACTCCTGAAATGTATTCATTTGAGGAAGAAGGCACATACCCATGAACCAGGAAGATGTTATCTTGGGATTTGAGTCCCATGTCGATGAACTTGAGTTCAAAGTTAACCAAGGGGATGATGAAGGTGCCGAGACCAAAGGTATAAACCCATTGGTGAATGCTCAATAGTTATCTAATGAGAAAGTCTATAATGTGCTCAACAAGGTTTTAGTTGAAGTTGAGGCAAGACTTTTTGGAAGGAATGATAGGGTGAGATTCCTAGAAGGGGAATTAGAGAAGAAAAAGGAGGAGCTCATTGAAAAGAGAAAGATCTGAAGCAAGAGGAACTAATCAACACATAGTTAAGGTGTGAGCTGAAGGAGGAAAAGGAAAGGGTGTGTGAGGTATATAAAAAGGTAGAAATGATTACAGATGTTATTGTCTTAAAGCATCCAGACCTAGCACCACCCGAGAAAAAGTAGTATGAGTCAACCTTGCAATGCTTGGAAGACCTAACTCACATCCTCACCATGGAGAGGTAGCCTCTCACTTTGGAATCAAGCAGAAAAAAGTGTTAGTGCACTAGGAGAAAGAGGAAAAGATGAAGGTTGTGGAGATAGTCACTCGGTACACTAAGCTCCTTGCCAATGTAAAGGCCACCACACAGATAGTCAAAGTTTCTTATGAAAATTGTGTGGATAGAGATAGAGTGGCAAGCATTCTAGTTTCCACCCATGAGGCAGACCTCAAGGAGTTTTAGGAGAAGAATAAGGGAAATAGGGAAGAGTGGGATAAGATCTGGCCGAGGTAGAGAAGAAGTTAAAGCCATCGAGACCTGAGAGGCTCGATCAAAAATCATTAAAGGAATTATATCCTCGATCACCCATAGGATGGATGTGTTGATGACCTCAACAAGTAGTTGGAAAACATTGTTGATATGTTAAATGCTAAGGGTGATGAACTAGGCTTTGAAGAGGTGAGTGCCTTAGTAGGTGACCTCTGTCAATAGGTGCAGGGTGAGGTGGATGCCTAGGAGAAGATTGAGGTAGATATAAGGAAGGATTTCCCACTCATTCTTCAACAATAAAACAAATTTCTTCATTCCTCCATTCTTTATTTCTTCCATTTCTCATTCTTCATTCTTCATTCTTTATTCCAACCATTCAAAGTCCCACCATTCTTTATTCTTTGGAGAATATGTTTTTGAGGATGGAGAACAAGCTTAGTGTGGGGTGATGTTGGGCCTCAGAATATTGACTAAGTCCCAAAGGGCATGCGCGCATGTGGGACCAATGAAGAAGATGGGCATGCGTGGGGAAAAGCACGTAGAACAGGGGTTTTAGAAGGGTTTAATAGAAACCACGGTGCATGCATGCAAGGTAGAGAAAAGGATTTTAGGACTTAGTCATATTTAGCTTTCCAAGAGGCACTTGAGGAAAAATGTGACCCAACTAGGCATGTTAAATGGATAAGGTGACAACTTGATGACTTGGTGGTCAAGGAAAGAATATTCCATGCATGGAACATTCCCAAAGACATCATTGCAGAAAGTGGGAGCTCGAATCAGAAGAAGCATGCTCCATTGGAGGACCACCTTGACACTTGGCAACCAATCTGCTACTTCAGGAAGGCATGGCGGTGGGTGTTAAACCTATTTATAGAGATGCTCGGGTAGAAGAAGAAGAGAGGAGAGAGGACCATTCTGGAGAGAGCATCATCAAGAGAGACAAAGGAGAAGAGGGCCATGGTGCGATAAACCATAATAGAGTAGGTGAAGCTCTATAGAAATGAGAAGAAGATTCTAGGGGTTGGGGTTCTCATTAGAGGACTATAGGAATGTTAGCATATCTAGGGGAATGGGTCTGCTAAATTTTTGTAATAGGGAAGAATAGCTAGAAGATTTTGATGCGTGAGTCATGATATATTGGTCTAATATGACCCTTTTGGATGTAATGTGGTTACTGAACTATGATCAACATGAATATATGGTTTTTTCTAAATATATTGTTCATGGGTGTAAACCCTAGTGCCTTTTTCTTTATGTTATGGATCAGATCTACTATTTGTATGATGTTTCTTTTGTTATCCGAATGTGTATGTTGGTGTAATGATTCATCATCATATTCTGCTGCATTATATATCATTACTTTGTTTTATCAAAAGTGGGTTGACATCAATCCTAGGAATTTTTCACTTCTCGTGACTGGCATTCTTAGAAACCCACCATCCCATCTACTAATCATTTTTTTGTTGAGTTTCTCTTTGTTGTGTAGGTAGTCAAGCTCGGCTGCGAGGAGCATCTCTCTTTTGTGCCCGTATTCATCGTCATCTCATCTAGAGGTACCTTAAACCCTATCATATTGGATTTTCTTTTTTTCTTATTATCATTTCACTAATATGAAACAAGAATGAGAATATCGGTTCAACAATGAGAAACTATGAGAATGGGAGTGCAATATGTCATGTAATGCATTTGTAGGAAGTAAAACACAATGGATGAGGATCGACTAGAAGTATTCATCCAAGATATACAAAATTCCATTCATCTCCATGATCAAGTTACAAACAATGCTAAATATGATGCTTTGTTTAAAGTCATGTAAGCATTATTGCAATTGTAGATATATTTTAGTTGAGTGAATGAAGCCTCTTGCACAACGGAACATGTACAAAACAAACCTAGAAGTCTTCCTACACACTACAATGATAATTTAGAATACTTCAACATACGTCGTAATCTTTGTATATTATGCTCTACAAAATCAAGGAATCACAAGTTTTACCACCTCCATCTTGCACTCTCGCAATTCAACCACCCACATGTGAGAAATAAAAATAGGAAAAAGAATAAGAAAATTTTGCAGTAGACCTAATAATTTTTGAAGTATCATTACATAATTTTTGTTAGATGTCTATAACGAAGCCCACATAGATTGAAAAACCACAAGGATGGTCTATGAGTTAATTTTTGTAGATTGAAATCTTGAAAGGGTAGACTATTGAAAGTCTATTTAATTCAATACTTATAAGGGCGGTTAAGCACAACAGAGAGGATGAAAATAGGTAAAAAAGGTCCTTTGTGTCGATTGCAAGGATATTAGTTCCTTACGCAATGCAATTGACATGTGAAAAGACCTAGGAAATCAAGAAAAGAACTTCCTTGACCTTTGAAACAACTTTTGTCTTAGATGAGACAACTATTTAAGTTTGAGAAAGTGTTGGGAGTGTATAGGGGTTTAAAAGCCGGACTAAATATATTTTATATATTACACAATCCCAATTTTGTGCCTAAGTATAGATTTTTTTATAAAATATGTAATGCTCTTTTAACATAGATAAAGTATGCAAAGAGCCTCTTTTGTCAAGGAAATGGAGAAGAAGCGACCCAGTAACTCAATAGACACCTCTCATTGATAAAACCATGTAAGAAAACTATGCGAGAAGGATGATCTTGATTTGAATTGATCCCGAATTCATAAGTTTCTATTTTAACTTCATGTCCGAGTTATGAATTCCAATTTATTATTTAGATTCCCGCTTATTATATACATCTTCCTTAGATTGCTTCAGTTTTGTAGTTATTGTGCACTATAGTTAAGCTCTATTATATCTTTTCACATTGTCTAATTAAAAGAACATGGATTTATCCTAGACTACAACTTGTTGCATTTATTGATATCGTGTTCTAGGGACCTCTGCTAATAATGACATTGACTATGTGTAGGCAATATAGAAAGAGGGATCAGAAGAAGGATAAGGAGACTAAGGAGGAAGAATTTGTTGATGTGATGGTGACATGAAGGTAGTAGAATGAAGGATGACCTATGACATATCTCACAAAGTACTAGAAGCCTACCCACCCTAATTCGATGTATGTGAAATCCTACACTTGGATATTAATATGTTGACAAAGCTCGGGACAAGAAAAGTGTTAGTAAGGCAAAAAAAAAAGTGTGTACAAATCCTATAAAATAAAAACTCTATAAAAATAAATAATTGCTAATGAAGCCAAGGAAAGAGATTCGGAGAGAACAAGGCTCTAAGATGTATCCAAGTCAAGAGTATGTAAATCTAATTTTCTATTCAATCCTTATGAGAATGAGATATGACCAAATTTTTGGAAAGAGAAATCACAAAAATAATACATGGTTTCAGGTATAAGGTTCCTTGACACACATACTCTTTTTAAGAAACGATGAACTCCTCAAACTCATCAATATACATCCAAAAAGCTTCAATTAGATCATGAAACTAATTTGATTCCCATGGTACTTCAAACAAATTCAAAGAAAGAAAGAAATACTAATTTAAGGCACAACCATCCTTAACATGTGCACTCTTTAGGAAAGACTAAATTTTGAAGCTTTCATATCGTTTCCCCTTCTTAAATCTAATCAAGTTAGAAGACCCTTAGCCTATTCTCAATTTCCCATAGGCTAAAGTTGTGGTGCAAGGGAATTAATTTTAAAAATTTTATTGAAAAGATTACTTTTATATTAATAACAAGGATGTATAATGCTAATCATACAAAAACCCCGTAGAAAAAGTCACACCCCGAATGCAAGATATCCATTAAATTTAGCCAAAAAGGCCCCGAGAGAGGCCAAGTCACCTCAAAGCGCTAGCATTAAAACCCCCATAGTGTGAACTTCAATAAAAAAGTAGAACCAAAATATCATGCAACAACAAGAAACATGGTGGTATGTAGTGGAGGAGGAGGCATATTATCAAGATTTTCGCCCCAATCCGAACCAAAGGGGTGAGCCTCGTCGGAGATAGGATCCCACCCATCCCAACCCGAGTCCTTCACCTTATGACAGTAGCATCATCATTCCCGCAAGGAGAAATGGCCATATCCATTGATGGAATTTCCCTTGAGCAACGCAGAGCCAATCGAGTCGCTAAGAGGAGTAGACGCAGTGAAGGCAGCCTTGATCAAGGGATCTTCATCATGGTGGAGGGGGAGGAATCGCGATGGTAGAGACCTCCTAACCACGAGCAGGAGGAGACAAAAAATGGTGAGCGGCAGTGCGAAGACGCATCTGGGGGCACCTAAGTGACGATATAGGGTGTTGAACCTCAATGGTTAAGGAGGCGTTGGAGATCTTCCACCTCCAAATGCAATTTTTTAGCTTGGTTTTGAATCTAAAGCATAACAGTAGAAATCACTTGCCATCTTATTAGTAACAAGAGAAATCATAGTCCAAAAGAACATTATTAAAAATTGCATTGTTTCTATCTTTCCATAAATGGAACAAAATTTCAGTTCTAAAAATGTGCCAAATTTTGTTGTAAATTGTAGGTAATATGGCCAAACCCCCAACCAAGTGAAGAACTTGGGAGAAAATGGTTGAAAAAGGGTGTGAATCCATATCTAAGTCATCTCAAAGACAGGGGAAAAACCAAAAATGTGCTTGATTTGGCGGTTGTAGTACAAACAAACGCGGGGTTAAGCCCAAAATGCTTGAGATGGGAACCAGGAGACCTTGGTGAAGAAGACACCAAAGGAAATGAGATTTTTTAGGCTCAACAATGGCCAACCAAACCCTCAAGAACCGACAAGACCACACTTTGAACTCGAAGAGGAAAGAGACCAATTCTTGTTAAGTGTGTCACTATTAATAGAACAAGGAACCAACAAAGAGTATCCAAGAGAGGGTTTATATCTATGAAAAGTGGTAGTAATAGGCCAATTCCAATCATGCCACCAAGGAACTCCAAAGGTAAGTCATATCTTTTGAAAATACTCTTCAAGAATGCATGAATTTAATTGTCGAGATAGAGCAACATCAACATGAAGAAGATAGAATTTTAAAGCCAAAATCTCCCAAGAAAGCCAAGAACAAGAGTTCTTGCTAAACAAATCCCCAAAAAAATTAATCCCCTTTATGAAAAAATGGAGGGATTTATCCCAAGGATCCAAAGCTAACAATGAATCATGATAAAAAAAGAGAAGACCACCAAAGAGAAAGGAAATTCCATATCTCGAAACCATTGTCAACCTAGATAAGGTGTGGTCTGAGAGATTCCAATGCCTTCCAAATACTCTACAAAATAACAGTGCCATTAATATTAATTGTCACTAGATAGAGAAGGAGAGATTGAAAGTTAAGAACCTTCCAAGCCTGTCTGCCCAAAGGAACACCCTGGAAAATACCATGCCGAAGGAGAATTTTCCAAGCTTCATTCCCTTCCAGACTACGCAAGATCCATTTAGCACAAAGAGCCTACCCCTGGTGTTTGACATCAATTAACCCCAAACCACCAACTTCTTTAGGCATATAATAAACTTCCCAAACAACCCTGTAGAATCCTTGTGCCCTTCAAGTGTTGGCCCAAAGGAAATCACAAAGAAGATTCTCAAGTTTGGCATAAACAACATTGGAGGGAGCCCAACATGAGGAGTAATACACATGTGTAGTTAGAAAAACCTTAGAGCAAATATGAAATTTCCCTACAAGAGAAAGAGGTTTGGTGATCTAGTAAGAGATATTGCGTTCAACCCACTCGAACTACGTAAGACCAAAGTTGAGATGAAGTAGCCTGAAAAGCGAAAGGGATCCCAAGAAATTTAAATTGCACCCTAGGCAAAATCCAACTCCATTGCATATCACCACCAAACGAGAATGGGAATTTGAGATTGACAATAACATTGAGTTTTCTCCCATTGAATAGCAGATCCCGAAGCAAGACAAAAGTGTCAAGACAATCCAGAGCATGATGAACAAATTGCTCTTCCTCCAAAAGTGTGAGAAAAGAATCATCAACAAAATGACCATTAATAAGTTGTTGAGTAGTAGAAGGAAAAGAAATACCTTTTACTAGTCCTTGAGAAGCACTGTGAGCAAGAAGATAGCTAAATCCTTCAACAACCAACACATAAAGGGAAGGGGCTAGGAAAAACCTTCCTAATAGATCTAAATAAACCAAATCTGGAAGACTGGGCATTGTTGATAGTAATACATGATCCAACATTTTGAAAGAGCATTTGCACAGACCAAACGAAGCGAGGACCAAACCCTAAGGCTTGGAGCATAGCTAAGATGAAAGACCATTCAATTCTATCATATGCTTTAGCAAAATCAATCTTGATAAATGGAGCTGTTGAGAGGAAAGCCAAGTCCATTACACCTCCCTAGACAACTATAATATACCTATTTTTTAATAAATCTGGTTTGCTCACTTCTAATAATTAAGGGTAGAAGATTAGAAATCATATTAGCTAAAGCTTTAGCAATAATCTTGTATGACATGTTAAGCAAAGTAATGGCACCAATTGGAAATTTGTTCAGGATCACCTAATTTGGGAATGAATTTGATATTGCCTTGATTGATCATGTCACCCAAAGAGTTAGTTTCCAAAGCTTCCAAGTAGACATTGTGGAGATCAGAACCAACAGTGTCCCATAGAGTTTGATAAAATTCAGCGGGAAACCATCAACTACGGGAGCTTTGTCTGAAGCCATTTGAAAGGTAGCCTCTTTAAGATCAGAAAGAGATAAATGCCTCCTTAACTTAATTTGTCCGTAAAGTAACTTTAAGTTATATTCATACAAAAATAATTTATGTTTTATTATTAAAAAGGTGATTATTTTTAAAGCAACTCAAAATTAAAATAAGAAGGGACATTGCTTTATGAGTGTTTTTTTCTTGAAAAGCGTGAAGGTGAAATTATAAAAGTGGGGTGATTTGGCTCATTTTGGGAATCATGATTTTATATGGCATTTCTTCATTATGAGAGCTTTGTCTTGATTTGGCACTCCAAGGACGAAAACCATTGGTTGTTCGAAGATCTAGGAGGACGAAAAACCCTCTTGGTTTCCATGGTTGGATTTGAGGACGAAAAAACTCTCTTGTCCATAAGAGTGATTCCACCCAAGGTTCACATTTGTCTGAAAGAATTGCAGTCATTTTCAACTTCTTTCATGTTGTCACTACAATAAATTATGAAAGATTTTAGCTTGTAGAGGATTGGATCGAATTTTACTTGCAAGCAAATCATTGTTATTGTTGATTGATAGAATTTATCATCATATTTTTCTATTGTTCACCATTAGTATTCATTGTTTTGAGTGCCAAATCGAGGATAACCATTATTTGTTGTTAGTATAAAAATCATACTTTATTCATCATTAGTTCTTGTCATATATCGCCACCGTTCTTCCTAGCGCCACCGCCACTGTACATAATTGTCGCTGCCCATATTTGTTGTCGTATCATCTTTTTGGAGGGTTTTCCGAGTTTTCAGATCTAATATGAGTTTGACGTCATTGTTCTCATTTAAATCGGCAAAGTACATCCATGTTCTATTGTTTTTCCAAGGTTTACATTGTTGTATATTCATTAATCAGCAAGTTCATTTGAGATCTATTGTTGTTATAAGGTTTACTATTGTTGTTCATTCACAAATCAGCAAACATACTTGAGATCTATTGTTGCTCTAGGGTTTGATATTGTTGTTCATGCACAAATCAACAAGCACATTGGTTGGAATTGATCATCTACATGCTAGATCTATTGTTTGATGCATTTGAGGGTTTATATCAGTATATGAGGTTTGATTCAGCTACTTGAAATTGTGATCAACATTTGGTTTCATGTTTGTAATCACCGATGTTTATCAGATTGCATTGATATTTTGTGTTGATTGTTACAATTTGGTGAATTTGAGCTAATCGACAAGTTAGGGACATTACATGGTGTCAAGTATAAGGTTCCTTGACATGCATACTCTTTCTAAGAAAGACCGAACTTCTCAAACTTATCGATATACATCCAAAATGGCTTCAGCTTAGATCGGAAATTGATTTGACTCCAATGGTACTTCAAACAAAGTCAAAGGAAGAAAGAAATACTTATCTAAGGCACAACCTTCCTCAACGTGTACTCTCTAGGAAAGATCGAAGGTTAGGGTTTAGGGTTTAGGGTTTAGGAAAGACTGGCCTTTGAATCTATATCCAAGAACTTATTGTTTTAGAGCCTTCACATTGTGGGTAAATCAAATCTCTTCATGAATACCATTATGAGGTCATCCAAGAAAGTAGCAAGTTTGTTCCCAAACAACTCATTGACTCTCTTTGTTAGAAGTACAAAATGCAAATGGAAACAAATTGTAATTCCCTCTATTGCAAATTTACTAATAATCTCTGCAAAAACATTCTCTTTGCTCCAAATGATATAAATCAATTTGCATCTCTCAACAACAGTTTGTCTTGCAACAAGCTTGGAGATAAACTTGGTTGTAGTGTGGCAATCAAAACATGCTCAAAGGTTCTTGATGGCTCTAATAGTTGCCCCAAAGGGAATGTTTAATAATCCAAATGAATTGTCAATTTCTCATTATGGTGGCAGAGGAATAAATACTTTTCCTCTTCCTCCACATTACTCAGTACATATTTTTGAATCTGGAAAATACCCGAGATGCCTTCATCTCTCAAGACAATTTCTCCAACATTGCAAAGGTCTCCTATGTCTGTGGGTGTGATTTGTATCCTACACAAAAAGCATTTACCATTTTATGGCCTTCAATCCAACTACATCCAAATATCTTTTTAATTCCTCTATCTTTCATCAATCTCCTTACCATTTGAACCTCACCCCACCTGCCCACTTCTACATAGATGTTTGGCAGAAGAACATAAGACGCGACATTTTGAGGATCCATTTCAAAGAGAAGAGGAGCTGTAAATAATCCTAACCCTATATTCTTATGTGCTCTACAAGCACCAAGCAAACACATCCACAAAACAAGCATAGGTTTGATTGACATTTTGATAATAAAATTTAGTGTTTCCTCAAGATAACCAGCACGGCCAAGGAGGTCAACCATGCACACATAATGATCAATTGTAGGCATAATGCAATAAGAATCACTCATGGTTGTAAAGTATTTACAGCCCTCATCCACTAACCCTGCATGATTGCATGCTAATAAAACACAAGTGAAGCTTACATGGTCAGGGTATGATCCAGTGTGCTTCATTACTTCAAAGAGTTTGAGAGTGGCCTTGCAAAAGCCATTTTGTGCATACCTTGCAATCGCAGCAGTCCATGAGAACACATTTTTCTGTGGCATTTTGTCAAACAGTTCTCGTGCCTTGTATATGCTTCCACATTTGCATACATATCTACCAGCGCACTTGCAACTATGACATATGATAAAAATTCACTTTTGATTATGCTTTGATGGACGTCCATACCATCTTCTAAAGCTCCCATTTTGGCATAGGCTGGAAGAATGTTGGAAAAGGTTGTTGAGTCTAGCTTTATACTTCCAATTGCATTTTTTAAAAACTTCCACAGCCTTTTCAACAAACCCATTTTGTGCGTATCCTGCAATCACTGAATTCCATGATGCCACACCTCTTCGAGTCATTTTGTCAAACAGTTCCTGTGTCATGGGTGTGCTTCCACATTTTACATACCTGTCTATTAGAACATTCACAACTATGGCATCTGACAAATATCCACATTCGATTACACTTTTATGGATATCCATGCCCTGTTCTAACGCTCCTATTTTGGCACAGGCTGGGAGGATGTTGGGAAAGGTTGTAGAGCCTGGCTTTACACCTGCCAATAGCATTTGCTTTAAAATTTGGAAGGCCTTTTCAACAAACCCATTTTGTGCATACCCTACGATAAGTGCAGTCCACGAGATCAAATTTTGTTGAGGCATTTTGTCAAATGGTTCACATGCTTTATCTATCTTTCCACATTTTGGATCCATATCTATCAGTGCATTTGCCACTGCAGCAACTGAGAAAAATCGTCTTTCCGTTAAGCTTTTATGGATGTCCATACCTTCTTCTAAAGCTGCTCTTTTGGAACAGGCTGGAGAACGCTGGAAAAGGTTGCGGAGTGTGGCTTTACACCTGCCAATTGCACTTGCTTAAAAGTTTCCTAGGCATTTTCAGAAAACCCATTTTGTCAAACAGTCCATGTGCTTTGTGTATGCTTCCACATTTTGCATACATATTTACCAGCATATTTGCAACAACGTGTGATAAATATCCCTTTCCATTATGCTTTGATGGATGTCCATACCTTATTCTATTGCTCCCATTTTGGCACAGGCTGGGAGGATGCTGGCAAAGGTTGCAGAATTTGGCTTGACTCCTGCCAATCGCATTTGCTTAAAAGTTTCCAAGGCTTTTCAACAAACCCATGTTGTGTATATCCTGCAATCATTGCAGTCCATGAGACCACATCTCTTTGAGGCATTTCTTTGAAAGGCCTTAAAGCTTCATGGAAAACACCATTTTATGCATACAATGCAATCATTGAGGTCCATGAGATCACATTTTCGTGAGAAATTTTCTCAAAAAGATCGTGTGCCTTGTGTATGCTTCCACATTTTGCAACATATCTACCAGGGCATTTGCAACTGCGTCATCTGACAAAAAACCAGGGCACAGGCAGGGAATGCTAGCAAAGGTGAAGTGATCAGGTTGAATGCATGTTCATTGCATTTGGCAAAACAATGTCAATGCATTGTGAGGATATTCATGTCTTCTGTAAGCTGCAATTATGCTATTCCATGAAAAGAGGTCCAGTTAAGTCATTTGGTTAAAAAGTTGATGAGCATTCACTAAACATGTGCAATTGTCATACATATGTATCAGGGTATTTTGTAATAGTTTGTGTGAGGCATATTTAAATTCCCTCTCATTGATGTGGAAGTGGATTTTCTCACCCTCTGAAAAGGATTTCTTGGAAATGCAGGTCTGCAATAGTTGAAAGTATGTAGAAGAGTCTACAGGTGGGTTGGGTTGAGTAAGCAGAATGTGTAGCGCCTCTTTCAACCGACCTTGTCTACATAATGCTGTGAGATTAACATTGAGATTGAGATTGGCAGTGGATGGCATTACCATGGTTGGGATCAAATGGCGAGAACTTTATATCTAATCCATCATTGAACAAATGATTTTATCTAATCCATCATGGCGAGAACTTTGTATGAACTTATAATTGGGCAATTCGAATTCAATTAATATAGAGTCAATTGACTAACCAAACATGGATATGATTTTTTCGAGAATTGTGTTAATCTTAGAAACAAGGAAAAATTTCACATAAATTTTGTGTCTCCCTTCATCGTCAATTGCAGTCTCCCAACATCCCTGTCAATGCCTTCAATATTTATCAATGTAAATGAACTTACATTTTAAATTCAAAATCAAAATCATAACGAAGTTCCATTTAATATTTCACATTAAATGTGTCGCGATCTCTGGTTCTGCAATTTCCAGTTTGATCCTTCAACAATTCCACAACTACATAAAAACAATTTCTTTTGTCAATTATATGATTATTTTTAGACTAATTTAACAGTCAACTACTTTTATGAGTATACGTGAGTTTCATTTCTAAAATACCTTACAAGTGTGTGTTTTGACAAATTTATATACAGTGTTACGAAATATTTCTCATTCATTAAATAGAAAATATAGGACAGATTATTAATTAATGTGAATTTTATATAAAATTTATATGAGATATTGAAAAATAATTATTAAAAAATATACATCATCCAAGTTTTCTTTTCACTTAAGATAATTAGGGTTTGGGATTGTTGACAGTGCACAAAAATAGAATGAAAATGTTGAATTGATCAGATCAGGGCCTCAAAGATATACATGATAATTATACCACATTCAACAGACAGGCTTAGAAGTCAATTCTAATTTTATTTTCTGAGCAGAAGCTTATTAAATGCAATCCAGCATCAATATCATAAAAAGTCTCAGGCAGAACTAAGAGTACATCACGGGCTCACAAGGATGTTTATTTTCACTCTCTCAAGCTCCCCATAAAGAATAGATCCTGAGATAAGCTTCTAGAATACACGAGTGATCTGATTGATCATGAAATTTAGCCAACTAAGGCACTATCTTCTTTTGCTAGTCATATTGATCGTGCATGTAACTTGAAACACTCTTAACTCATTGAATCTCAAAAAGAATGAATTAAATGTAATATATATTGTGATTACTCCTGCATATCTAAACTCTATTCTCTTCTTTCTAACATCAATCTGTAAACCTCACTACGCATACATTTCAGACACCATACACGTATTGCCAATTACAATATAATAAAATTGTAATTTTACTTCTGCATATATAAATTCCAATAATTTATTTCAAAATTAAAATTATACAAATTGAATTTTCAAAAAGATAGATCACAAACATATTAGCTCTCCCAAAAAGAGATGTGAAGCAATGTTAAAAATCTCTAACCATCAATGAGACAAAATCCACATGAATATATATACATTTGTGTACATTAATCCATAAGTGTAATTCAATCCTAAATGACAGATCTGAGATAGGCACAAGATAATACAATTACTCCAGACAAAAACAACTATACAAAATGACAAAGAATGGTGTAAAGAACTATCAACAGATGATCTCCCCACCATCTCCAATTATTGGATTGATAGTAAGCCCTTCTATCATATTTCCTTCTGGCCAAGCAAATTTCCATTTCCTTTGAGCATGCGTGTCCCTTTTTTTTTTCCTATTCTCCACCTCCTCCTCCAGCTTATCATCCCAGACGTGCTCATGTTTCCTGAAAACAATTCAATGTCAAGATACCTACATGATATCATAAAACAGGTCTTTAACAAAGACCCCAGTGGGCCAGCAGTATATATAGGCAGCAATGCACATCACAAACTATACATCTGATTTAATGAAGTCAACGGCATGGACTAGATACCTAACAATCAGAAAAATACTTCTTAGAAACTGGAGATATAACCTGGTTCTCCACCTCCTCCTCCAGCTTATCATCCCAAATGTGCATAAGTTTCCTGAGAACAGTTCAATGTCAAGACACATACATGATATCATAAAACAAATCTTTAACAAATGTCACAGCAGTATATATATGCAGCGATGCACATTGCAAACTATTCGTCTGATTTAATGAATTCAACAGCATTTTCTAGATCCCCAAACAATCCGAAAAAATACTTTTTAGAAACTGGAAATACAACCTGGTCCTTTCTTGATCACTGCAGGTCTGACACAGTGCACCGTGTTATAGTGCCAACCTATGTTTACAGATTGCTTCACATAGGATTACCAATAATCCCTGCAAGAACATTGTCCTTGTTTGAAATGATGGAACCGGTTTGAATCTCTCACAACAATTTGTCTTGCAACAATCTTGGAGATATATTTGGTTGCCCTGTGGCACTCAACACATACTTGAAGGTTCTTGATGACTCTAATAGTTCTCCCAGAGGACGTGTTTAACAATCCAAATGCAATTGCAAACTTCTCACTGTGGTGGCAGATGAAAATTCCTTTTCCTCATCCTCCATATCACTCAACACATGTTTTGTATCTGGAAAATACCCTGCTGCCTTCATCTCCCAAGACAATTTCTCCAACTTTGCATAGATCTCCCATGTCTATGGGTGTGATCTGTCTCCTACACAAAAAGCATGTACCATTTTATGGCCTTCAATCCAACTACATCCAGGTATCTTTTTAATTCCTCTATCTTTCATCAATTTCCTTACCATTTGAACCTCACCCCACCTGCCCACTTCTGCATAGATGTTTGACAAAAGAACATAAGTCGCAGCATTTTGAGGATCCAGCTCAAAAGAAGAGTTGCTGTAAATAATCCTAACCCTATATTCTT
The DNA here is from genome assembly GCA_018340775.1 of Taxus wallichiana var. yunnanensis. Classification (NCBI taxonomy): domain Eukaryota; kingdom Viridiplantae; phylum Streptophyta; class Pinopsida; order Cupressales; family Taxaceae; genus Taxus; species Taxus wallichiana. The sequence goes on from CM031243.1 coordinate 548,269,092, forward strand.
ATGTGCTCTACAGGCACCAAGCAAACATATCCACACAACGACCACAGGTTTAATTGGCATTTTGATGATAAAGTTTAGAGTTTCCTCAAGATAGCCAGCACGGCCAAGAAGGTCAACCATGCACACATAATGATCAATTGTAGGCATAATGCAATAAGAGTCACTCATGCCATTGAAGTATTTACAGCCCTCATCCACTAAACCTGCATGGCTGCATGCTAATAAAACACAAGGTGAAGCTTACATGGTCAGGGTATGTTCCAGAGTGCTTCATTAATTCAAAGAATTTAAGAGCATCCCTGCAAAAGCCATTTTGTGCATATCCTGCAATCATAGCATTCCATGAGATTGAATTTCTATGAGGCATATTGTCAAACAGTTCCTGTGCCTTTTGTATGTTTCCACATTTTGCATACATGTCTACCAAGGCACTTGCAACTGCAACATCTGAAAAAATCCTTTTCGATTATGCTTTGATGGATGTCAATGCCCTGTTCCAAAGCTCCCAATTTGGCACAGGCTGGTAGGATGCTGGCAAAGGTTGTGGAGTTTGGCTTTACACCTACCGATTGCATTTGTTTAAAAGTTTCCATGGCCATTTCAACTAAACCATTTTGTACATATCCTGCAATCATTGCAGTCCATGAAACCACATCTCTTTCAAGCATTTTGTCAAACAATTCATGTGCCTTCTGTATGCTTCCACATTTTGCATACATATCTACCAGGGCACTTGCAACTACAACATCTGTTAAAATCCCCTTTTGATTATGCTTTGATGGATACCCATACCCTGTTCTAAAGCTCCCATTTTGGCACAGACTGGGAGGATGCTTGCAAAGGTTGTGGAGTCCGGCTTTACACATGACAATTGCATTTGCTTAAAAGCTTCCACAGCCTTTTCAACAAATCTATTTTGTGCATATCCGCAATCATTGCATTCCATGATATCACATCTCTTTCAGCCATTTTATCAAACAGTTTGTGTGCCTTGTGTGTGTTTCCACATTTTGCATACATGTCTATCAGGGCATTCACAACTATGACATCCGAAAAGAATCCATATTCAATTATGCTTTGATGGATATTCATACCCTGTTCTAGAGCTCCCATTTCAGCACAGGCTGGGAGAATGCTGGCAAAGGTTGTGGAGTCTGGATTTACACCTGCCAGTTGCATTATCTTAAAAGTTTCCATGGCCTTCTTGAGAAAACCATTTTTTGCATATCCTGCAATAATCGCAGTCCATGAGATCACATTTTTTTGAGGCATTTCTTCTAAAAGCCTTAAAGCCTTGTCAATAATACCATTGTGTGAATATCCTGATATCATTGCAGTCCATGAGACCACATTTTTTTCAGGTATTTTGTCAAACAGTTCCTGTGCCTTGTGTATGTTTCCACATTTTGCATACATATCTAGCAGGGAATTTGCAACTACTACATCTGATAAAAATCCATTTTCGAGTATACTTTGATGAATGTCCATACCCTGTTCTATGGCTCCCTTTCTGGCACAGGCTGGAAGAATACTGGCAAAAGTTGTGGAGTTTGGCTTCACACCTGCCAATTGCATTTGGTTAAAAGTTTCCAAGGCCTTTTCAACAAACCCATTTTGTGCGTATCCTGCAATCATTGTAGTCCATAAGACTACCCCTCTATGGGGAAGTTTGTCAAACAGTTCGTGTGCCTTGTGTATTTTCCACATTTTGCATACATATCTACCAGGGCATTTGCAATTACATCATCTGACAAAATTTCGCTTTTCGTTAAACTTTGATGGATATTAATACCTAGTTCTAAATCTCCCATTTTGGCACAGGCTGATAGAATGCTGGCAAAGGTTGTGGAATTTGGCTTTACACCTGCCAATTGCATTTGCTTAAAAGTTTCCAAGGCCTCTACAACAAACCCATTTTGCACATATCCTGAAATTATCGCAGTCCATGAGACCACATTTCTTTGAGCCATTGCTTTGAAAAGCTTTGAAGCCTCATCAAGATCACCATGTTGCGCATATCCTGCAATCATTGCATTCCATGAAACCACATTCTTTTGAGGCATTTTGTCAAACACTTCACGTGCCTTGTATATGCTTCCACATTTCGCATACATATCTACCAGGGCATTTGCAACTACACCATCTGACAAAAACCCCTTTCTATTATGCTTCGATGGATGTCCTTGCCTTGTTCCAAAGCTCTTATTTTGGCACAGGCAGGGAGTATGCTAGCAAAGGTGAACTGATCAGGTTGGAGACTTGTTGGTTGTATTTGGTCAAACAGAGCCAATGCCTCGTGAGGATGCCCGTGTCTTTGTAAGCTGCAATTATGATATTCCATGAGAAGAGGTCTCGTTCAGTCATTTGGTCAAACACTTGGCGAGCATCCACTAAACATCCGCACTTGTCATACATGCGTATAAGGGTGTTTTGTAATAGTTTGTGTGTGGCAAACTTAAATTCCCTCTGATTGATGTGGGAGTGGATTTGCTTACCCTGTGAAAGGGTTTTCTTGGAAATGCAGGTCTGCAATAGGTGAAAGTATGTAGAAGAGTTTACAGGGGAGTTGTGTGTAGTAAGCAGAATGTGTAGCGCCTCTTTCAACCGACCTTCTCTACATAATGCTGTGAGAGTGAAATTGATATTGAGATTGGCAGTGGATGGCATTGGCATTGTATGATTATAATTGAAGCGTTGGAAATATGCATGGTTATGCAATTTACTTCTGCCACGCTAACAATGGAGTACCGTTCACATGGAGAGGAGGTGGTGGAATGGTTTTTCCCAGATTTTTACAAATTGTTCTAAATTTACAATTTCTTAGATCATTATTTTCCATGACAATGACTGTAATGATCATACAGACTGCCAAAATACCTGAAAGTGTCATCGGTATTTATCAAAATCCAGACGAAGGTTGATTTTAAATTCAAATTCAAATTCAATTTTGTAGTCATAATGATGTTCCATTCAATATTTTAAATTTGAATTTTTATTTATTTTTCCTTCCTTCAGTTGCATGCTAGCCGTGCAATGGAAACGATGATAGGGATGCGTTGAAGAACTTAAAGTTGAAGGAGTGAAACATTGAAGGACGAAGATCAAGAGTTAGTGAAGAAGGAGATTGAGCGAGGATAAATTGAGGGGTGCGGAAAATGTTTGGGGGAACGTACACAAAACTCTTTTTGCACTAGTAAGACACATATGAACCACATAAAGAGAAGTGGGGTGTGTTAAACTCAAAAATTACAATCATTATAGTGTCTAAAACGATTCTATAAAAGTTCCCGTGAATAATCCAATCGAATATGATTATCTAATATTATACCTATTGCCTTTCAAATATGACATTAGACAACCACATATTTGATGATGCAATATTTGAGAATTTGCATCATATATTATATTTCTAACAAATTCTCTCACACACGAAAGAAGATGCACACACTACAAGTGGATTCAAGAGCAATCCAATAGGTTAAGTCAACGAAGATGATAAGACCAATTGAAATATCTCAAATGCTTAAATCCCTCCATATTTCGAAGACCACACACACACACACATAGACCTCAAGAGAATATTTTATCATGTAAACATATAAATAGAAGATTAAGTCACAAACACATAAAATTAAAATAAGTACATGGATAATAATATAATGTATTTCCTTCATGGGATATGCATAATGTGAGATCACAATGTACTACGAGACTCATCTTTGGGGTCACACAATTTTGTTGAGTCCAACAAACAAAGAAGAGACAAATTTTCAAGGCATTACACATTGGGACGCCACAAATCCCTAAACATAAGGCTTTAGAATTTGTTCCTTAGATTATATCTCTAAGGAAGCCTCTCAAGATCATGCATCTAGCATAGTTGATCCTCCTCTTTTATCATGATTTGAAAATATGTGGGAAGAGTCATTTTGGAGAATTGGAAAGAGAAATCAGAAGTGTGTACAAGGAAAACTGAAACAAATGAAAGAAATAAGCAAATAATGAACAATGGAAACCTTTCTTCAAGTTCTCTTGCAACCTCATATGAGATGGCCGAAGTGTGGAATGGAATACCACACTTGTTGAATCTCTTTGGATGATTTGGTTGTGGATGCTCTAACCTTGTTTCCAAATGGAAGAGGAAAGTGCTACGAGAAATGGATGATTAAATGGACAACCTTTCAGTATGCAAATTCTAGTGGTAATTTGGCATATTAATGTTGCAAATGCCTAAATCTTCCAAGGGATGAATTGTGAAGGATTAAGCCTCGTATTTATAGCTGAAGGAGAGGCCATGGATTATGGATCAAGGTTTGAATGAGTTGTAGGTAAATGAATGCATTTTCTTGAATTAGCAATTTGATTTCTTCTTTGCGGTTGGATGGCTTGAATATTCATTTAAGGGGCAATGAACATTTAGTTGGCTTTTGATTTTAGTAAAAAGGTGGTTGTGTGTGAATATTTTACTTCCACCTTTGTAGGGTTCTAGAACTTGAGTGGAGTGAGCTAGTTCAACTTGAGTGAGTTAGATGGTGAAGTGGAGATGAGTGGAGGGTGAGTGGATAATTAGCTATTTATTTATTTAAATAGCTAATTAAATTAGCCAAGGGGTATGAGTGTATGCTTTATGCATGATAAAATTAATTAAATTAATTCTAAAGGGATTTAGGTGAATTCTAATGGAATGTAGAAGGGAAGTAGTCTAGAATATATTTTAGAACTGATTTGGCACATTGTGCAGGTGATAGGGATGACTAGGAATATGTATGTATTTTTAGTGTGTCTACAAGAAGATATACACATGTCATGGAGCCACCGTCTAGATAAAGAGAAGAGGGTACACATGTCATGGAGGCCATGGTCTAGCTAAAGATAAGAGGATACACATGTCTAGCTAAAGAGAAGATGGATGTTGTAATTGAAGTGCATTATGTTTTTAAAATTTCAATACAAGGAACATACAACCAAAATGAAGAGAAAATAGTAGAGAGAGAGAGATGGGGAGGGAAGAAGAGAAGAAGGAAGGTGATGGATGATGGGAGTTGGATATGATGAACATTTGATCTTTAATTCGGGTTGGGTGGGTGCATTTGACAAAGTCATAAGTCCTATTTTTTCCTAATTTGAACATATGGAAAAACACTAGTTTTGGAGAATATTTAGGAGGAAGGAGGAGATATATGCATGTTATGGAGTTTACAGAGTTTAAATATATATATGAGAGTAAGCCCTTGTCTTCTAGTCCCTCTGATATCAATAGTTGTTTTGTGCAACACAAGGGAATGCAATTTGTGGATTGATAGAGAGAAAGAAAAAATGAGGGAAATATTCACATAATTCCTTTGAGAGACGGGGAGACATGCACATGAAGTTTCAAACTATACTATATGTGTAGATGAATTTGATAACAACAATGTTTTTTCATCTTCACTATTTTATGGGAGGAAACAAAACACTTTGGGACTTATGTCTAGTCTCAACTTTTTTTTAATTTGGTGAAGTAAAAGAGGTAAATTATCAGGACCATTGTAAGAACACGATGAAAAATTTCCGATGAAAGGTTTGAAAATTTGTGTGACCTTCTATTATATTTCTAACGAACTTCATGTGTGGCACAAGGCATACACAACACAAGTGGATGCAAATGGGATTTGATAGGTGAAGTAAAGGGAGAAGGTCAACACTATTGAAAGGCCTTAGCAGCTCAAATCTCTCCTCCTAATCTCTTGAATAGAATGTAAACATATAATCCTTTGAAGAATACAATAACATGTGTGAACATATACATGGGAGTAATGGTGTTGTTAAGACATATGTATACTTGACAATTAAAAAGCAATCTTCAAAGTTCTATTCTATGGATCAATTTTTTCATGCCAAAAATACTTTCTATTTGTGCTCCAGTTTATCATTTCATTCTTAGCAAAGAGGACAAATAAAAATTGGGAAAATCCAAAAGGTTTCAAGTTCAAAACTCGACTAGTATGCTTGTTTCTTATAGCACTTTGTAGCCTCCATTTCTAATTCTAATCTCAAAAAATTGTAGGAAAATAGGTGGTGTGTGAGAAATCATTGATAATTGAGCCTCTTAAGAAGTTGATCATATGAGTGACAAGTAGATTTTATCTTCTAATCAAGCTATGTTATTTTTTCATGGCATCAATATTTTCAACTGGATGGCGTTTGATTTGATAAGACAGAAATAAATGGAATGTTGGAAATAAATAGGTGGAATTTAAATACCTACATGTCCCACATCTATTATGTAGATCATATTGTTCCTACCCAATTAATATCTACTATTTTTGCTCCACTAAACCATCTCAATCTCGTGTGCATTATTCATGTGAGTGCAAATTGATCTTAAAGGGGCCAATTAAATTGATGTATATTCAATAGGTTCCAAGTTTGAAACCTAACCACATTGTTTGTTACTTGTAGCACTTTGCAGTGCATCAAAAAAGGTAAATAAACATTGTATGAAGCACAAGGAACTAGATCTAAGTCATGACAAGCCAAATAACATGAGGGTTTACACCCATAAACAAGATGTACATAATAGATCCATGTATATTGATTTAAAAGAGTTTCTAGTAGCCACACTACATTCAAAAGGGTCATCTCAGACCATATACATCAAATGAAAGAGATCTAACCCCTCAAAATATTTGATCAGAGATCCTAACTATGCTTTCCCCATTATAACCCTTGTTACAGACCCCAGTACCCATACATATGCTTAATGATATCCCTTACAACCCTCTAGCATCAAGAACTCTAAACCCTAGCATCATGAGCTCCAAACCCTTAGCATTTCCTAACATTTTTACAACACCTCGTTACCCTCCTTCTCTTAGCACTCTCATACCTTCTAGCACCTTCTGCACTACCTTCTCCCTTCTCTCTCCTTTTTCTCTCCTTTGTTTCTCCCAAGCACTTCTTTAAATAGGATCATGTCCACCACCATGACTTCTCTCATGAGTAGATCATGTGTCCAAGTGTCAATGTGGTCCTCCATTGGAAATGCTTATCCTCTTTGCAAAACCTTCCACTAACTATAATGATGCCTCTTGGGAATATTCCCTGTGGAATATCCTTTTCTTGGCCTCCAAGGTTCTAGGTTGGCACCTTATCCACTTATCACACCTGCCTAGTCGGGTCCTCACATTTTTCCTCAAGTGACTCCATGATGCCAAATATGGCTAAGTCCTTTAAACCCTTGTTCTTCCTCCCGCACGTGCCCTAGTTTCACTTAAACCCTTCTTAAACCCTTTTCTGTGCATGCTTTTCCTTGAGCGCCCTTCTATTTATTGATCATGTGTGCATGCCTCTTGGTACTTAGCCAATATTTAGGGTCCAACATCACCCCACACTACGCGTGTTCTCCATCCTTGAAACATTCTTCTCCTTCAAAAGAATAAAGAATAGTGGAATTGAAATAATCTAAATAAAGAATGGAAGAATGAAGAATATGCTATTGTTGCATGAGGAGTGGGAACTCCTTCTTCACGATGCCTCAATCTTCTCCCAAGCATCTACTTCTCCCTGCACTTGCTGAAGTAGGTCACCCACCAATGTGCTTACTTCATCAAAACTTAGTTCATCACTCTTAGCTTTCAGCGTATCTATAATGCTTCCCATAGCTTTTTGCTAAGATCACCTAGTGCATCCATCCTGTGAGTGACTTGGGGGTATAGTTCCTTTAGCCTATTCTTAATCGAACCCCATAAGGTTTTGATTGCTTCCAACTTCTTCTCAACCTCGGCTAGGATCTTATCATGCTCCACCCTATTTCCTTTGTTCTTTTCCTAAAATTCTTTCAGATCCACCTCATGTGTAGCAACCAATATGCTTGCTTTACCTTGTCTCTATCGGCACAATTGTCATACATGACTTTGGCCATCTGTGGTGGTCTTTACTACTGCGAAGGAGCTCGGAGTACCGAGTCACTGTCTCCCCAATCTTAATTTTCTTCCTCCTTATGGCATGCCATCACCTCTTCTTCTCGACTCTAATGTGAGTGGTCACCTTTCCATGGTGAGGATGTGGGTCAAGTCTTCCAAGTAGTGCATGGTTGACTTGTATTTCTACTCAGGTGGGGCTAGTCTAGGTGTTTTTAAGATAATGGCATCTGAAATGGCCTCTATCTTCTTGTGGACTTCACACACCTTCACCTTTTCATCCCTCAGTTCATGCCTTAACTATGCACTGATCAATTCCTTCTATTTTATCTCCTTGTCCCACTCAATGATCTCCTCATTCTTTTTCTCAAGCTCTTCCTCCAAGACCCTTATTCTATCATTTTACCAAAAGTCTTGCTTCCACCTCCACCGATACTTTGTTGAGCATGTTGCAAAATTTCTCATCTATAGTTGTTGGGCATTTACAAGAGGGTTTACTCCCTTGGCATCTGGTATCTTCATCAATGCATCATGATTTACCTCGAACTTGGGTTCATCAACGTGGGACTCAAAATCCCAGGATAACATTTTCCTCATGCGTGGGTATGTACACCCTCTTCATCAAAAGAAGACCAAGCGAGGAGTTGGTTTGTGGGCATGGTACTTTGGAAGCACATGCATGTACATACCTTTCTTGGATCATTAATATAAGTCATATCATGTTCTCTGCATCACTACTGTGCCCTTTCCACATGTGTGCACCATGTTGGGAAGCTTACTACTAAGTTGGGGTCTCCTGCCCATGCTCCCATACTCCTTTCCTACACTTGTGCTCTCCTCAGTTTCCTTCAGCACTTCTTCGATGCTTTCACTCTACTTTGTGCTCCACCAACTATTGGATAATACCTACCACCTCCCTCTCTATAGTGTTATCCATCTTCTCCTCGGTCGGGGTCGGGGTCTTCTGATCTTTCATGTTTACTTCCTCACTCCCCCCTTTTCATGAGTGCCTTCCTCATTCTCATCCCTCTCTTCATTTCCTTCTTCATCTGACTCATGTACATCATACATGGATGATTCTGAGCCTCACCACACTCTTCATCATCTTCATCACCCTTTTGGCCTCCATGCTTTTATTTCTCTCTGAGTCCACCCTTTTTCACCCTTTGCTTCTTCCTTATTGGTGACTCCAATTCAGGGGACTTCTCTTTTTCTTCTCTCTCGGGTGACTCTTCCCTTACTAGAAACTCTTCCTTCTTTATGGTGACTCTTTTCTAATGGGAGACCTCTTCCAGTGGATGTAAGTACTTGTGCCCACGCCTGACTCCTGTGCCCCTACTATCTATACTATCTGCATGCTCTCACACCTTTTTCTCAGGAGCCTCCCCTCTTTCTCTTTTCCTTGGCACAACCTTTTTCCTCATGGTGGGGTCCTCAGGAATGGAGACATCATCTTCAACATAAGCACCTTTTTCATACTTAGGCCTTAGGCACAAATACACCCTCATTGTTTTCCTCCCTACAACAGGAAATGTTACTAGTTTCAACATGTGCACATCATGGGAGACATACTTCTCCACATAGGCACACTTCTTGGGGTATATTAACTTCTATGTGCAACTCATGGTAATCTTGATCTACTACACTTAGATCAAACCTGAGTTTCTTCACCTCTTTGAATCGATTGACCCCGGCCTGGAAGTATTGCGTGTGAAGAAGGAGAAAGGAAACTTACACCAAGGACTCTTGGTGCCATCTATCAAAGTAAATATTCCGATACAAAAATGTTGGTATATGAAAACTCAACCTCTCCTTGTACTAATGAAGGAAAACTACTCGGGTATTCTCCATTCATCCCCAAATGCATCACACATCCACTTATACCACTTTTCCAGGTGCACCTTATGAGTGGCCATCATCATGGTGTCACAAGTATATTATTCAAACCTCTTGGTGGGGGGGGGTTCTCATCTGGTATTCCCAAAAAAACTTATCTAGCCCATCGGGCACTCCAATCTCTAAAAAGACAATGGTGAGGAGGACATTACCAAACATGATCTTCTCTCTCATCACGTGTGGCATTTTATAATCTCCTCTCTGTAATAAAAGATGAGAGGTTATAGATGGTCCCCTCGAGATCTTGTGGCATACATTCAACCAGGCCTTGTTGATCTTGTGTCCATCTCTCTTTCCCATTCAGCTTTGTGACCAAGCATGCATGGCCATCCTCATCACGGGTTGGTGATTGCAGAAATGTCAAAGTAGCGTGAACCCTTCTTGTAGTCATAAGCTTCAATGGTCTTCTTAATGGCTTCTTTGTCTCCCAAATCATCATCCAATGATTCTCCTTCACAGATAAGGCTAATGAACTTAGAAATCAGCTGGGGGTTATGCGCATCCTCGACCTATGAAATAGAAGTGGTCTTCATGCATGCATGACATGACATCAACCATTGGTATAGTCACTCAGGCTTTCCAAAATAGGGAAACTCATAGAGTTGCAACAACCCAACCTTCTCCATTTTCACCTTCACTTCATCATCATAGATAGGCATTCCATCTGGTGTCCTCTTCTCTATAGGGTGAACCAGTTCTAGTGTCATCTCATTTTTTTGGTGCTCATTCGATGGTTGTAATCACTTATGGCCATCTTTCGACATGAGAGACACCCATTCCTTACCAAGTAATACATCATCTAGGTATTGCATTTCCATGTACCATTCTTCATTGAAAATTGGTAGAAAAATGGCTTGTTTTCCTTTTCCTTTCCCTTCTTTGGTGAAACATTTGCTACTTTCCTTGGTGTCATTCCTTCATCGGGTCCTTAAAAATTCTTCCTCTCTCTCTCTAGCTCTGCTCTCTTCACTTCACTGGCTCCACTCCTTTGTGAAAATTCCTCCAAATCCCATGCCCTAGCTATGTAACCCTAACCTAAAAAACCCTTTTTCCACAAGATGACATAACACCCATGGATCCTTCCACACAACCTTCTCCACTTACACCCATGTACTCCTTTCCACTCTAGTTTGCTTGATCAAACTAGCTATGCACAAATCTTCACAAAATTTTCTCAAACCTTCTTCATAAGGATGCCTAGTTCATGAGAGCTCTTTGATAACTTAAAACACAAGGTAAAAAATAACGCACCCCCGATCTTCTATTTATAACTTTTTCTTTTCTCTCAATAAATGCCATGCCACCTACCAATGTACTTTTACAATAAAGGTGGATTTTTCCAATGCCAACCTTCACACTTTTTTCCTCCACGCTCAATCCTATGTGAAAAACTTTGGCAACCTTTAGGCATGCAAAAAAACCCCTTACTGACCACAGATCCTTACATGTGTGCACTTACAATGTCAAGGCATTCTTCCTCTGTGTCCTAATCCTGTTCTTGACATCACCTACCTCATGTTGTTCTTGCATTTTTCATTCTTGTACATGGTTTCTATAAATCCTTTTGACACCATCCTTCCCTCATGTTCACCTCTTCTACGCGTGATCTTCCAATCCACGTGTTTTTTATTTTTCAACCTTGGGCCATCAACAACCATAGCTTCCAACACTTGTCACATCACTCCACCCCACACAAAAATGGATGTGTGGTCCTCTGCACATAAAAAAATTTTTGAAAATAATAAGTGGCTACCAATGCACAAAAACACACACAAAAAAAAAAAAAAAAAGGGAAACACAAAGAAAAACTGCATCAAAGAAAAATCCTAGGCTAACTGGAAATACTTGCCTTATTTACAAACACAAAGAAGACTTATTTATAGTAGGGCTTCAACCTACTCCCATTGAAATGGCTCTAGAAACCATGTTCCATCCAACACTTGTAATTAGAAAGTGCCTGAATCAAGTATATAGGATATAATGTACGGGCCCAACCAATGGACTTTGAATTTCCCAGGATGGCACAAAACTTGGAATCATACAAGAGAACCATCTTCCCAACCTCAAACTACTTGTTCTTGATGTGTCTATCATGTCATGCCTTCTTCTAGATTTTTTTTTTTTTTGACTCCAATGAGCAATAATAGCCCCTCTCATCCAACTACATCAACTTGTCAATCCTCTCCTCAAGCACTTGTTCATCATCTACCCTCTTGTGCACATGCTATATACATGATGGTAACATGAATTCAATAGGTAACACAAATTTCACCCAAACACACCAATTGAAAAGGTGTGGCCTTGTTTAGTCTCTTATAAGTAGTCCGATATGACCATAACACAACAAAAACTTTTCATCCCAATCCTTTCTTCCCACATCACAAATCTTGGTCAACGTGTGATTCAAAATTTTGTTAAATGCCTCAATGTAGTCCCATTAGCTTGTGGGTGATAAGGGGTAGTCTTGTGATGGGCCACCATGAATTCTTCCAATAAAATTCTAACTATCTCATTTAAGAAATGAGTACCCCTATCACTTGTTAAGCTCAACGGGCATCCATACCTTGCTTGATTATATTTTCCCACAAGAACCTAGCTGTTGTTGTTTTTTGTGTAATCCCTTGTAGGCACTTCTTCCCCCCCACCTTGTAAGGTAATATGTGCATGTAATGATATAGCAAACCTTTCCTTCACGTAGAGAAAATAGGGCCTACGAAGTCAATTTCCCATTTCTCGAATGGTCTCTGCATGAAATCGGTCTAATGGCATTTCATCTCTTTTCCCTAGTTTACCAAGGTGTTGGCAGTGGTCACAGGCCTTGCAATACTTGATATAATATTTGTAAACCATTTCCCACCAAAATCCTACTAGAAGGATCTTGCGTGTGTTGCATTCCCTGCATAGTGTCCCCTGCAATTCCACCATGAGCCTCTTCCATGATTGCAGTGCGCTCATGCTCAAGCACACACGATGCAAAAACTCATCATGACCTAGCTTGTATAAGTCTCCACTAATTAACATGTAGGGTGCGACATATATGGCTAACTAATTCCTTTCCAAAGTCTTCATTCCCTCTGCAACCACACCCATTTTGAGAAACACAACAATATCTTCCAAGTCGAGGGGCATGCATGCAATCTGAATAGTTGTGCATCTAGGCATTGTATCCTCAATGCTCTTGCATGTCTCTCTCTCTGAGTCAATCCTTGATAAATGGTTAGGCCCCAAATTACTCTTACCTAGTTTTACAACAACCATAAACTCAAACTCTCTGGAACAATAGGACCCACCTACATATGTGCCCTTGTAAGATGAGGCTTGTTCACCAAGTACTTTAATGCCATGTGGTCCATGTAAAAGATAAAAGGTCACTAGAAAATACTTCCTAAATTTGTGTAGTGCATAGATCATCGATAATGCCTCATGCTCTCATGGTAGTATAATTTTGTTTTGTTGGGGTTAGCTTCCTACTAGAAAAGCACAAGGGATGGTCAACAATTCCCTCTCTAGGTTGTGCTAAGATTTCTCCAATCGCCATCCTAAAGCATCAACATGTACATGGAATGGCTTATCCCAAGAGGAAAGCATAATATGGGTGTGATGATAAGCCTATTCTTTAATGTGTCAAATGCCATCTGTTGTGCCTCTCCCCAATGAAATGTACTTTTGTGCTTTAACAAAATCCTCCAATGGCATGTGACGATCTTGGCATACCCCTTAATAAATTTTGGTAATACCCCATATGCCCAAGGAATCCACACCACACTTTGGTGGTAGGCTCCCCCAATCCCACAATAATGAAAACTTTGGCAGGATCCACTAACAAGCCTTCTTTACATATGATATGTCCCAATAGGGTGCCAAATGGAGTAGTGAAAACACATTTCTTAATGTTGAGAGATATACTCAACTACTGACATCTCTCAAACATCAGCCTCAGATTGTCACAATGGTCCCTCACTAATCCATATATTGTCTAGTCATCTAGGTAGACTTGTAGAAATTTATGGATGAAGTCTTGAAATGCCTGAACCACAATGCATGAAAAACAACAAGCACATTCTTTAGTCCAAAAGGCATGACCATATAGGAAAAAATTCCCCATTCAGTGGTGAAGGTTGTCTTTTCTTGGTCCTCCTTTGTAATTCTAACTTGATGATATCCTAAGAATCCATCTGTGAAAGAATAGATCTCACGCCCAGCTACTCCTTCCAGGATCTCTTTGGTGAAGGGGGTTGGAAAAGGATCAATGACACACACCACATTCAAATCCTATAATCAATGCAAATCCTTATCCTCCCATCCTTCTTAATGTTGATGACCATCAGACTTATCCACTCTAATTCCTCAACAACCTCAATGATGCTGATGTGATCATCTTGTCAATCTCCTCCTTGACTTTGACACATAGATTCAGATTCATTCGATAAGGTCTCTTCTAATTGGGTGTGCACCTTCCTTTAACTTGATCTTCATTTCTCCCAAGGAGTGGTGAACTCCTTTAAGCTCATGGTACCCACATGGAAAAAATCCTAAAATTCATGCAATAGATCAATAATATTTGAAACCTCCCTTTTTGTCCAGTAATCTCCAATAGTAGCTTCCTTAGGTTCCACCTCCAACCAATGTTAACCTTCTTGGTTTTCAGGGGTTCATGGTAGGTGCATGCTTTCTCATCAACACTATCCATAACCTCACACATACCAATAGTATGGTTAACATCTAAGTTTTCCACCTCTTCACCATCATATAGACCAAATTTCCTTTCTCTTTTTCCATGCATGCACACTCAAGTTGTACCTCCTCTTGATTCTTCCTCATCAAGCACACTTCCAAGCTAGTTCACCCAAAAACTCTAGTACTCTATCCTCCACCATGGCACTATCTCCCATAGTTAGGCTTAACAACCTATAGCACCTCATTCACCGATGGTTTAGTACTTTGATACTCAAAATCTTGAAGGAGATCAGCCATCAACTCTTACCCGAGTTTCTTTCTGATGGCATGATCTTGAGAATGTACCATGTACATGCATGCACACCTTATTGTAAGGTGGAGTAAAGCTTATGCACCCATAAAGATGGAGGCAATGCTTCCATGCCTTCCATCCAGGCCTTCTCACATGCCTGGATGTGAAATGAGGTGGGTTCCTTCCCATGATAATCTTGTATAGTAGTAGGTGCATTGCTTTGAGAAACCTAATAGAGAATGTGATTCTCACCTCATGCCACTCTAGAAGGTTATCACGATGGGTCACCCACCAATGTGTTGTGGTCCCAGAAAAGTATAGCTAAGCATACTTCTCCTTTCGACCTCACATCTCCATTGGGTCTCCATTTCTCATAGGAAAACATCAGGGTTGGCTCCCCCAGTGTAACTTGGTAACTTTTTCCTCCCAGGCACTTGAATTGAGTGCACTTTTTGTTACTCTCATCACAGAGCCTCTTAACTACCTTCTAACTAACTCATATGTCTCATGCACCCAATTTTCACATGCCACACTAGTTGTATCACTTATAGATTGAGTGTCTTCCCACTGAATAATGCCTTCTTTTGTTGGTTGCACAACCTCAGGGTCCTTGATAGTGCACACATAGATTTTATCTAGGTATTCTTCTCCCAAGGGCTCAGTATAGGGTGTTGACTTCCCATCCATCAAAGGAATGATAACACATTCCTCCTTGTTCTCAAAACTTATATACCCCTTATTGAAATGTAAGTCAACATTGTTCTTATAGCACCAGAGGGCACCCAAGTAATGTTGGAAAGTTTTCCACCTCAGCAAAGTGCCAAGAAGACTTCAAAGTCTCCAGTGAATTTCACCCCTTGGATAGTGATAACAACATCCTTTAAAACACCAATGGGCATTGCCTTTGTCTTATTAGCCATATACAACACATTTGAAGATGGTTGTAATGGGGGCCTTCCCATTTGATTCCATGCATCTAGGGTGAGAACATTAACTTCCACACCCATGTGTCAATCAAATATTACTTAGGAGCCATCCATCAACAAATTATTCAAGGTAATCTCCTTATCATAGTCAAGGTTGAGGGGTAGATTAGCATGCAAAAACCTACCTCTCACACTCTCCTCCAACACTTGGTACTTTATCTCTCAACCATTCTCCTAATAGAGGGATGATATTCTCTTGGCACAACATCTTACACACCTCTCTGACATCATCTATATCTTCTTCTAAGGGACCTCAACACTTTTCTTCTACTCTAACTTCTTCTGGATTTCTCTTTTAGACACTGAATTTCCCCTTGAAGACTTCTGATTACTTCCATGGTCTCTTGATAGACTTCCTTCTATGGGTAGGGTCTAGGATACTTCCCATGTACCACTTCTTCTCTTGTAATCAGTGGTCTCTACTTTGGTATCTCCTGGCATGCATGCACACCTCAACTCTCACATCATCACCAGTATAGGTTCTAACTCTAACTCACGCACCACCCTTGGCATCCATTGTTGATCAACACACTTTACGCTCACCATCCCAACACCCTTATCCTTCCATTTGCTTCTAGCTCATGTGTTCAAACAATTCTAGGGCATTCCTCATACTTGTGATTTTTCCCACAAGAGAGCATTACAACAAATTGGGACACTCACACTTGTAATGTTATGTAGATCCCATGATTATAGCAGGTTCCATGAGGGAATTCACTCCTTCCACCCCCCATGATTTCCATGACCTCTAAATCCTCCTCAAAATCCTCTACCTCACCTCCCTCCATCCCATGCCCTTCATAATGATGACCATCATCCTTGGAGCTATTTGCAACACTAGTCTGGTGCACACACACTAGTATCAATGGCATCATGTATTTGGTCAATCAATCTACAATCCTTGGTGTCATGAGTAGTAGAGGTGTAAATTTTGCAATAACAAGACACATTCTTATGGATCGTGCATTGCAGTAGTGGACACCTACTTGCATCATGATCTCCATGGAAAATCTCATAGTCTACCATCATCATCATGTATACCGATCTCTGAGGAAAATTTCCTTCATATGCCCTTCTACCTCACAATCCATACACCATAACCCATTGTGAGTCTCATGAGCTAGTTCACAAAAATTTCTCCAGTTTTCCATTGCAGCAATTTGGGCTTCTAGGAATGGACTAACTCTTGTATCAATGCTTCCTACTTGCCTCAGCATGCATAAGGGCAACCTCCAGGCCTCATGCGGATCTGTGAAAGTCTTATGTGAAAGCACCCTCTTGAATGGTGTGATCAGTCCTCTGAAATGAACCATTGAGCATGTTGTGAAGGGTGAATGTCATAAGATAACTTGGATAGGAGAGTCTTGAAACATGTGTCATACTCCCACACACTCTCTGTTCCATTCCTTGTTGAATTTCCTTCAATGTGTTGATGCTTTTTTGTTCAAACTTAGGTATGTGGAACTCCACCAAAAAGGCATTACACAACACAATGTAATCCACCACTGTGGTGTGGGTCATACTTCATGTACCAGCTATGTATGTGTGCATCCTTGCAACATGGTTGCAAAATGACTTGCCTTCCACTCAGGGTAGTGATTCCCTTCACATGCGCACCATAGTAACTCACACTTGTGTACATGTTCATGACATCCTCAATGCCCTTGTAATCAGGTAAGTGGAGTGACATCTCATAAAACACATGTTGATGGTGTTGTGGACCTTGTCTCTCCAGATCCAGGACCTTGATTCCCTCTGATGTTTCCTCCACCACCATAGACCCACTAGATCCACTAGTGCCAACTCCTCTAGATCCACCATCCTCCTCCTATCATAGGTAAGGGGCCTAACACGTTGTGCCCTGTGATCCCACCATCATGTGCTAAACTATGCGCCAAAAGTCTGTGATACTTGAACCACTCCCATGTGTTTCCCATGCCACTCCCAGATGTGATACTCAAACCTTGTGATCCCACACCTTGCCCAAATGTTGTGCTAGAAAAAATACCCCCAACACAAGAAATGACTATGTGTAGCCATAGATGTACCAAATGAAAAATTATACCTCTTAGGTGTCACTCAACTACCAATACCAATACCAACTGGATTATCAAAACTTATCTCAGAACTAAAACTAAGCGCAAGGGTCTAGTCACCATGTGGGTTAAGATGTGTGCCTATGGCTCTCCTCCTTTCTTCATATGATGAGATCTCTCTCAGAAGCCGAGGGGGTTTCTCTTCCACACTTTCCAAGATGGGGTAGCTCAGATTGCTCAGGTTCCACATCCTCCACGTGAACCTCAAATCCTTCCCACAACATCTACCTCCATAAATCCATCACTCCTGTAGCTTCACACTTGTCTTTTTCCAACTCCCTCTCCCAGATTCATTATACTTGAGCCACCTCTCCTCTCTCTCCATTTCCACCATGCAAGGTCTGCCATCCTCTACCACAGCCACTTCATGCCCCGTGCCTAGCAAGAGTTTAGCTAACCATGGGAAAGGCTTCCAAACTCAAAGTAATGACCAAGATCTTGATAGCTAGTGGAATAACATGCAAGAATGATCCTCTAGGCTCCCTCAAAAACAAACTCAACAATCTCTGGGAAAGAATATGTATAGAAATAGCATATTTCCAAGGTATAACTAGTCAACACTCTACTCCACTAGTGATCAAAACATGGGTCCATGTCGATCGACATCATGCAACCATTGATATTCCTCCTTGGGTCCAAACATGAGGTCTATAGTACCAACTTGACCTTGATGCATATGTTGATAGCCATTCATACAACTCTCTTGGAAAAACAAAAAAGTCTCATATAACTCATGATACAGGTGATCCTCTACCCATTTATGTGCATCAAACTCAGGTCCAAGTGTTAAATATTTGAGAAAACTCATCCTCCATGTTTTTGAGCCATGCTTTGACACTATCCAAGGTCAAGCACTCTGTCATTACACATTTCTCTCACAATAGCTTCAAAAGAGGTCCCGAAATGGAACCAAGATGTAGTCATTATTTTACCCTCAATACCTCTTTCTAACCCCAAGTGCACATCACCTATCACCCAACATATATTGGGTGCTCACCCAGGTGTGCATGTGGGTGCCAGCCCCTCCTTTATGTGAGATTTGTAAGAGAGTTCCACCATTAATGGAGGATTATTTATAGAAACAAAAGTACATGCATCTACTTAAAAGGTAGAAGATATAACTAACAGATCTACACATCAATGCATCACAAAAGGTAAATAAACATTGTATGAAGCACAAGGAACCAGATCTGAGTCATGAAAAGCCAAATAACATGAGGGTTTACACCCATAAACAAGATGTACAAAATAGATCCATGTATATTGATTTAAAAGAGTTTCTAGTAGCCACACTACATTCAAAAGGGTCATCTCAGACCATATACATCAAATGATAAAGATCCAACCCCTCTAAAACTATCTTGATCAGAGATCCTAACTATGATTTCCCCATTATAACCCTTGTTATAGACCCCACCCATACATATGCTTAATGATATCCCTTACAACCCTCTAGCACAAGAACTCTAAACCCTAGCATCATGAGCTCCAAACCCTTAACATTTCCTAACATTTTTGTAGCACCTCATTACCCTCCTTCTCTTAGCACTCTCCATACCTTCTAGCACCTTCGCACTACCTTCTCCTTTCTCTCTCTCTCTCTCTCTCTTTTTTTCCCAAACACTTCTTTAAATAGGATCAACATCCACCACCATGACTTCTCTCATGAGCAGATCATGTGCAAGTGTCAATGTGGTCCTCCATTGGTGAATGCTTATCCTCTTTGCAAAACCTTCCACTAACTATAATGATGCCTTTGGGAATATTCCCTACATGGAATATCCTTTTCTTGGCCTCTAAGGTTCCAGTTGGCACCTTATCCACTTATCACGCCTAGTTGGGTCCTCACATTTTTCCTCAAGTGACTCCATGATGCCAAATATGGCTAAGTCCTTTAAACCCTTGTTCTACCTCCTACACGCACCCCTGGTTTCACTTAAACCCTTCTTAAACCCTTTTCTGCACACTTTTCCCTGCGCGCTTCTACTTATTTACTAGATCTATGCGCACTCTCTCTTGGTACTTAGCCCAAACCTAATAAATAATATGTAAAATGGGGAGTGTTATGGACTTATATTATTTCCTTTTCTAGGATCATTTTGGTATCGTAGCTAAAAGTATCTAGAATCGTGCTATTTCATTCTTGAATTTGTATGACAGTGACAAGATCTAAAGGCGAAGAAGCTTTACCTTGCGATCCAAAGATTTCTACAAAGAAGTGGAAACAGAGAATTCAGGGAGAAATGGAGGAAGAGAACTTGGTCCATAGAATTGAGATGCTAGAGACCATGATGGATAGGATGTTTAGAAGGCAAGAGGAACTTGCAGATTTGTAGAAGACAACTTCCATCAAGCAAGACTCCATGGAATCGGTGGTTTGAGGCTTAGCTGAAAATTTTGGTATAGGCAAGAGTCACCATGAGGAAGATTATGGGGAAGAGCATGAAGAAGAGACTTCTAACACAAGAGAAAAGGTAAAATCTGAACATACTCCTTTTAAAGTTGAGACTAAAGTCGAAATCAAAAGCTTTGAAGGACAAGTAGATGCAGAATTATTGGATAAATGGTTGAAATAGTTAGAAGTCTATTTTAGCATCCATAATGTCACTGAGGCACAAAGGATCACCTTTGCACATCTCAAAATGGAGGGACATGCTCTAGTTTGGTGGGAAACTCATCTAACTACTTGTGAAAAGAAGAAATGTCCTATTGTGAAATATTGGCAAGAATTTAAGGAATTACTTAGAGCTAACTTCTATCCCATTGGCCATATAACTTACCAAATGATTAAATGGAAGTATTTTAGACAAGGCAGTGGTCAAAGTGTGTAGGACTATACTACGAGTTTTGGAGGCAATCCATGTTGCTGAACATGGATTTGGAGGATGAGGATATTCTAACCAAATACTTGGGAGGACTTCACACTCACCTTCGAAGAAAAGTCATCTCCACAAATCCCAAGGATCTCAATGAAGCATGTGTACAAGCATACTACATAGATGATGAGAAAAATCAAGGAGAAGCAGAGATGAGGGTAATGCAGTCAACAAATCAGCAAAAAAAGGATTATGGGAAAACAAGTAACAAAAGTAAATGGAAAGGGAAGGTAAACAAGTTGCCACTACTTTAAATACTTGTAAAGATCCCAAGAATTTTTGTAAGAATTGTGATATCAATGGTCATACTGATGCTACATGTTGGAAGTTGCATCCGGAGTTACATCCAAAGAACCAAACCAAGGACTCCAAGAAGTCCATGACAACTGTAAAGATAGAAGGGAGGTGGAAATCAAAGATGAATCTGATGTAGATAAAAGGCTTGGATGCATGGCCACCAACATGGATAGCGAAGAGGAGATGAGTAGACTATTCTAGATCAAAATCCAGATCAAGAGGACTAAGGTAAATGCTTTGGTTGATACCGGTTCTCAATCTAACTTGATTTCTGAGGCAGTTGTAAAGAAGCTTGGTCTTGAGACTTATGAGCATCTGCACCCATATCCTTTGGGTTGGGTGAAGAAGGGTGTTGAAATTCAGGTAACAAGAAGATGTAAGGTCAATTTTGGGATAAATTCCCAATATATAGATGTTTTTGAAGCTGACGTTATTCCACTTGATGCTTTTGATGTGGTATTCAGGAGTCCTTACTTGTATGTTAGGGATGTTATCTTTATGAGAAGGGGAAACTGGTACGATGGGTCAAGTATGGGATCAACTACAACATCTGGGCCCACCAAACGTAAGACACATATTACTATGGTAAGTGATAACCAAGAAAAATGGCTTATTCAGTCAAATCATAATTAGTTTTGTTAAAGGATAAACAAGATGGGGTATAAGTTTCAAAGATTTCTAACCAAGGAAAACAAGATTTGGATAGTATTATTCAATATTTTCAGGAAGTATTTCAGGCTCCTAGTGGGTTACCACCAAAATGGGAAGTAGAGCATGAGATTCAGCTATTGCCAGAGTCACCTCTACCGAACATCGGGTTGTATAGGCAATCCTTGCTGGAGAGTACTGAGGTAAAGAAACAACTCCAAGAACTAATAGACCAAGGGGTGTTACGTCCAAGCACCTCACCATGCGGTTCGCCTATTGTGATGGTGCCAAAGAAGGATGGTTCTTGGAGAATGTGCATCAACTACCACACTTTGAACAAGATCACCATAAAGAACCGATATCCACTTCCCCGCATAGATGATCTCTTGGACCAACTTCAGCATGCCAAATTTTTCACGAAGTTGGATCTCAAGTTAGGTTATCACCAAGTCAAGATGAAGGAGGAGGATATATGGAAGACTAGCCTTCAAAACAAAATAGGGTTTGTATGAATGGTTAGTACTTCCTTTTGGATTATGCAATGCACCGCTACATTTATGAGATTGATGAATGATGTATTGTGGGATTTCATAGATTCATGTGTCATTGTATACCTAGATGATATCTTGATTTTTAGTGCCACATGGGAAGAACATCTAACACATTTGCAACAAGTCTTGCAAGTTCTCAAGGAGAAACAACTGCTTTGTAATATGAAGAAATGTGAATTTTCCAAATAGTCACTTGTCTATCTTGGGCATGTGGTTAGAGGAGGAGAGCTACAAGTGGATCCAAAGAAGGTGGAAGCCATCAAAAATTGGCCAACACCAACAGGAGCCACAAAGACTAGAAGCTTTATGGGAGTAGTACAGATACATGTGGAAGTTCATTCCGGGTTTCTCGGTAATTACAACACCTCTACACACAGTGGCCACAAAGAGTAAGGGTTTTGACTAGGGTAAGGAACAAGACAAATCCTTTGAGTTATTGAAATACAAGATTAGTCATGCTCCAGTACTTGCTCTTCCTAGTTTGCAGCAACCTTTTGAAGTAGAGATAGATGCTAGTGATTATGTTATGGGCACAGTGTTTCTTCAAGGAGGTAAACCCGTATGTTATCATTATGAAACCTTCACTTTAGCAGTTAAAGGATATTCAATATATGATAAAGAAATGTATGCACTAGTTCAAGTAATTAAAAATGGAAACATTATTTATTGGGTAAAGAAACTATTGTGCACACTAACCACAAACCTCTCCAGTATTTGCAAGCACAGTCTAAATTGCAGTAGGCAAGGCACTACAAATGGATGGGGTTTCTTCAGCAGTTCCATCTAGTGATCAAATACAAGAAAGGTAGTACAAATTTGGTGGCAGACATGTTGTCTAGGCCACCCACACAGGAAAATTTCTCCTATTTGGCCACTATCTCTCAAATTGAGCCCTTCACGAAGGAAGCTTATGGAGAAGCATATGCCCAAGAAAAAGACTTTGGGGTAACATTTCAGAAGTTACAGTCCCAAGGGGCTGAAAAGATGGGGATTGAAGACTGTTATCTCAAGGACGGGCTGCTCTACCGATGGGGGAAACTTTGTGTGCCTAAAGAAGAAAGACTTCTATTGATGAGGGAAGCACATACCTCGAAAGTAGCAGGAAATTTTGGTGTTGGTAAGACCCTAGCCCACTTGCAAAGGTATGTATATTGGCCCAACATGCAAGAAGAAGTATCAAAATTTATTCGTGGATGTAAACTTTGTTGTACTAGAAAGCCTAAAACTAGGAAGGAAGGTTTGTATATGCCTTTACCAGTACCTACTCGTCCATGGGAGGACATTTCTATGGATTTTGTAGGAGGATTACCTATGTCTAAACATGGCCATGACTATCTCTATGTTGTTGTGGATAGATTTAGTAAAATGTGTATTCTTATGGCATGTAAAAAGATAGTAAAAGCACATGAGGTAGCAGATATTTTCTTTGCTAATGTATGGGTGCATTTTGGTTTGCAAAGTCTATTGTTTCTGACATGGATTCCAGGTTCTTGGGAAGTTTTGGACTACTTTGTGGGAAAATATGGATACCAAGTTACAGAGGAGCACAACTTTCCATCCACATACAGATGGACAAATAGAGATGGTAAATAAGACTTTGGTACAGTTGATCAGAGGGTATAATAGTAAGTACCCAAGGACTTGGGATGATTCCTTAGCCTACATTCAACATTCCTATAACCGGCAAAGCACACACATCCACTATGAAGTCGTATTTGAAGCATACTTGGGATATCTACCTACAAATCCGTTGGACATAGCAGTTGGACGAAGGATGAGGAGGATACACGAGACACAGAGGTGACTAGAGCCAACAAGTTCATTGAGAGGATCTGACAAATCCATCTCAAGGTCAAAGAACAACTAGAAAAATCTCAAGCAAAGTACAAAGCTAGGCAAAATCAGCATAGGAGGGAACACAAGCTTCATGTTGGAGACAAAGTTTGGCTTTACTTGAGCAAGGAGAGACTACAAGGTCAACCATAGAAGATCAAGTGACTATGATATGTACCCTTCACCATATTGGAGTAGGTTGAGGAAAATGATTTTTGACTTGACTTACCATCATTCATGAGGAAGTACTCTATAGTAAATTGCAAGAACTTGCACCTCTATGAGCCATCCATGTTGGATGAAGATAAAGAACTATAGTTGCTACCTTCCATTGAGTATCGTGTCTTGGACTCACAAGGTGAATTGGAGGAGGACGTAGTGCTACATTAGAAGGTCAGAGAGACTAGAAGAGGTCCGTAGGAGTTTTGGCAGATTGGATTGAAAGGAAAGATACCAAGGTAGGCCTAGTGGTACTCAAAGGAGCAAGCGAGGGAATTTTTCCCTCATCTACTCACCCATTAAGCTTTTGTGGGACCAAAAGCCTCCTAAGAAGGGGATGTGTGATCCATAGGGATCCGAAATAACTCTACTTCATCAGAAACAATCACCACAAAGAAGGAAAATAGTGAAATGTAGGTTCTGTCTTTTAAGTAACATGACCGCCACCACCCGACCGTCACCACCATAGGGCGGCGGTTCTGAATAACCACCACCCATCTAGGGTGGTGGTACCGGGACCACTCACTAAATGCGCTTGCAGGGTGGCAGGCCTTGGCCATTATGGATAGAAAACTAAAATCAAAATGAACAACCTCGAATTTGAAAGGATGTTCGTTTCTCTTCTCCTTCATGACTTTTCACATTCCCAATACATGGGAGCACATGAGAAAGGCTATAAATACATGATTGTAGGAGTGTAGAAGATCATCAAAGCATGGGAGCAAGTGAGCAAGAAGTCTTGGTGTTGGAAATTGTATTCTTTGTAGAAGAAAGGAGTGTTGGACAGAGCAAATAAGTAACTGAAAGGAAGTGTTGAGATATTATCTACTTCTCTTTCTTACTTATTGTAAATTATGTACCTGTTGATTTGAATTGGCCAATAAAAGTGGGAAGAAAGAGAAATTGCCCTTCCCGACTAGTTTTTCCTCCATTGGAGGTTTTCCAGGATAAAATTGTTGGTGTTATGAGCTTATATTCTTTCCTTTACTACAATTGTTGATTCTAAGCACAATAGTAATTCATTCACTAGCTATCTCTGTTATTTTCTAATAGAAAGTAAATAACAACGATTAATTTGTGATTTTTGAATAATTCCAAAGTTGAAGAGTTTACATATCAGATGACCCCAATGGTCACTTAAAGAGTGATCTTACGATCGAGCATTGCACTATATCTTAGACTCCATATAGTTATGTGTGTATGTGTGTGTAATGATGCCCTAGGTTTCCCTTGTGCAAGTTTCACTATGATAGCGAACTAAATCTAGATTGCTCCAAGTATGCAAATGTGTGATATGGAATATAATGAACTTCCCTTCCTATGTTGTGTATGCGAGTGATGCTGACTCGTCCATATATGGATGTGCTCATGCATGCTTTGCAATGCTATTTGTGATTTTGAATGCAAGCTTAGGTGATAGTAGATAGTGTTTAGTGTGCTGCCCCTTATTTGAGAGCAATAACTAAGTATATATATGATTCCCTTGTTTGAATTTTGTAATTGAAAACTGAAAGGCCGACCCAAAGTACTAAAAGATGACCAAGAAGTATAAGAGACCCAAAAGGGTAAGGAAAGGATAAAGAATGTCGGGATCACCCAGGGAGGGACAAGAGCCACTTGACCGCTTATGTCTTAACTGGGCAATAGTGTACGAGGCCATAAAAGACAAAGCGATAAAATTTTGACAAGGCTATGAGATGTGTAGGACTAGTAAGAATGATTTAAGGAGATAAAGGAAAAAGGCCAAAAGGAGTTGTTAACCACTATTTTTCTTAACTAGGAATCATGCATACATTAGTATGCTTTTAGGACCTAGAAATGTACCCAAGTGCATAGATTTTGTGTCTATAAATTGAGCCCTACCATCAAATGGAAATATGAGTGGTTCAGGAAGATTTTATCTCGCCAATCAAGCTTTTTTATTTTTTTATTTTAATTTTTTATGGCATCAAGGTTTTTGATTATACGGTGTTTAATTTGTTAGAAAAGGTGAATACATGAATGAAAAGTTGGATATAAAAAGGTGGAATTAAAACCTTGCATGTCTTGTACCTATTCCATAGCTTAGATTGCTCCTACCCAAATAACATCTCGCTATATGTTCTCTATTGTATCTTCTTAATGTCACTTGGATTATTTAGATGAGTGAAATTTACACTTAAAGAGGCCAAAATTAAATATTCCAAAAATCTAATAGGTTTTAGGGTTGAAACCAAGCATAATGCTTAGAATTTTCTAGCCTTCTATTAGATTTAAGCTCAAGTAATTGTGGGAAGGGGATGCAATATCAATCTAATTTAGGTGGAGTACTTAATTATACCCCTCCACTTTAGGCTTGAGTAATTAATTTTTCTAATTATTGATACGTGATAAATTTGGGAAGTTATTTTGACATATTCCATATCAACGAGGAAAAATGAGAGAATCTTTTGGGAGCGGATATGATCAAATAAGTATTGAGTAACATGTGTCCACTCAATATAAATAATACGTGAATGTGTCATAACTTGCAAGAGGAATAAAATCTGACATGACATTAGGAAAGACAGTGACAAACATGGTGATTCAAACCTCATTATCTAAATAGAACATAAAGGAATCAACAAATATGGTGATCTTTGATGGGGCCATTTATCATCTCATTCTCGCAAGGAGGAAAAAATAACAAATGGGGAAAATCCAAAAGGCTTTGGGTTCAAAACCTAACTAGTATGATTGCTTCTTGTAGCACTTTGTAACATTTCCTCTAGTTGTAGGCTCAAACAATTGTAGGAAAATAGGTGGTGCACAAGAAATCATCGATAATAGATACTCTTAAGTGGTTGATCATATTAGCAACAAGTAGACTTTATCTTCTAATCAAGCTTTTATATTTATTTCATGGCATCAAGATTTTCAATTGGGTGACAGATTAACTTTATAGATGAGAGACATAGAGATAAATGGGATGTTTGAAATAAATAGGAGGGACTTAAATACTGCATGTCCCACACCTATTTCACAAATCATATTATTCCTACCCAAATAATATCTACTATTTGTACTCCACTAATTCGTCTCAATCTCATGCACAATATTCATGTGAGTGCAAATTGATCTTAAATGGGCCAAAAATTAATGTATATTCAATAAGTTTCAAATTTGAAACCCAACCAAACTAATTTATACTTGTAACACTTTACGGGCATATCATTCAATTTTAAGCTTGAGTAATTGTAGAAAATAAGGTGGTCTACGAAAAATCATTGCTAATTAATCCCCACCATCGGATGGAAATATCGGTGGTTCGGAAGATTTTATCCACCAATCAATCTTTACTATTTTTGTATTTTAATTTTTTCTGACATTAAGGTTTTTGATTAGATGATCTTTAATTTTTTAGATAAGGAGAAGACACGAATGAAAATTTGGATATAAAAAGGCGGGAATTAAAAAAATGCATGTCTCACACCTATTCCACAGTCATATTACTCCTACCCAAATAACATATGCTATATGTGCTTCATTGTATCATATCAATTTCACTTACGCTATTCACATGAGTGTAATTTACTCTTAAAGAGGATAAAATAAAATATGTCAAAACCTAATTGTTTTAGGTTTGAAACAAAGATAATCCTTATCATTATGTAGCCCTCGCTCAAATTTAAGATCGAGTAATGTTGGGAAGGGGATGCAAAACAATAAAATTTAGGCTTGAGTAATTAATTGAGCCCCTTCACTTTAGGATTGAGTAATTAATTTTTTTAATTATTGAAACATGACAAATTTAGGAAGGTATTTTGACATATATTTGGGCTTATTAAAATATATTCCATATTGAGGAGGAAAAAGGAGATAATATTTATGGTGCGTATATGATCAAATAAGTATTAAGTAACATGTGTGCACTTAATTAAACATAACATGTGAATGCATTGCAACTTGCAAGAGGAATGAACTATGACAATATGCCGAAATCTTGTGTGCGAGCATGGTCACACTGAGATGATGTTCTCCAAACATGACACATGGGGGTCAAGAAAGATGATGATCTTTGACATGCCCATTTTCTAACAAAATTTGCATGTTTTCATCATGATAGAAAACTACCTAATTATTGTTTGATGTGGATGGTTGTTATGAGATCCATATGTCAAAACTCCCTTTCACGTTGTTCGTCGATTCCTTGGAAAGTGTCACCACGAAAGGGTTATTATAACTTAGAGAGCACCTATCGGTATGATTATCATATTAGGTAGTTAAAATTTAAACATAATTGGGCCAAGATTCTCTTAAGTTTTAGTTATAATGGTTTCTAAGGATGATGGATTATTACACCATTTATCATAGTATATATCCCTATAAATTATGCTTGATATGGAGAGTCAAAAAATATATGGTTAGGATCATTCCATGTGTGAATTTGATGGATTGGATAACCTTTATTCTCCATTTATTAGCTAAAGGTATACTTTTGTGTAAATATACGCTTAGTCGGTAAGTGTAATCAACTACATGTATACTATACTCAAACATGGGGCATAAATGTCGATATTTATGTAAAATCATTGGTTGCCTATAAAAATGTTTTAGCTACAAAAATAAAAAAGGTAATAATTAAATGATATTTATTTTTCATACTTGCGAAAAGTATTACAAGTCCCAATGCTACCAAAATTATAACCAATTACAAAAAATAAAGTGCTTAAAGTGTTAATTATGTAAAAAGTTAAAAAAATCTTACTAACATGGACAATTGATTCTATCAATATCGTTGGTGGATGATGAAGAGGTGGCTACCTTTTAGGTTAACATCCCCAACCACCACCATTAGATGAGCAATGCCATGAATGACATTGTAGCGTATTTGTTTGTATTTTTTTCATCTCCCTCCTCAACATTAGGCCTTGAGGAGAGATAGCCAAGTTTAGGGAGGAAATTTTTCTTGTTCATTCTAAATCCTAGATTTTTAACCTCCATAATGAGG
This sequence comes from Taxus wallichiana var. yunnanensis, assembly GCA_018340775.1. Classification (NCBI taxonomy): domain Eukaryota; kingdom Viridiplantae; phylum Streptophyta; class Pinopsida; order Cupressales; family Taxaceae; genus Taxus; species Taxus wallichiana. The sequence continues at coordinate 548,298,333 of CM031243.1, forward strand.
GACAGCCACCCTATATGGAGAGCCAAGAACATGTCCCAATAACTTACACTCCTAAATCATCCATTCTACAAGGGTATCGAGGAAATGAGTAAGAAACAAACATGAACTAACATACACTTGGATAAATTTAAAGGGGCTATGTTGAGCGCTAAGGTCACATATCTAGAGGGAGGTAATACCTACATTAGGTCAACCTAGGGTTTCCAAAGCTTGCAACTAAGATAGAGGAGAGAAACCTACTAAGATATCAATGGTTGGATGATAAGAGTTATGGATCAATGATACATAAGACAAACATGCACAATATAACTTAAATGAAAGTAATGTAAAGATAAGGAACTGATCATGAATATGTGTACTATGCTAAATATCATCACCAACACCATCGTCCACGGGAGATAACATCGGTCAAAGGTGATAAAAAGAGATAATGTGTTGTGAAAAGAAAAACGAAGGTGTCATAAATCAAGAATATGGATGTAAAAACAAAAAGTGGTGAGATGCGAACAAAAAATTGGGAGTGCAATTTATGTGAGACCTAAGGGAATAAGGATAACTAATGTAGGGAAAAATAAGACCAAGACCAAATAACGACACTCTCTTTGTGTACTATCTCTAACCCATAACGGTTACGTGAATAACCATTCCCCATTCTTGGCAGGCCCCTTAAGCCACCCACTCAAGAAATAGATGCATTAGTGACCTTTATTTATACAAAAGGAAATTTTTAATAATAGGTATGAAAGATGAAAGTGAAAAATTAGGTGTATACATATTCCCCCTTCGTTGATCACTTTGTATGTTGCAATAATGAAACATAGGGTGGTCAACGAGAATGAAACAATCCATAACACGATATCAAGGTAAGTACATACAGGAATGTTGAAAGTAATATCTGAAATGAAATATACCAACTAATGCGTAACTGATAGTGTCACTCATCCTGCCATGAGGGGGAAAAATCAATTCTACAAAAACCCTAGAGAAGCAAAAATGAAAGGAAACACTAGAGAATCATTAGTAAAATAAGACATAAATCACCTAGCTAGGAGCCCATGGGTTGGATGTCATTTCGTAATTTCATGAAGATACATGGTTTCATAGAGATTATAATGTCAAAGTCAAGTGGTGGGTAGCAATGTTGAAAAGTGTAAAAAACCATATAGTAGAATCCACAAAGAGATGGATGATTAGCCCAAAGGGCGGATAAAAATAATGAAAATTGCAAAAAAACCAAGAGCTATATACTATAAGAATAAGATAGAGACATAGATCCAAGAAAGGCCATAAGCATAAGTGAGGATGCACATAATACCATAGATATCCAATGAGAAAGACCCGAGTGACAAAGATAAAATTTTGATGATGTTGTTATCGTGAAATAAAAAGTTGATGAAGTAGTGGCAACAAGGAATTTTTAAAGACTCTAATCTTACATGAAAAGAGAGATACAATATAAGGCATTCAAAAACCTTGCAATATGAAGAACCTCACCTTATAGTTACTAAAACTTATTAAAATCCAATGAGATAATAGCAAGATCAATCACCCACAATGGATAACATTATTGAGGAAGCTAAAATATGGCCTAGCGCATGTTTGAAAAGCATCTATAAATTACACAAACAAGCACGAAAAAAAAGCGGAATGCCTGGTCTACATGGTTGTTTACATGTTTTAAGTAACTAGTGGTCACTTCGAGAGGAGCAAGATTACATCGTGAATGTGTCATTAAGAGTTGGAGTGTAATACACATGCACTAGTTTGTTGTTTGTAATTTTGTAAAGTTGATTTCAGTGTAGTGTGGAAGATGATGATGATTGAGTTATGTGGCAACAAGTTTTTGTTATTTAGTAGCAATTTTGTTGTATATTAGTCTTTTACATGAAATACCAATCTTCTTCAAGCTCAAAATTTTGAGATTTGATAAATTCTAATAGTTGGTATGCTATACCATGCACTGGATTTTGATATAACTGTACACAAGTTTCTCTGATGTTTCGTACTATGATATTTAGATAGATATTATAAAACTCACGTGTTATTTTTTCTACATACTAAATTGATAGCATATTGTATGGTAGTTTATGGAAATGGGCAGCAAGTTAAATGGAGACTCATAACTTGTGTGGCTAGGTATTGTAGTTTTATGTTAATTGTACAATGTGGAAAATGGAAATCATTAATTTTTCCCAAGTTTATACTTGTAATGTTGAATACGTATCCCAAATATATTGTTGTCCTTTAAACATGGGGTCATTTTGTGCATATGCTTCCACCAACGTATCCACAACTAAAGAAGACAAAAATCCCATTTCTGAGGAGGCATTTTATCAGGTAGATCTTATGCTTATGGATATAGAAAAAATAGATGCACAATTCCCCTTTTTGCTTCATCTTTTGTTTTCATAAAAATGCTCTTAAATGCGTTTAACGAAAAAATTTTAGAAAATTCATCTTTCATATCTTGCATAGAAAGGTAAGCCTATTTTTACTGGTTATCGAAAGTCTCATCTACCAAAAATAGACCTTTCCCTATCATCATCATGTGCATATTGAGAAATCCTTGTATTACAAGAAACCACAATTCGTTGGGACATTCTGTCAAACTATTGGCGGCCCATGAGGCCAATACTCTTATGCTGGCCAGGGTTTCCTGGATTTTATGTTGACTAATCATTTATTTTTCCCTCTATTTTAATCTTGACCAACATATATTGTTATTATTATTTTATGCATATTTAATTGGTTTTGTAAAACTTAAATTTTTTCCCCGTATATCCATACATGTGGAATGTTTGTTTCGTAAACGTGTATTCATTTGACTATTGCAAAAACTGAAACTGCCCTAAACTCATACGAGGGAAACAATCCCAAAATAAATTCACTTGTTTATATAAAAATAAATTGTTCAATTTTTCTTTAATTGTCTTGGTTTTAGATTTGATGTAGCAGTTTGTCAAGTTTTGGTTGTGTATCACCGGCCATATGAAAAATAACATATCTATGGAAGGCTACAATAGACGAATTGACTTTTAGGTATTGTCAAATAGGCAAACTGCTATGTCTGATGTAATATGCAAACTACAAGTGAGGCCATTAAACAAAGACATAACAACAGTAGACTACAACACCTACACGCAACAATTGCAAGAGATAATTTGATTGAATTGAGGAATGTGATACCAAATACCCTCGACCATATCAAATGTCTCAGCTTAAAGGGTAAATCATGTGAATAGGGAAAAACGGTAACAAAATCATAGTAGACCATAGAAACCATAGGTAATGACCATCCACAAGAGACAGATTAAGTGTTGAAGTTGGATAATATATTTTGTGTTGAAATTGGGCAATAGTCGGCATATCAGAATAATGGCATTTATGCAAATGGTTACCTAACAAGAGGAATTCATCAATGAAAAATAACCATTCATTTGAGCTTCCCAGGTTGTATACAAAACCAAACAAAAAATACTTAGTTTTTAGGGCATTCCCCATTTTTCAAATAAATATATAAAACCCTCATAAATAAGCAAATTTATATTTGACCATTACATTTTCCTGGAGCTGATGCGAGCAAAACACGCATTTGGTGTTATGCATGTTTTTAGTGTATTCAATAAAAAAATAGTTCCAAGCAATCCTTGTCTTCTTTCTTGTTGAACTTTTGATTTCTGCATGCCTTACACATTGGGAAAAAATAAGGCCTGGAATTTCAAATTATCAGTGACTATCAAATAAAAATTTGTTGATGATTTAGCTCCTTCTCATGCTTGTAAATTCCCATTTCCTTTTATAAGATTTGTTTATATAAGATAACTAAGTTTTATAATTTTAACTATAGATAATCTATGCAAAAGCACAAGGCATGTGGATTGGTTGCAGGATAAATTATTGATATGCCTCCTCAAACTCATAGCTTTACAACAGGGTATGGGCATCCATCAAACAATAATAACAAGTATATATTTCTCACACATACAAAATATGTACGCATATTGAACACATGCGAATGACTTACAGAAAATGTAAACAAATGCACTCAGTCATTATTTGGTAATCAATTTTTAATTGGCATGTCTGTGCACAAATTCAAAACATTCAAATTTAAATTTATTATTTTCCACAACCTAAAAAGATGTTGGAAAATGTTGTGGCATTTGGATTTAAACTTGGTAATTACATTTTCTAAACTATGTTGAAGGCCTTTTCAACAAACCCAACTTGCGTATATGCTGCTACCATTGCATGTCCTGAGATGACACCTGCATGAGCAAATTCATTTCTTTGAAAATCCTTTTAAGCGTAATCAAGAACACCATTTTGTTGTGTAAATCCTCTTAACATGGCATTCCATTAGATGGCATGTGGGCAGAGACATTTCTTTAAATAACCACCTACACAATGTCAACAGGTCAATATGTAAACTCTTGACCATCCATCAGTGGATCACATTTGTTTTGTAAGTTTTCATCGATGCATATCTAAGCTTGATTATGTTATTTCTTCTTGAGACACCATTACCAAAAATAAATCACGAGGGATTTTAGACTTGCAATAACACGTGTTCTTCCACTCAATTATGAACACTATTGACATTCATCTTTAAAATGTGAACGTGCTTTTGAATACCATGCAAAATTCTTATCATTTTCTCAAATAGTTTGGCTTAGACTCTAAAGAACATCACTAAGGACCATGAAATCAGAAAAAACCCTGTACTTGCTCTCTATAAACTTAACAAAACCTCAAAATACAATGCAAATATCGATCTAAATATAATTGAAAGTATACTTTCTTCTGAGCTTATAATTTTTAATAACCTTATAGACATGTATGCGTACATTTATAAATAAAAACAAACGCATGGAAAATTTTCTCTTAAATTGTGTAATGAAAATCATTCATACATATTAAAACCAAGAGACCCCATTTTCTAATCATTAACTTAACACACAAAATTCACCCACTAAAAACAACAAACAAAAAAATAAAATTATGTTATAAATGTTCAAGATTACTATAAGATTAAATGTTGCATTTCTTCACCAGGTGTAACACTTACATCCAATATTAAAGCTCCATAGATTCCTTGTTTTTCAATACAATAAGTTCCCTTCCCAGTCTAGAGAAAATGAACTTCAAGATAAATTCTAGTCACGTTTGTTCTCAATGATAGCTGGACCACTACATTCGAACCTCCTGCTTGATTTCCGATGTTGAAATTTGTTAATATTCTATTTTCTTACACCATCAGTGACCCAAAAAGATAGAGATTAGGAAACCAAATGTTGAAGTTTTTTTCTCGCAGCTACGAGAGACATATTTTAGTATAGGTGCAAAGAAGCATAGAATTTCGGTACATCGGTTCATTATCGTACACATCACCTTACTATTACTAAGAAGAGTGAACCACTTACAACAGTATGTGATAAACATGCTCAGCTTGTGCATCACGCATAACACAACCGACACATTCCCTTGAAATCATGCAATATAAAGCCAACACAACTCAGTTTGTCAAGTCCGGGCCACAACATTTGAGAGCCAATTTGTAGGCAAGTTATGGAGGTTGGCTTGTCACAACAATCAATTTGTCATGTGTTATCACGTATAAACATATAGGTTGAGGTCTCTTTCTGAAAGTGTAGAGGAGATAGGAGCGCAATGATGTTAATGGTATAGCCATTGAAAAATGACAATGGGCTTAGGTGGTTAAGACTATCCGAAAGAGAAAGGCTCAAATCCTTGGTCCTGAGCATGTTGATTAATATTTGTAATGGTTTGTGAAGTGTTGTGGGTTTTTTTACTAAAGTGTGTTGTGTATTATAGAGGTACTTATATATATGTTGAGATCATGAACTGTTGAATGGTGTGTGGAGTGTATGTTCTCTTTAGTTTGATTTGGTTTGCATTGAAGAGTGGTGGTGATGATTTTAAACAAAAGTGGTTAGACTTCGATTTAGTTTATACAAATACTAAGAAAACCAAGTAATTAAGATAGATAGTCATTGTCCTAGATGATATGGTAGCATAATAATATAGGTGTGGTAATTTTAATAATGTCAATTTCAATTAGTAGTACATCGTGGATATCAAGAAAAAGTTATGGATAATATTCTCTAGAAAGATAAAGAGGAACATCCAGTTCATATCATATTTGTGAAATTGTGATTGTGGACATGGATGAAGTTTATGAGTTGAAAAAAATGTAGTAGATACAAGATGAAATGGAAAAATAATTAAATGGAAGTGGGAAAATTGTTTGGGATGATGTGTGTAGATGTTACCTATTGGATTGGTCATACACTATGTGTGAACATTATGTCATTGTATTGTGCTTATTTATGAAGTCAGTTTAGCCATGCTTATTTGTAGGTGGGTGCCAATATGTGTTATGTAATGTAAATGCTTTCAATTTAGAAAATTGTAAATATATTTACACATTACAAAATTGTTGGTATACATATGTTAAGGCCTACATACCTATACATTGTTTGTAGGTGGTTATTTATGGGGTGGGTTTATAATCTTGCACATCAATTTTTCCCTAAGGTTTTTGGCATCCTTGATTGTGATTGTTGCATGCTTTGTAACATTTGTTGTGCCTTCTCTAGTTTTTTTGGGTGAGTAGCATTGCAAAAAATGTATCTTCATCCACATTTGTGTTGCCTTGGCGATGGTTTGGTACACATTCGATAAGAGGTGTTGTATGTAACTCTATAATTATCAATACACATAGCTATGTTGTAGAAGTTGTTTGCCATCTTTAGGGTACATGCATATGGAGTGGAAAGAATTTGTATATTAGAAACACATGGTGAGGTATATCATAATTGTGCATTATGTAATGAAGTATTTTGATTTTGTAGGGAGATGTGTGTAGCTTACATGGGAGATATGCATAACAATGTAAGGTTTAGTGGATGTAGGTACATTAGGATTTCCTAACGGAGTATGGATTACCTTGCGGGCATATAAATGGCTATCAAACACGATACATAATGATTTTGTGGATTCTCCATATATGTGTAGTGACAGACGATGTAGGAGGTTGATTATGCAGTAGTTTATGCAGAGTAGGCCATCTAGTGTTAGCACCACTTAGGGTGAATAATAATGTTTCTAAGCCTAACTAGTGACCATGTTTGAAAGTCCATTTTTCATAGTTTTCCAATTAGAGCGGGTTCCTCTTAGTTTGGTAGGTAGGCACACGAGTTGATTTGTTATTTCCTCATTAGGAAGTTGTTCTAATAAGGTGTGTAGGGCCTTGACAATTGTAGGTGAGTTGTTTTCAATGTTGTGCTTAGAAAATATAGATGACAGATCATGACTTCTATGTCATAGCATAATTTTCAATATGATATACCAGAATCGTGGGTGGCTACCAAAGTATTTAGGATGGTACCGTATTACGTGAAGGGAATATTCATGCATTTATACTTCAGTCTTCAAGGGTTGGCAAAACATACGCACAAAATATGGAATAATGTTGGAAAGATCATATTAAAAAGGCCTTTATCAAATATTCATAAATGGGGTTAGTACTTATTTGGGGCCAATCAACTAAGGCCGAATGGAGTGAGGGTTTTTCAAGTATTTGTTAATGTCTTAAACCTTTGTATGGGAGAATGGGATGGATATAGTAAATGGAAATGAGGTGAATGTGGGGGTGGATATTACGGCTGGTTTAGATCCATCATTGGTACAAGGAGGTTGTAGCAAACCAAGGGATTACTCACACATGGCAGGTTGGGTAACGGTGATATCTATAGCAATTATGGGTAATCTTATAAGTGTCGGGTTATCCGTGATGAAACATCTTGTTGTATCACACATGTTGTATTTTGAATCGAATGCATGAATGACACATTCTTTACTTAGAAAGAATTCATACGTTTTCACTTCTACTCCTACTCTCTAAATATTTGGATATCTAGGTCTTGTGGTCGTGGGTCAGGTACCACACTATGGAATAAATGTCATGGCGGAAGCTTACAATATGGTCACTATACATGTATTAGCCCCCACAAGTATGGGTGACCTATAAAAGTGGCACAATCTCGCAATAAGCATTTCATCAACTTGTGTTAGATTGGTTAGCTCTGTAGGCTGGGGCCCGAGATCCATATTGTTTGACGTAGAGCATCGGTGAGTTGGGTTGATTTAAGGGAGAAATTGCACATTTTTAATCTACATATGGTGGTGACCTCAGTAGAGCAAGAAAGATATGAAACAAAGACTCCTATAGCCTGGTTTTGTGATGGTTTGAGAAAAATTGTTATTAAATCTGATTCCCTTGTGTCAACCACACTTTTGAAATACAACAAGGTGGAAACTATTTGAAATAACAAGTTAAGGGTTATTGTTAGCCACGACATGACTGTGGTAAATTAATTCCAGTGCCACATTTTTCGTGAGTCAAAAAATGACACCATCACATCCATACATTGGATGATGGGCATCTCAAGGTCTTTAGGCCTCTTTTCCATATAGGCATCTATATTTTAGGCTTGTGTAGGATGAAGCAGTTTCATTTCTATCATGGAGCGAGATATTGAATAAAATGAAAAGGATGCAAAGGTATTAGTAATGGTATAGAGACAAAATTAAGGGAGAATCAAATGGTAAATCGGTGTGTACAATGACGTAAGTAAAAAGTGTTTTAGAGAAAGACATGTTTTTAACGTTAAATTTGTATTTCTAAAACTTGTAGTATATTTTTTAAAGAATTGAGGCATTGATTCGGACCTCTGGCCTCATACAAACAAGCTATAAATTCAGTGCCACAAATGTGAAACAAAACCAGATTTAGAAAAAATCAAATATGCCTCTATTTACAAGATTTACATAGACCAATTACAAGCTGGTTTTCCAAAGATGTCAATACAATAACTTATTTTTAGAGTTAGTGGTTATCATAGAACAGAAAAAGAAAAGGTTAGGAAAAAACTTTACTGCATTGATGTCTCTAGAAGTAGGCAAGTTCACCCAACATAAACAGAACGAAGAAAATCGAAGACCCAAAACACAAAACCGGGCATGCAAAATCAAAAGTGATGGATGATAGAGTGGAATGGGTGCCAATAGTTGAGGTAACGAAGAAGCATGTTGGAAAAGGACGAAACAACATACATGTGCCTTCTTGATTGGAAGCGCCTCATATTTTCACATGGTTGGATTCCCGAAATCAAACCAAGCACCACAACCATTTTGTTCTCAAGTGCTTCTTTCTATTTGTACATAACTAAAATAGTTTGGTTTTTCAATACTTGAATGAATCTTTTAAATGAGAAAGACAATCTCTTGTTGTTGTATGGAGTGTGCTTCTAAAATTTTGTGGCTTTTTGTTTCTGTCACACTATCTAAAATTAAGTATCGATTCTTCCAATAAAAGGTTTAATGAAGAAATTGTGTCTCTCTCTAGCTAGTGTATTTGTCTATTTTCTTACCTTCCCTACCATGTTTCACTTTACCACTCCTTGGACTTCTATTCTCCATCCCTATTACCACCATGTCCATTGCGCTTTGGGGTGCAATTTCTAGTAATAGAGGGATAATTATATATCTCCATTAAATCCCTCTATTTCCAATTTCCTAGAGTTTGTGTACATATATTACTTGGTTATGTAGAACAAGAAGTTTGGTTTTCACTACCTACAAATAAAAAAACATAATCATCATGATCATAATTACTCATAATGTCATGGTACATTTATGCTTGTAGTACTTAAAAAAGCAATATAGTTTTAGTCTAACTTATTCAATTTCATTTTTTAAAGATTTTGTATCGCAATGTCCATTTCTTTCTCCTCATGATTTTATGCAATTAAGTCTTAGTAGTGGTTAGTAGCGTACTTGGTTAGTAGGTAGTGAGGGAAGGAGAAAAAATATTGCAATTTGCTTCTACACAGATAATTATCTCTGTCTTGGACTGATTACAATGCTACATATGGTAAACATGTTTTGTTCTTTACGAGGTACTCAACAAACAACGTGTGGCCTAGTATTGTGGGCAAACTTTGAGATATACAAGCAATGTTATCATCGTACGGGTTTCAATTTGACGGGCATATACGCAAGTTAGAAGAGATTATGGCATCTTTATCTATGTCGATTTATTCACCCCATCTATGTTTGAACCTGGGAGGGGCGGATTTACCAGAGCTATAAATTTTTCTCTGTGAACCTTTAGACTTACCCCTGCTGCAGTAACCTGATTGCAAGTGTGAGTCCAGCGATTCAATTCTCCACGCCTGCATCTTCTCAGTCAAAAGATGACGATTTTCACTGCAGCAATTTGATAAACCGTAAGAATTTAATACAAAAGTGAAATGTTTTTCAGACAATAAATACAAACTTATTTTCTTAGGAATGGAGGAGCAGGTATTGCAGCCATAATATACAATTATTTATTTGAAACCTAAAAAAGACAAAAATTTCTGAGGCAAAAGAGGAAATTCCCAGAGTGATGGGCGGTCACTGAATTTCAATGTAGAGCATACGTGGCTCCCGAAGATGATGCAGATTTCCCAAAACCCTCACATTCATGTCCAAATTTTTTTCGTGACGCGAAAGATGGGGGAAAATAAAATGGGCAGATTGAGTCATTGCCATGTCCCCCATGGAAGATCGTTACAAAGGTGTGTCCGTAAAACTGTTAAGTATTGCTAAATGGTAATTAAGGCAGTTGTTGCTAACACACAAGGCGGTTGTTGTTGAAACACGCTATACATTGGGTGGGGATGATTTATTTTGGGTAGCCATTGATGTGTGGTTCGATCTCGGTCATCTGCGTTGAGGTTATTATAAAACATTGTTTATTGACAACAGATCTACCACATCTTGGGATTGTTTAACTACTTTAAATGTGTCGGAAATGGGATTGAGTGTGGTGGGATCGAACATGTGATATGAATTGTTGATATCAAGGTGAGTTTTTTTTTCCATATGTCATTCATGTATTCCTGCCTTCTTTCTCCTTCAATCAATTCATACAAATGGCATGTAGTTCACATGTCACTTACTCTAAGAAATAAGAAAACCATATATGGCGATAATGGATTTGAGTTGTTAAGGGATTTTAACATGTAAACTTGAAGGTATATAAGAGTACGTAAAAGTACATGCTTGGAAAAACTACGTGTGGAATGGAAATATCCTTTTTTATTTTAATGTCCACAATCGGTACATGTCCACTATTCTAACATTTTGAAATTACTCCTGTATGAGATTGTAGTTCCCACCAAATTTCTATCTTTTACTAGAGACTGTTAACTCATATGAGTAGCTTGATTATTGCATATGAGACATTGTTATTTGATTTTGGTAGATTTTGATTTGCATTTGCTACGATTATTATCTTATGGTCTATGACATCATATTTGACATGACACTTTTGAGACACTATATGATATTTAGGACATTGGTTATTTCATTTTGATTAGAGATGATGATATTGTTGTCCAATTTTTGCACCCCCATGAAAAATTAGACAACTTACAAGGTATGAAGTTGAATGTTGTAATGTGGTCTCGGGAATTCGGGGTTTGGAGTCATGCGGGGAAGGTGACAGTGGCTTGGTGATTCACACTCCCGGCCAATGATCGTGATAGCGCAAAAGGCTTATGCTATCGACCGTAGCATACCTAGATGCTATCGGCCGGTAACATGTATTATGCTACAAGTTGGTAGAATGTATTATGCTTCTTGGTTGGCGGATGCCTAGATGTTACCAAATGGTAATATGTATTATGCCACTTTAGTCGGTAGCATGTTTAAATGCTATTGGTTGATAGCATGATATGTTAGGAAATTAATATTTACATGAGTATTTACTAGATGAATATTATGGCTAGGTTGTTATATTATTGTTTTATAACAATAATGTTATTATAAAGTGATTATACGTGAATTGTGGTGGTTATAACCACACTCGTATATAGGAGTTAGGTGAGATATTTGTGGAGGAGGTTTTCCTTAGATATAGGAGCTACCTCTCCTATATTATTGTAACTCTTCTATGCATAATTAATGAAGTAATTTTGTATATTTTGTGGTGCATTCTTAACCAAACTTTATATTTGGTATCAGAGCAGTTTGATTCTCTGTATGTGATGGAAGTGTAAATTGATTGAAGGGGCAGTTAGTATTTTTCCTGTCCCGTGTATGGAAAATTCAATTTTATCATTTAGTCATTACCTGAAGGTGCATGTTAGACTTAGTTTGCATTGTAAAAGCATTGGAATCCGTTTGATCATTACGGGACTGTTGGAGAGAGGCAAAATATCCGGAGAGAATTTTGTAATCAAAGATATGCTATTATTATTCAACGAAACAATTATTCACAAGGAGATATATTGAATTTATATATCTGTCTTTGCATTTATTTTATTTATTTTTCTTTGGATTGACGTTAAAAATTTCTTAGCGGCCAGAATGATCTCTTCAGGACAGAATGATTCTTGACAGACCCAGCATGTTTTCTCTTCAAATAGCGGCTTTCACACGGTTCAAAAATCTTGGTCTGATTTATCGAATCTCTGCATGAGTATTAGATTGATATATTGGCTCACGAGATTTGGTTTCTACATTGAATGTTTTGTCCAGTTCTGATATTTGGGAAGGATCTGGTATATAACAAGAAGATTGGATTGTTTATTACGGCGTCTCAGTCATTGATTTGATAAAAATCCTTTTCTCTACCCTTGGCATCTAGCACGTCCTACTCCATTCTTGTATTGTCAAACTCAAAAGGAGGAAATTTGTGAGGCTCTTCATTGTGAAGGCGTTATATATCTTCAAGTAATTTCAGTGTGTCCAAGGAAGCGTTGGGCTTTGAGAGGCAGCCACCAAAACTTGTGTGCCATTGACAAGGATTAGAGAAGAGATTTGCATCTGGAGTCTGCTGAAAACATCGCTCAAATTATTTCTAGCTACGTGTTTGACAGTCTATTTCATTCTAAGCTCTTTATTACATTCAAAAGGACATCAAATACCTCCCTTCCTGTCAACCTCAGGTTCTATGCTGTACATTTTTTTATTATTTCATTTGGGTAGAATTACTTCAAGTTTTATCATCGTCTTATTAAAAATAAAAGTTGTCTATAGATCCATATAGGTTTTTGGGTGTTAGTATAGTGTGTCATAGTTCTTCATTAGATAAGTCTATAGTAAAAAGTAATGTGTGATTACTTTTTAAATATTTGAATATTATCACTCATCATTTTTCATATGTCAACGCAATAATAATGTCGTCATAAAATTGTATTCAAGAGTCGTATTTTGGAAGGTGAAGAGGTCATTATAAATTTTGAGTCATTGTGTCAATTTAGTGTTATTGTCCTTCAATGTCATATAGGTGATTTTAGGATTTTTTAGTTGTTATCAAGAGTTAGAGTCGTCTAATTGTAAAAGTCCGAAAATTAAAAAAATTTTGCCTTACGGACGCATTTTCGGTGTTACCCGACGTCCGGAAAAATAAAGTGTTTCACATTGCAGGAGGGAAGAAAAGAATAAGATCAATGTGGAAACAAATGTGCTTCATGTTCACATCCTGCTGAGTTAGCAACATGATACTGGAGGACGGAGGCACAGGAGGATGGAGGTCATTCAACGACCTCTCGTCAGTCGCCAACGACGGGGCCGCATGAAGTTGTGGTGACAGTGTGTGTGTAAGTGTTCTTTCATTTCTGAATTGCAGTTTGTTGTGTGCAGTATGATTTCAGTGTTCTTGATTGAATAAGTGAAATGTTCACAATGAGGGGGGGAACATGGTCTCATTGTTCCATTTCCATTATGTTTTATTGTTCAGTTTTGAAAGCAGTATTTCCTACATGATTCCCTTTTGTAGTGACATTGTATAATATTGATCAAAAGTATTGTAGCAATCATGATGTAAGGTTTTTGGTAAACCTGTAAAAACCAATTGTGTAAGGTTTTTGGTAAACCTGTAAAAACCAATTGTGTAAGGTTTTTGGTGATCCTGCAAAACCAAGTGTGAAAGGTTATTGGTACACCTGCAAAACCAATTGGTAAGGTTGTTGGTAGAAGCCGGAGAAAACCATCAGTGGAAGAAATGTGCGTTGGCACATGTTCGAGTTTTGTGCAAGCCCAATGCTGCACATTTGCGGAGTTGATCATGAGCACACAGAGGTGGCAGGCTACAATCAGTGAACGAGATATGTTGTACCATGTAAACATTAAGGGGGGGAATGTTAGGAAATTAATATTTACATGAGTATTTACTAGATGAATATTATGGCTAGGTTGTTATATTATTGTTTTATAACAATAATGTTATTATAAAGTGATTATACGTGAATTGTGGTGGTTGTAACCACACTCGTATATAGGAGTTAGGTGAGATATTTGTGGAGGAGGTTTTCCTTAGATATAGGGGCTACCTCTCCTATATTATCAACTCTTCTATGCATAATTGATGAAGTAATTTTGTATATTCGTGGTGCATTCTTAACCAAACTTTATATGATAGTGAATTCTTGATTGGTAGTAGTGGTCGAGGTGGCATGTTCTTGAGTTTTGGACTAATTCAAATTATGTCAATATTATGTTCTTTATGTTATATGCAAACATGACCATAACATATTTACAAATTCGAACATTAAGTTCTTGACTTTATAAGTTTATAGTCTACACAACAATGTAGAAAATATTATCCAATATGTGATGGTATATGTCAAGATTCCAACTTTTTTTAGAGATGCACTTAATCTCTTTACAACAGTGTTGAAAAGTATAATGTAATGAAAATATTATTATTTGTGTGTTTCTATTTGTAGATATAATTTAAGAGAAGATCTATTTCCAATATGAATGCTAGGTCATTGTTAACTAGAGTATAACATAAAAATATAATACATTGAAATGAGAGATTATAACATATCCCATTTATAGTTACGAGAAATATGTTCGACTGAAATCTCTTCATACATAGGTGGTTTGATTTGAAAGGCTCATCTCGGGGTTGGTCAACAGATAATGTTGAAATTCAACAAATCAATTCATTACATCGCCTACCATAAGATTCATTACATCCCCTACCTCATTCATGTGAGGTCACAATAAGAAGCAAGCTACAAAATGCTTTTTGCCTTATTTGAATTGTTAACGCCAAGATTTTTTTTGCAGTTGTGATCCATTCTACCTATGCATATGTTTTTTTCGTACATGCTCATTAATGAAATTATCACAACTCAACAACTTGAGCTCTTCTAAATTGATTTTTTTGTTCAACCAGTGTATCATTGACATAAAATAAATTTTTGTAATTGCAATAGGTGAACTTGCAATATACAAACCCAATCACGCCTCTCCAAACCACATTAACGACAAGTTCTACTGCCGAAATGCGAACCTTGTTAATTTTTTCATTAGTATTATTATTACTTTGGAGAATACTTAGACTATTTGAAAACTAAAATAAAATGATGATGATCCTACATTCAAACATGTGCAATAAAGAAAGAAAACCATGATAGAAAACAACTAATTTTTTGTTCAACATTGTTTGGTTGAAATAGAAACAAATTCAGTACTATAATTGAGGGGTGTTATCATCAAGAGAGTGAAATGGAAACAAATATTGAGGAATGTTATCATCATAGGGAAAAAAATCTTGTATGTGAATATTACATATTAGAAAT
This sequence comes from Taxus wallichiana var. yunnanensis, assembly GCA_018340775.1. Lineage (NCBI taxonomy): Eukaryota > Viridiplantae > Streptophyta > Pinopsida > Cupressales > Taxaceae > Taxus > Taxus wallichiana. Next base: position 548,314,001 of record CM031243.1, read on the forward strand.
TGAGGTCAATACTAAAGGACTTGATTTGGGGGCCTATTTTCGTAATCTATTTGGAGGTTTGACTTAATAAAAATAATACTACTTAAAAATTTGATGGACAAGTCGAAGAGAATTAAGTGCTTCTTTAAATGTACGACTTTGCAACCTATAGATGAGGAATCTCACAACAAACATATACAACCCAAGAACAAACATCAAAACCTACACGACGTGCCTTTGCACCCCTAGGGGAGCAACTGCTAGTAATAAGATATACAAAATAATAATCTTTGTTTATTGAACTTCTTTAATATATATTAATATAAAACATGTAAACAACCATGTAAACCAGGCGAAATGTTGGGAGATGCAGAAGGCCACTGTTGGTGGATGAAAATGCCACAATATCTAAAAAAATCATTTAAATATTCTCGAGTAGGCAATGAGTTCAAACAGGAAATCCTCGAGCAGTGGCTGGGTTAAAAAACAATGTACATTTCTAATTATTCAGCTATTCTTATACAACTCCATATCAATCCCAACCAGTTTGGTCTGGTAGTGGAATCCTCAACAAAGAAGTCATAACATGTAAATTATAGGTAGCTTATCAAATGTTAGATCCTATTTAAGGCGGTTGGTGGTGGAGAAACCATAAACCTGCGATGAGAAGCCAAGAAATTTGGAAAAGAAATCAGGCGGGTGATGATGGAGTGGATGTATTTTAAATGTGTAAACGACGACTATGGGAAGGATACCTGACATGGCCAAGATCTGTAAACCGAGATGGTCGGTCCTGTGAGCGTTCTGCTCTAATCCAGGGGCTGCTCTTTTGGCCAAACCCATAGCCATGGCGTACACACTTTTACTATACTGATTAAGGATCTGGGTGGGAATCAAGTTGGTAAGACCAGGTAAGCCTATGAGATTTGAAACACAGACAAGAGGGTCAATAGCAGTATTGCGAGCTACTGAAATGAAATGGTTAGAGACTTAGATGGCCTCGGATGAGTTTTTAAGTCATTTCTTGGTTGATGTTACAGTGAAAAACTAACAGAGTGGCACGGATAAGGACTGTCATCCGTAGGTTTAGCCATGATGCTTGATACAGTGGCGGAACTGTAACAATATGATTTATTTTTTCTCTTTGGCAAAACTGACTCCATCAACCGCATGTTTTGTATGTTGCTGTCAACTTCCGTAGGAAGTCCATTCTTGTAGTCCGTCTAGTCCTTCCATGTTAGAGAGGATAACCTCGAATCCCATAGGGAAAATGTCTTCCGCATAAATATCTGTAAATCACATGTTTTGACAAATTTTTATTTTGTGTTTGAAAATATATCTTATTTATTAAATAGAAAATACACAACAATTTTTTTATTAATGTTAACTTTATATAAAATTTATGTAAGATATTGAAAAGTGATCACTATAAAAAAACATAAAAGTTTTCTTTTCACTGATGATATTTGAGATCTGGGATTGGCGAAACAAAAATAGAATGAAAATGATAGATTGATATTAAATTGATCAAATTATAAACATGATGGTTAGCTTAGAAGTCGATTCTATTTTTACTTTGGGAGCAAAAGCTTATTAAATGTAATTCAACATCAATATCATTAAAAAGTCACACAGGCGGATCACAACAACTTCCCTTTACCAGTTAAAAATCTGTAACCCTCCACAGATATTTTTTTTTATGAAGAATACCTACATCCAAATGGCCTTTTCTCTCCTCCAAAATTGATCCCAACCCATAACACCAAGATTAAGGTTTTCATTTTTCTAAAACTAGAGTGCATCATGTGTTCAAAAGGATGTTGATTTTTCACTCTCTCACAAGGATGTTGACTTTATGGAAGAAGTTGAGAACTAATCTACAGTTCAACAGACCCTACCATCCTTAGGCTGATGGGAAAATAGAGATGGTAAATAGGAGCTTGGGAAACCTGTTAAGGTGCATAGTTGGGGAAAAACTAAAATAATGGGACTTAACATTACCACAAGTTGAATTTGCTTATAATAGCTTAGTAAATAGATCCACAAGAAAGTCTCCATTTTATATTGTGTATGCCAGTAATCCAAAAGGGGTGTTATATTTGTAGACATACAACACTTGCAAGAAGATGTGTGGAAGACGCATTTGTAGAATAGTAATGATAAGTATAAGGAAATAGCAGATGTGCACAGAAGGAGAAAGGTGTTTACAATGGGTGAATTGGTTATGGTATACCTTCGGAAGGAAAGGTTTCCAAAAGGAACCTATAACAAGCTGAAGTACAAGAAGATTGGTCCCTGCAAGATCATGAAAAAGATAAATGATAATGCTTATGAGGTAGAATTGCCAGGAAATTTTGATATTTCTCCAGTATTTAATGTTTGATTTATATTATTTTCATGGAGGTAGTGAAGAAGGGGATGTTATTGAAGAATTAGTAGATTGGAGGCAGTAGGTTCCAGTGAAAAAGAAAGAAGAAGTAGATCATATTTTAGACAAGAAAACTGTGAACACACGACATGGACAATACAATAAATATTTGGTACATTGGAAAGGATTGGAACAAGAGGACAACACATGGGTCACAGAGTGGGAGATTAAGAAGCTGGATAAAGATAAATGACAAAAATTTGAAGAAGACAACTTGCAGGAGCTGCGTTTTTTCAAGTAGGGGAGAATGATGCACTATTTTTAGCAAAAATTTAAAATGGTCATAACTTTTGATCTAGGTGTCCGTTTGAGTCCATTTTTTAAACCACTTATTTTGACAAGACGAACGCACTAGTCAAATTGCTTTGCTGATTGGAGACATTTTTGGAACATTTTCGGGTCCGAAATCCGCCATCTGGGGCCAAAAATTAGGATTTAAGTTTCAATTCAGTTTTTTTTCCTATTTTAGGGCATTAGTTATTTTTAGTATCTTGCATGCATACCTGAAAAGTTGGCAATTCCTCTAATTTAGGCATGTAGAACATGCGTGACAATTCTTGTGGCCATGCGAACTTACTAAGAATAGCAAGTTCTAGTAAACTGCTAAAAATAATAAATTTTGCCACCTAGAGTAGATTTAATTGAAGTTAGTTAGAGTTCACTTGGCAACTTGAGTTGCGAGTTGTTTTCTTATCTATGACGCATTGTAATTCATTATTCAATAATGAAGAAGAGAAGTAATTTTTCATTGAGTTCAAGGTATTTTACAGTGTATCGAGTTTGTGTTAAAGTTTGGCTTCATTATCTTATAAAATACAATGTATATTTTCCATAATTTAATAGAAGACAAATTCAAATTTATTGAACCACAAAAATAATTTGTGTAACTAACTATAATCAAAACTATTACATATAATATTATATATTTTAGGAAAATTAACGAAATACTAGTTTAAATAACTATTTGGGAATATTTTACAGTGCGGAATACTTTTGTTGATACTTTACATTGCATATTTATGATTGTGGATGATAAGCTTTTGCAAATCAAACCTATCACAATTCTAAACTTTCATAGTATTTTTAAGGTTCGATTAAAAATTGTAAAATATTTAGATCACTAAAATCATAATTATATAATATCTACATGATGTAAACTATATCTAAATATAGACAATTAAATACACCATTTAAATCTAATTATTGGTAATTTATTTATTTTTATTAGGATTACATATATTCACACTAATTTCAAGGTTCAATTAATAAAATGCAAAAATGTAAAAACTATACACCACTAAAATATGTATTGTCTATCAAACAATGTAATTTTATTCTACTTATTCACAAGTAAAAATTATAATATATATATATATATATATATATATTAGCTAAGGGATCAATAAACCTTTACAACCAAAAGGTAGACATTAAAGCTTAATAAGAAATATAGTGAAGCTAGGCCATCACACAAAAAACCAACCAACCAACTAGATAAACCACCCAAAACCAATTGGAGTTACAAAAGAGGGAAAATAATATTCCAAAAACGACGATCAAACATGCTTTACCTTCCTCGAGAGACATAGACAATTCAATATATCACAATTCTAATTTTTCATAGTTAAATTTGTATTTTTAGACTATCCAAAAAAGATAAAACTTCTACTTAAAAATATAATTTCCTTATAAATAATTTACATAGTTAAATTTTTTTAATCCAATCACGTTTATCTACAAAATAATCAAAATTACAATATACTAATTTTTTTAATAATAAATTACTTTACAAACTTATATTGTAATATTTATGGTAGGAAAATTAATTCAACCAAATAATGATAATGGATAATAAAGACTACCTAATAAAATGCAACCAACTAGAGATACCACCCAAAACCAATTGGAGTTACAAAAGAGGGAAATAATATTCCAAAAAGACGATCAAACATGCTTTACCTTCCTCGAGACACATAGACAATTCAATATATCACAATTCTAATTTTTAATAGTTAAATTTGTATTTTTAGACTATCCAAAAAAGATAAAAATTTTGCTTAAAAAATATAATTTTCTTATAAATAATTTATATAGTTAATTTTTTTAATCCAATCATGTTTATCTACAAAATAATCAAAATTACAATATACTAATTTTTTTAATAATAAATTACTTTATAAACTTATATTGTAATATTTATGGTAGGAAAATTAATTCAACCAAATAATGATAATGGATAATAAAGACTACCTAATAAAATGTTAGATGATAAATATAAATTCAATTTAAAATTAGAGGTTAAATAATCTATTATTATAAACTAATAAAATATATTTATTGAAAATGTTTATAAAAATATTAAGAATTTATCTTTGATTTTATGTATATTTTTGAATCACTCCTAAAATGAAAATAATGATTTCGAAAAGGTGTCAAATTATAGATAAATCATATGATACAATCGACACTTGTCATTTGACTTCCTAAGATCTATGACTCTTGCAAAGTGAGATGAATCACTAGGTGATGTGGATGATGACTACGCATGTCACACACACTAGCACCCCCTTCATCGAAGCTGAGGAAGAGGTCATGGTAAGCCAGAACAGAAAATAAGATTGCCCTAGACAACTAAGAAAGATGTGTCAATGGGGCCCAACAACTAAAGGCTTGATAAGGTGCCCATATACAAACAACATCTTTCTAGAAAGAAGAAGAGGAGAAGAAGGAGGACTATATAGCCCGAAGAAGATGGGCGGCTGCAACAAACCTCACCCCAAGAAGATACTGCAAGTGAAGAAATTTCACCTCAGTGAAGGGCTTGGTGAATATGTCTGCAACCTGATCAATTGTCTAAACATACTGTATGTCGATGATGTTTTCATGTATCAACTCCCGTATGAAGTGCATGTGAATCTCAATGTGCTTCATTCGTTGATGTTGAACTAGATTTCTACAAATTGAGATAGTGCTCATGTTGTCACATTAGATAATGGTAGGCTCGCCGAAAGTGGATGCCAAACTCTGTCAAGATACCCTGTAACCAAACAACTTCTGTGGCAACATTAACTGCTCCTTTGTATTTTTCTTCTGTCGATGATATTGCAATGGCGTTTTGCTTCTTGCTGGACCAACTGATAGGACCTGAACCAAGAGTGAAACGTAGCTGGCGTAGACTTCCGATGATCTAAATCACCGACCAAATCGAGTATGTAAATCCAACCAAGTCAATCTTAGTCCCTCCTAAGTAATGAATCACATCGGTGTGAGTGCCATGAACATAGTGAAGGATCTGATTTGCTAATTTTAAATGCAGCTCATCAGGCTCCTGCATAAATCTAGACATGATCCCGACAACATATGAAAGATCTGGTTGAGTGTGAGTAAGGTAGATCAAGCTCCCCACCAACCGCCGATAAAAGGTACCATTAACCAAGGGGAAGAGCAATCAGAAACCAACTTGACCCCGGAAAGAAAAGGAGTAGGTGAGGACTTTAAATTAGACATGTGAAATCAAGCAAGCATATCAAGAGAGTACTTAGGCTATGAGATCATAATTCCCGAGTCGATTGTGAAACTGGATCCCAAGAAAGTAATGAAGCAATCCTAAGTCGACATGGAGAAGTTGTTGGTGAATGATATCTTCATAGAAACAATGATAGAGGAAAAGCTACCCGTGATCATCAAGTCATCAACATAGATAACAAGAATAAGCATGGAGTCATCCTGCCATAGAATATACACATTTGGGTCAGAGTGACACCGAGTGAACCCTGATGCAAGTAAAAAGGAGTCCATCTTGGCATACCAAGCCCGAGGGGCTTGTTTAAGGCCGTAGAGAGACTTCTTTAACTTGCAAATGAGGGATGGATCATGGACATAACCCGAGAGGTTATTCCATATAGATCTCTTCCTATAGGTCCCCATGAAGGAAGACACTCTTAACATCCATCTGGTGGACTTCCCATCTATTAGTGGCAACGATGGCAAGGGTCAGTCGAATGGAAGTCATATTCGCAACCGCAGCAAAGGTTTCCGAGTAATCAACCCCAGCTACCTGGGAGAATCCCTTAGCTACAAGTCACGCTTTATACTTCTCAACTTCTCCATTGGCTCCATACTTTGTTCGATATATCCACCTACACCGATTGATTTTTCTTCCTTTCGGAAGAGGGGTAAGATCCCAAGTGTCATTCTTTATGAGTGAGGAATACTCCTCATCCATAGTAGAATCCCACTCAGGAATCCCGAAGCTTCCTGGAAAGATGGTGGATCAGAAGTAGAGGTAAAGAAGGAGTGGGGTCCAACGAAACTCGAGTGAGTACGTATCTCATCTGAAGGATCTCCAACTAAATATCCAACACTCTGTAAAGTTTTCCGGCCCAAAGAGGTCTCGAAGGTTCAAGCTCAGAGTCGGAAGATTCTTCACTCGAGTGAGAAGGGACATAGTCCACATCATCACTACTGTCGAATCAAAAGAATTAGAAGTTTGAGGAGAGGGAGGAGTAGGCGAGAGGAGGAACTCACTCAATAACATCATCATCTGACGAGTAAAAATCTAAATCAGTGGGCAAAATAACCTCAGTGGAAGTCAAAGTCAAGGACAACTCATCAAAATTCACACTCCTCTCAATATAGAGCTCATGGGTAGTAGGGTTCAACAATCGATATCCCTTCACGCCATCCTGGATACCCAACCAAGATACAAGGTTTGGATTGTGGATCCCATGCCTTGTGTTTCTTCTTGGGAATCCTAGCCATAGCCTTTGATCCGAAGACTCAAAAGTGCTCAACATCAGGCTTGTGTCCAAACTAGGCTTCAAAGGGTGTCATCCCTCTTACGCCTTGTGTGGAACACAATTATGAATGTAACAAGCACAATTCGAGAGATTCAAATTTAATCTTTGCGGAGGAAGGGACCTCGAGTGAACCATACAAGTAGCCATCTCCTTTAGAGTTTCTTTCTTTCTTTCTGCAACTCCATTTTGGGAAGGGCTGTAAGAAATCGCATGTTGCAAAGCAATCCCCTCGTAAATCTGAAATCCTCAAACCTATTGCTCACATACTCTCCTCCATTGTTAGTTTGAAGAACCTTGATAGACTATTCTTCTTTTTCTCATCAAGAGCCTTATAGTTTTGAAAATGCTCAAACACTTTAGACTTAAGCTTAAGAAAATATACCCTAGTATAACATAAAAATTCATCAATGAAGGTTATTATATATAGAGCTCTAGTGAAAGAAGGAGATGGAAAGGGGCGAAACATCACTATAAACAAGATCCAAGGACAAGTAGCTCTCCGAATTTTCCCTTATCAAAGTTTTTTTCAGGGTGCATCCTATTTCACCTTATTCTAGAGCGTTTCTTCGAATGTTGACAAAACAGATAAGGGTAAAGGGCTAGGAGGAATACCTGTTAAGATGCTGGTTGTAGGTTGTTATGCGCGTATGAATTCTGAATCCACACTGATCGTGAGACCTTCCTTTTTTCTTGGAGGAACTACATGAAATGGAAAACAAGACCACCAAATAACAATTAAATAGTATATGCGGTGGGTGCCTGCGTGTCTTGGATCCGGAAGTGTGATACTTCCTAGATGGCTATCAATCCACTGTTTAAAACAACTTAATGCTAACAATAAAGGAAATACTACTATAGTTAAAATGATTTAGGTATCTCATTCATCTACAATAAGAAAATGGTCGAGGTACTTGAGTGCGGGTTAGGGTGAGATTCAGGCGGTTTGGGTATTTGGTGAATTTTTAGAAGCTCTGCTTCTTGGTTTCTAGTAAAAGACACAAAGACTTATGTTGGTCTAGTATGACTGATGTCAGTTTAGGTTAACCAATGACGGTTGTGGGTAACCGGTGTCGGTATGCTCATGGTACAAGAAACTTAGTAAAATGGGGTGGGGTGACAAATCTGAGGCTAGATGGGAATGAAAGGGCAATGACAGGGTTCGTGTGGGTCTCAGGTATGCACAGGAATGATTAAAATCTGGATATGGGTAGTTCAAGGGTATGGGTAAAGGATGGTCAAGTTTACATGGAGGTAAAATGGTGGTGGAATTCAAAATGAGGGCAGAAACTAGTAACAACAACAAAAGAATCTACCAAATTATAAATGGACAAATGCTAGTTAACAAATCATTTACCATTTGTACGAGCTTGATGTCTGGTTGGTAATGGTGGGTGATCAAATGTAATGAACTTGATGTAGTTCTGGAACTTCCCCGGATGCTCCCGTGAAGGCAAAATGACATTGTGGTTGCTTTAGGTAATGGCTATGGATGATATGATGTGCATGCTAATACTAGTTCTACTTACATACACTGGTTTTGTCACTTGTTCTCAAAAGATGTGTTCACCTCTAAATAATGTGCCAACCTCGAAATAAGGTTATTTTCGGGGTTAAATGGTAACCGGATTTATTCGGGGTTGACTAGCAATAGTTTAGGGTGACCGTCGGTTAGGGTGGGATTTCCTAGGTTTTCTAAAATGGGTGAATCCTTATGATTTTCTTGGATCTCGCCCATTTTGACCCCACGGAATAGAACTGAAACCTCCTTCTAACGGGAGGGAATGTGGTTAGAGGGAATATAGGATTTGATTTTTAGGGTTTGGGTAGGTCTTAGTTAGTTATGGAAACATACTAAGAATAGGTCTTAGAATGAGGTGGCTAAGTGAGGTGGATGTGTGGGAGTTATCCAATTAATATATTTAAATAATAGATATTATAAGCTCATGATTAATTTAATTTAATTAATTAAATTAATATTAGCTTAAAGAAAGGGGCCATGGTTAGGTGAATGTGTTCAAGGTGTTTATTTGACAAGAGACTAATGAGAGTGTGACCCAATTTTGGTGTCTACATTTTGTCCCATCGTGTAGCTTGTATTAGTAAAGCGATGCGAGACAAAAATAAGATGTGGCCCCATGTGTGGGTGAAGGTGATCCCCTCAAACTAGGAGCGACGAGGCATAAGGAAGAATCGGTGAGTGGTTTGATAAAAGGTGAATGTGATGACAAGGAAGGTGGGCAAATGGGGTAAAAAAGGGAAAGAGGTCCACTCGGGCAATCTATGTAATGGGTCGGGGTCAAAGGTAGTAACAAAAAAAACACACGCACATGTATAAATTGTAGCATAGCACCATGTTGAAAAGCATGCAAACTCTACATTGTCTAAGGTCGATAGGTTTATCCAAAAATGTTGAGGTGATTACGGTATCCAAGGTATATTAAATATGGTCAAGCAAACAGATGCGGTCGTGCAAAGGAGCGTTTTGGTGTGTTCCAAAGACACCAAAGGTTGGAGTCAAGATAAACAGTCACGCAAGAGGAAAGGTAAGGTCATTAGGTCAACAACATAGGTAATAGTTTCACAAGGTATGGTGGGCACATGAGGTCATAGGTCACTAGCAATGTTCCAGGTCCAAGTATCTAGATCACTGCAGTGCGGGTAGGGCCAAGGGATGGGCAAATAACAAGTCCCCAACTCGAGGATGGGGTGAGGGGTGATCAGGGGATCATTTTTGAAAGGTCCCTAAACATCCCTAAATGGTGTCGATGTAGAAGATCATCTTGAGAGATTTCCAACGACCGTAAGAATGTGATAAACGGACATCGGGAGCTCTAGATATGTCTGGTCAAAGTTCACCAACAGAAAAAGTCAACTCTGGTCAATTGGTCAATATTGGACCAAAGCCACCGCGACACGTGGCAAAAAGGAAAAAGGAGTTGTTTATTGGTTTTCGATCACCGGTCTTCGACGAACGTAAAAATGGTGCACGGGAACAAGATGCTCAACTTTTATTATGGAGGGGAGCCCGGCCGCCGTGTGGACTATGGTATTATCGCCAACATGGTGGGTCCACAAGCCACCACGTGGCTTGCCACCACTCATCGAATTAAGTTAATTATTTCGGGAGATGACAAGTGGACTACATGATGATCAGTTAATTATTTCTATACCACATTATATGGGTCAAAATTTTATCATCTTGGTAAGTTCACTTACAAATCAATTTCCATGCCACATGACTAAGTGGGGTGGGTTTTATTATAATAGCCATGTATTAATGGTTAGAAATTACCCACATGCCATGCACGGAGGACCACGTGGAAGGAGAGGAAGCGGTGTAGGGCTTAAAGCCATGCGTGGATGTTTCCACGTGAAGGATGGAGTGGGTAAGGGTTAATAAAACCTTACCCAAATTTAATGGCGCCAAATGTGGGATATCCCACTTAAATAAGCAAACTGCCCCACTTCTCCTTAGCCACTCATTTGGGATTTTATCCCTTAAAAAATGCAAATCAGCTAAAATGGGTATTAATCCCTTTTTATACATAAATCACTTGAAATGGGAATTTTATCCCAAATTTCATGTACGGGTTTAGGCTAATTTTAGCCTAGGATTATATGCAAAGGCATTATTCAAGGGCCCTAAAATTGTATAAATAGGGTACCTAGTTCATTGTAATGGACACACACAGATCCCAAGCTTATTATGTGTTAAGCTTATTGTCGGGACACACATTAGTCCAATTGTTAAGCTTATTTGTGGATGTGTCCACAAGTATTGTGTATTGGCCTATTATTTTAGGCAATCGTAGATGAAATATTTGTGATTGGGAGTAAATTATAAACTACCCAATAGGCCCATTGAGCCACACCAATTACTTGCAAATCCTGGATTGTCGACCGGAGTGCTAGCTTCGCATTGATAGCGTCGGGAAGGCTGATCGAAGCCGAAGGAGATTGTGCATTAGGAAGGTGAAGAACAATTCGACTGATCATCGGAAGTTTTTCGAAGAACTGGTGTATTGATAGACAAGGAAAATTTCGTTAGGTTTTGTTGTGAAAGTACTATTGTAACTTACAAGTTTTGACTAGTGGAACGTTCGACCACGAACCCAGAGGGCGTAGGCAATTGCGAACTCGTAATCAATCTTTGTGCAATTGTCATTATTGTCTTGCATTATTTTTAAATTGGTTACTTAAAAGGAGTAAATTATCAAAGCAAATAATTAAAGCCTATAAGGGTCCAAGATCAGGTAGTAATAATCTGATTATTTTCGGATCAAGTTTGGTATCAGAGCTGGTAATCAACACCTGCAAACTTACTAATCTCTGAAGCAAGTTGGTATCAAGCAGTTAATCGATGCACAAAGGTTGCTTTGTGAGGATGGCATTGGCTTGACTTCTATATTTCCAGATTGGTGGGATAGACTGAGAGACAGGTTTACCATACTCAGTAATTTTCTCGCATTTCTATTTGGATGATTCCATTATATCTCATATGCAGATAAAACCATAAACTATTGTGTTAGGTAGAATGTATTGGTAAGACCCCTTTGAGGGAAACGTTTGTATACATCTAACTAGACATGGCACATTAGTTAAAGACCCAATTCTGGGAAATGTTTGTACTCTGTTATACTTGCATTAGTAAGACCCCCGGAGGGAAATTATTTTGGTGATTTTGCTAACACCATAAAATGCAGTATATTTTCCTTGTTTAGTCATTGTTCTAGCAGGGAGGAGACAAATGAAGTCAATCCACATTGCGATGCAGTGGAGAAGACCAAGTACATAAGCCACCAAGTAGGAGAAATTTCGTGACAGGTTTACCATGCAAAATTATTTTCCTATAGAATTGGTATTTTAAGCTTATTGTACAAGACTCCAAAAATGGAGCATTTTTACAACTAGTTCTACATGATGTATTAGGATATAATTTCCTTACACTTGTATTTGAAAGTTGTAAAAAAGAGACCCTATTAGGGGCACCTATCTCCTAATCAGCTTGTGAGTACCTGTTACAGCTTGGACACAGGAATTAACTCATATAAAGCTTGGAGATTGATCTGCCATTTGTGTAGACAATAGAGTTCACAGAGATCAGCTCGAAACTTCATTCTGTGTAGAGGCATTGTGACCGTGCAGTAGAATGGTAGCTGAATCACCGTTGGCATTGATGTCGGTCGGAACTTCATTCTGTGTAGAGGCATTGTGACCGTGCAACAGAGTGGTACCTGATATTGTATGTCAACAAGCAGAGCTCTCAAAGGATTAGCTCGAACATCATTCGGTGTCAAGGCATTGCGACCACACATACGAATGGTAGCTGATCAACAGACTTAGCATCATGCATTGGAGGCTTGAGGTCTTGCAAGAGGCTTAGCATCATGCATCGGAGGCATTGAGGTCTGTAATAGACTTAACATCATGCATTGGAGGCTTGAGGTCTTGAAAGAGGCTTAGCATCATGCATCGGAGGCTTTAAGGTCTGTAACAAACTTAGCATCATGTATCGGAGGTGTTGAGGTCTACAGAGACTTAGCATTGTGCATCGGATGCTCGAGGTCTTGAAAGAGGCTTAGAATCATGCATCGGAGGTGTTGAGGTCTACGAGAGACTTAGCATCGTGCATCGAGGCTCAAGGTCTTGAAAGAGGCTTAGCATCATACATCGGAGGCGTTGAGGTCTCAGTGATAGACTTAGCATCATGCATTGGAGGCTTGAGGTCTTGAAAGAGGCTTAACATCATGCATTAGAGGCGTTGAGGTCTGTAAAGGGACAAGGCATTGTCCATCACCGACATCGGATCAATCAAAGCTCTACGTAACATGGAGTTCCTTCAAACTAGTTTGGATTATGCGGAATCAACTCGGAACCAGGAGCTATGTTATAGAGTCAAAGAAGATCCTTGTTGTTAGATATCAAGAATCTTAGCACCACATAGAATGAGCGTTGAGGTTTCATTCATAAACTTAGCACCATAAAGCGGAGGCGTGGAGGTCTTCTTCGGATATTAGAGTGGCACATCGGAGGTGTCGTGGGCCCATAACCCATAAGTCCAAGGATCGAAGCAGAGTTATCGAAGTGAGAAGGTTGGAGGAGAAGACCCAAGGGTCTACTATAACAAAGACTTCCGAGGTGGCAGCAGAGTTTTTCGAAATCGGACAATATGGAAGCTTTTTGGGACAAAAGCTTTTCTTAAGTGGGGAGGTGTGATCGGGGATCATTTTTAAAGTTCCCTAAACATCCCTAAATGGTGTCAGTGCAGAATATCATCTCGAGAGCTTTCCAACAACTATAAAAACGTGAAAAAGAGACATCGGGAGCTCTAGATATGTCTGGTCAAAGTTCAGTCAACGGGAAAGTCAACTCTGGTCAACTGGTCAATATTGGACCAATGGCACTATGACATGTGGAGAAAAGGCAAAAGGGAGTTGTTTATTGGTTTTCGATCACCGGTCTTTGATGAACGTAAAAATGGTGCACGGGAACAAGAGGCTCAACTTTTATTACGAAGGGGAGCCCGACCGCCATGTGGACTATGGTATTATCGCCAACATGGTGGGTTCACAAGCCACCACGTGGCTTGCCACCACTCATCGAATTCAATCGATTTGCCTATCGGGAGATGATAAGTGGACTACATGATGATCAAGTTAATTATTTCTATACCACATTATATGGGTCGAAATTTTATTATCTTGGTAAGTCCACTTACAAATCAATTTCCATGCCACATGACTAAGTGGGGTGGGTTTTATTATAATAGCCATGTATTAATGGTTAGAAATTACCCACATGCCATGCACGGAGGACCACGTGGAAGGAGAGGAAGCGGTGTAGGGCTTAAAGCCATGCGTGGATGTTTCCACGTGAAGGATGGAGTGGGTAAGGGTTATTAAAACCTTACCCAAATTTAATGGCGCCAAATGTGGGATATCCCACTTAAATAAGCAAACTGCCCCACTTCTCCTTAGCCACTCATTTGGGATATTATCCCTTATCAAATGCAAATCAGCTAAAATGGGAATTAATCCCTTTTTATACATAAATCCGCCCAAATGGGAATTTTATCCCAAAATTCATGTACGGGTTTAGGCTAATATTAGCCTAGGATTATATGTAATTGCATTTTTCAATGGCCCTAAAATTGTATAAATAGGGTACCTAGTTCATTGTAATGGACACACACAGATCCCAAGCTTATTATGTGTTAAGCTTATTGTCGGGACACACATTAGTCCAATTGTTAAGCTTATTTGTGGGATGTGTCCACAAGTATTGTGTATTGGCCTATTATTTTAGGCAATCGTAGATGAAATATTTGTGATTGGGAGTAAATTATAAACTACCCAATAGGTCCACTGAGCCACACCAATTACTTGCAAATCCTGGATTGTCGACCGGAGTGCTAGCTTCGCATTGATAGCGTCGGGAAGGTTGATCGAAGCCGAAGGAGATTGTGCATCAGGAAGGTGAAGAACAATTCGACTAATCATCGGAAGTTTTTCGAAGAACTGGTGTATTGATAGACAAGGAAAATTTCGTTAGGTTTTGTTGTGAAAGTACTATTGTAACTTACAAGTTTTGACTAGTGGAACAGTTCGACCACGAACCCGGAGACGTAGGCAATTACCGAACTCCGTAATCAATCTGTGTGCAATTGTCATTATTGTCTTGCATTATTTTTAAATTGGTTACTTAAAAGGAAGAAATTATTGGCAAATAATTAAAGCCTATAAGGGTCCGAGATAAGGTAGTAATGATATGATTATTTTCGGATCAAGGGGGTCGAAGGATACATGCACAAAGATAAGGAGAAGTGTCTAAGTGAAGTGGGTGTGAGGTAAGAAAGGATGTAGGTAAAAAATTGGAGGTAAGGGAGTAGGAAAAATTGAAGCAGGTAAACCGATGATGGTTTGAAGCTACCGATGTCGGTCTCAATCGACCGATGATGGTAAGCTAGGGCACAAGACCGATGTCGGTTAGATTAAACTGATGCCGGTTAGGTCGGGGTTGTTATAAAAAGAGAAAAATCCATGTTTTTTCAATTCATGTCTTTTGCAAAAGAGGAGAAAATAACAGAGGAGAGAGAAAAAGGGTGGAAAGTGACCGAGTGAGACGGAGGATGAGGTTGGCGAGCTACGTGGTTGGTGATAGGTGGTCGATAGGTGGATTCACGTGCTGAGTTGGATCGATTGGAGTGGATTGAGTGGCTAGAGAGTGAGAGGTCATTTGGTGATGGCAGAAGCAAGAGAGGGATCGAGGGGACCACCAAATTCAATGGCCTTAGGTACCACCATGCAAAGCGCAAAGACACATGAGGTAAGATTCAATCTCTCCATGTTTGTTTTAATGAAATTGATAGAAATTTGGGTTGGGGAAAGATGGGTTTAGGGGGAAATTAAATTTGAATTTGAGGGGGAAATTGGGTAAAAGAGGGACAAGGGAGGGTGGGAATAGGTAGTATGCTGGGTGGGAAGGATTGTAGGTTAGAATGGGGGTGAGGAGGTGAGGAATGAGAAAGAAATGGGAAAGCTAGGGCACGTTGCCACAGGTGTCACCGCGATAGTGACTGATGTAAGTCGAATGTTGACTAGGAGTCGGTGGTGTATAGCCGAGATCGGTCGGGATGAGGTGACCAATGTCGGTTATGGGTAAACCGTGGTCGGTATGGGAGGATAAAACACTTTCCTAAACAAATGTGGAATAAGGAAGGGTTTGGGAGGTTGGGTCCAAGTGTCGAGACTTGTGGGTAAATAGGTAAGGTCGGGAGTGTAAAAGAGGGAGGGGATGTTGGGTTGGGTAGGTTGTGGGTAAGTAAGATGATGATGACAATCGGTTCGGGTTAGGTAGGTAGGTAGGTAGGTAGGTTAGGGTGGGGTAGGTAGGAAGGGGAGGGTTGGGTAGGTAGGTTAGGTTGAGGTAGGGTAGGAAAAGTAGTGATGTAAAAATGGGTAGGGAAGTAGGTGCAGTACGGGTGATGGTAAAAATAATTGGTTTGTGAATAATGTGATCATTTTGGTTGGATGCGGTGAGAGGTTAGTTGAGAATGCGAGACAGGTACCACCCTATTCGTGACAAAGCGAGGCGCGGCGATAGCCGAGGAGCTGCGGCATGTTGAGGAGGTGGGCCTAAGTGGGGTCTGACGCCACCGCATGCATTCCAGAATCGAGTTTGATGGTCGCCCTCATCGATAGATGGGATTCGGTGATCAACACATTCCACCTCTTGACAAGTGAGATAACAATCACCCCAAGGACGGCGTGTTTAGGATCCTGTGGTTACCTATATTGGGTATGCAGGTATATTCGATCTCCTTAGAGGCATCAGAGGAGTTGATGCTGATTGTATTTGGTGAGGGGGTGGCAGAGATGACATTTCACAGTGTGATCCTGAGCTATGGAGAGATGTACCTAGCCCGTCCAGAGGAGACAAGACTAGTAGTACTACCGATGGAGGTAGTTTGCTACTTTGCACTACCGGATGCGAGAAGGTGGGAGATTCCCATGATCTTTGATGGGAGTATTACATGACATGATGATGGAGAGGACCCAATTTTCTGGGTGCCAACATTCATGGTGCAGTTATATAGAGAGCTATGGGCTTATGGGCAATCATGCCACGTGCTTTAGCCTATGTTGCACATTCATTCTTCATTGTTGGGCCTATGAGGACATTTTCCGTGTGCATCCGGTGGTATGCCCAGTAGATGCCTTTCACCGGGTTTTGTGTGGGTGGGGTACAGGTGATGGGTGCCTGTGATGGGAGAGTAGGGATCGACAGGGATACACATGATGTAGCATATTACCAGAGGCTACTGGGGGGATTTTTCGGGGTAGATATTATATGAAGGTCGTATGTAGGTTATCCCTCCTACAATTAGATGGATGATGAGCTAGCTAGACTTCATTTACTTAGATGGATAAAGGTGCGTCATGCAGAGAGCATGAGATGATCCCCGTAGATAGGGTCGATAGTATTTCGGACCACTATAGGATATACCACCACTACAGGATATACCACCACCCTTCTCACAATACTAGAGGATGATGTGGAGAGACCACTACCACTTCCACAACCAACAGTACCTATCAAGCACGAGGAGCAAGTTATAGACCGGTGGATTGATGATGCCAGAGTGACGGACATGTATAGGTGGTGGTGGGCGGTCCACCTATGAGTAGTACCTCCCAAGCCCACGTGCGATTTAGCCACCATCACTATGTAGAGAGATGCCCTACAAGGCGGTGGTGACCCTTATTACCCAAATTGGGGATGGTACAGGGCAATTAGTAGCATCGAGGCAAAGGTGGCTGCATTGCATGCATGCACAAGTGGCGATCATGAGTCCACATGGCCCAGGGTGGAGATGGGGATGGTGATGATGGTCAGGTGGCATCCCACGGGAACATGTTACATGTTTGTAAGGGTAGCTAGCCATTACACGAAGGCGCAGTTATTGGGTTGCGAGGCAATTAGCAACTACAGCACAAATCCAAACCTTATAGGCCCGATACGAGCACATGGGCGGCGATAACACCACCATAGGCACCGGACAGGTCCCAATTTATAAGTAAGGGCGATGCGAGGGACAGAGGCTGATGGGGCCACCTCAGACAGTACCTCTAGCTAGGTTACGAGAGGCTCAAGATGAGGCCAAGTATTATCAGGACCAGTTGATGGTGGCAGGGATAGATTGTCTATCATATGCAGAGTATATGGCACAACAGGCCTCGAGTGAGAGGACCAGATCTCGAGACTCATAGCGTGGAGAGCACAGGGGGCCATCGAGCCCCAGAGACATGATCAGGGTGAGGCCACGAGTTCATGGAGGCCAACTCCAGGTGATTTACTAGCAGGGGCCCAACCATGACCCATGGCAGGCGGTGCGATGCTATCGAGCCTTGGACAGGAGTAGAGGAGGAGACATGCAAGACCGAGATGGAGGATATCCGGTAGGATGATGCCTGAGGCACATCCTTTTATTTTGATGTATTTTATTCATTTTTGATATATACCACCTATGTCTTGAAGACAAGTGAGGATGTACGAGAGTTTTGCATATTTTTGATCATATACTAGCTGCGTGCAAAGATGGTGAGGTCGTATATGAGATTTTGAGAGATGTGACTATATGTACCAGATCATGCGTGCTTTGAAGATATTTGAGATTATGTATATGGAGACATACATTTGGATATTTTTATTTATAGAGGTGATGATGATGATGATTATGATCATTATGTGTATACATGGTTGTAGTTATCTTGCTATGTTGATGTGTATATGTTAGGAAATTAAGTAGTGTAGGCATGATAGAGTCAGGTCATAGGCATGGATCGAGTTAGGTTGTAGGCATGGTTAAGTCAGGTTGTGGTCTAGGCATGGATTGAGTCAGGTTGTAGGCATGATTGAGTTAGGTTGTAGGCATGGTGGAGTCAAAATTGGTTGAGGTTGTAATTCATTAATTTGTGTAATGAATGATGATATGGGTCATTGTTAAGATGTTTTATAATACATGCATGATAGTGGTAAATAAATGGTAGACATGATGAATGGATGTTGGATGATGATAAAGGTGGAAAACCATTTGTTGTTTGTTGGTTTTTAATTTCCAATTATTGATATAAAAGAAATCTAACAAGGGTAGATCATGATTTGAAAAAAATGAAAGGTGAATAGGTTAGGGTTAGAGAGTGGACGAGCTAACCTCTAAGGGCCCCATGCCCTGGGAGTACTACCTACATAGTCCCAGAGAAAAAGGAACCTCAAGACGATGTAGTTCTCCCATAAGCTAGGGAAGAATGCGAGGAGGTATGAGAATGAGTTGGTAGGTTTTAGGAATGATTGAGTCTAGGTCTGTCAGGTATGGGTGGATTGTGGGCACATTGGTAGAGGTGATGTTGAGTGTTGTGGAAGAAGAAGATGACCCAAAGGTAAGCATCAAGGACCAAGTCCTGTATAAGGTAATCAATACGTAATAAGGAAGGTTAAAAGATAAGAGGAGGCAAGAAAGCCACCTGATTGGTTAGGATCATAATGAGTAAGTCATACCTGAGATAGGCTTGATGAACATAAGACCCTAAAGACATTGCATGATTGATTATTCTAAAGGTGTAAAGTAGTCGCATGACCACCAAATTTCATGGTTCCACGAGGTCCCTTGAGGCGGTAGGAAATGAAAGTGTAAATGGTAAGAGGGTGAAAAGTGGTTAGTTTTTATATGGTACTAGGTAGCATGCCTTTGTAGCAAGAGATCCAAGGTCACAATGGGCAAGTCCATGACTAAAAGGTTGTTTGTTTTAATTGATGTTTGAGATAGATTGATTGATGCGGGAAGTCTATATGGGATGAGGAAATTAACTCCTTGAGGTATTCATGAAGTTGATCGATGCGGGAAGCTTTAGATTCTCTCTCTTTATTATTATTTTTTAAAGAGCTTTACATAGTTGTCCTTCGAGGGAGAAGTATATTTATAGCAGTGATTATAAAGAGAAAGATGTCATTTTGAGGGAGTCATCTCTTTATTGGAAATTTGACTCGAGGATTTGGATCCCATGTGAGGGATTTTAAGTCATGGAAAAGACTAAGGTGAAGAATAGGATTCTTATTCGAAAACAGGTGAAATGACCATGAGATCTCATCTAAAAGTAGATGGAAAGTATCCATGAGAATCATGATATGTGCAATAGCGCTATGGTACACATAATTAAGAGAAGATAAAAAGTGATGGGTACGCACATGATCCTTATTTAATCGTTGGTGATGGTGTAGGAAGTGGATAATGCTCAAGCGGCAGAGCATGGAAAGAGGCAAAAGGTGAGGTAGGACTAAAATTCAACAATAAAATGGTCGAGGATGCAAGGCGTTAAAGGGATCAAGTTTGGGTTTTCCTCGAGTGAAGATAAATGATAAGCACTTGATCCATACATATGAGTCACGATGTATGGTCCTAGCCAATTAGGAGCAAATTTACCTCGTTTACTTTTTTCTACTTTGGTTACATGTTGATTTTCTTTCACGAGGTCACTTACGTGGAAGGTTCATTCATGGATGTGTTTTTCATAGCACGTTTGATATGTTTTTGGTAAAATTGCAGATGGTCAAGAGCATTAAAATGATGTTCGTATAGTAACTCAAGTTGTGTTAAATATTCCTGACAAAAGTCATCATTAGTGAGCATGTCATGGAGAGAAATGCAGAGTGAGGGAATCTAGATTTTGAGAGGTAGAACATCCTCTGTGCCGTAGACCCAGGAGAAAGGGTGTGGCGAAGAGTGGAAGTACGAGATACTAGTGCGGTATGCCCACAGGTGAAAGGAATGTGCATATGCCAGTCCTTCCCAAATCACACACAGGGTTCATTAGCTAGGCAATATCCTAGCACGTGGGTTCATATTGAGGTAATTAAAATTAATAAAATTAAACTCAATATACCGGTAGACATGAGGGGGTGAAAGGGTTTAATTTATTAATGTTTTGAATCAGGTATTGGGGGTAGGTTAGAGAGATGGGCCAAAGGAAATAGAGGTTTACTTTTAATATAAAACTAAAATGTTTGAACCCTAGTTTTTAAACGTAAATACCTTAAAATTGCAAAAGGAGTGTGGTCATAAATTAAATTATAATCTCTTTTTAATAAATAAATCTAGATTCTTAACCAAGAAATAATAAGATGGTAGAAAACTAGAATTGAGTATGCTTTTCAACACAAGTGATATTATTTTACCATCTTAATTATTTGAAGAAATATTGATAAATGCATAAAGCTTAACATATATAAGGTGACTTGTAATATGTATTCAATGGCTTCAACTATCTTTCAAAAGGAAATGCATATTAAAAAAATTGAGTGAGAAATATAATATATTTTTGTCTAATATATTAGGGTAGAAATAAAAAGGGGTAAATAAAATTGTAATTGAAAAATGGGTAAGTAAGGTACATGGAAAAAATAGGGGGTATTTTCATTCTAATAATATAACAGGAGGGGGTATTATCAATTGAATAATTAGAGGTAGAAACTAGAATTAAGGGTATTCTTTAATACCCTTCGAACACACGTGCTATACCATACTTTTACTAAGTGAATCCCCCGTGTTCCCAGTATCGTTAACCGGTTTCATGATAATTTTGTTCAGGGTTTTTTTGGTGGATTCGACTTGGCCATTAGTCTGTGGGTAATAAGGTGATGAGACAATCAGCTGAATGCCAAAGGCATCACAATTTTTTGCAAGGTTTTATTTTTGAATTGTTTGCCATTATCAATGATGAGGCGATGTGGGACACCAAAGTGATAGATGATGTGATGATTGATGAACTCACATATTTTCTTGGATTTCATGGAAATGAGAGGTATGGATTCAACCCATTTTGTGTAGTATTTTGTAGCGGTGATGATCCATTTATGTTGTTGAGAAGAATGGGGATTGATCTCTCCAACAAGATCCAAACTCCATTGAGAGAAGATCCAAAGGTCACGTGTGACCTGTAAGGCATGACTGGGTGTATGGTGAAGGTCAACATGTTGTTGGCATTTTACACAACACTTGGCGTAGTCGCAACAATCATGGTTGAGGGTCGACCAATAATAGCCTAGGTGAAGAATACACTTAGCAACAACAATGCCACTGAAGTGACCTCCACATACACCATCATGAACTTCCTTAATGGTATAAGGAATTTTGGAACTCGTAAGGCACCATAAGAGAATGCCATCAAAGCCACATTTATAGAGGAGGCCACCCATGATGATGTAACGAGAGACCTTTTTAAGAAAGGCCCATTGTCCATTACGAGTGAGGTCGGGAGGTAAGATGGAACGGGAAAGGTAGTTTGAGTATTGTTTATACCAAAGGTCACTCGGGTCAGGGGTAGCGGTTCTAACAGCATTAAACCTCACGCAAAGAAATAAGAGGGTGATTGGAGTCTTTGTATGGTGACAAAGATTTTGGAATCAACCAAAGAAACAAGGATTTGAGAAGCCAAGAAGGCCATGGTATCTACAAATTTGTTGGTTGAATGTGGGATGGTTTGAAGGGCGTAGCGGTCAAAGGTGGTCAAAAGTATGTCTACATGATGTTTATACTTTTGAAGTGTCTCATTACGACATTGGTATATACCATTGACTTGGTTTAAAACCAATTGGGAGTCACCAAAGATGTTGATGGATTTGACATCCAAGGCATAGGCAACTTAGAGACCTAATACAAGCGCTTCATATTTGACAATATTATTTGTACAATCAAAATCTAGTTTGAAAGACAAAGGCATGGGTTCACCATCAAATGGAATGAGGATAACTCCTGCCCCACCACTACGTTGACACTTGGAACCATAAAAGAAGAGTGTCATCCGGTATGCGAGCTTGTTCAAGGAAAAGGAAGCAACCGACTCATATAGAATGTCAAAATTAGAAGGTTAATCCCCGGAAATAGGTGCGTCAGCCAATTGATCGACAATGGCTTGGCCCATGATGGAATTTTGATGGATAAATTCGAGGTCCAGGTTGGCCAAAAGCATAAGCCAACGTGTGGCACATTGATTTTGGTAAGGTTTGGTATACATGAAGTGTAGGGGGTTGGTGTTGGTCACAACATAAGTTTTTGATTAAGTAGGTAATGGCAGAGTTTTGTGGCAATGAAAACTAAGGCTAAGTAGATTTTTTCGGCATGGGTGTATCGGGTTTCATAGTCTAGAAGAGTACGGCTTATGTAATAAACCGCATGCTCCCTATGTTGTTCATCGCGATGAGCGAGCATGGCCCCCAAGGAGTGATTGGTAGCTGAGATGTATGGTAGAAGGGTTGATCGTCATTAGGTGGAATGAGTGCGGGTAGTTGGAGAAGGTTTTTTTAAGGCATCAAAATATTTTTTGTAGTCATTATCCCATTTAAAGGAGACATCCTTCTTGAGAAGATGATGAAATGGTTGACATCGATCTAAAAATTGCAAGATGAAACGGTGAATAGAGTGCAACTTACCTTGCAGGCTACATAGTTGCCTAAGATTAGTTGGCGGAGGGATTTCAAGAATATCCTTGACTTTAACACGGTTAACTTCTATACCACGTAAGGAAATGATAAATTCCAAGAGCTTTCTTGAGAGAACCACGAAGACACACTTCTTGGGTTGAAGGTGAATCCAATATTTAATAAGGTGGTCAAAGATGGTTTTTAGGACGGTGAGGTGCTTGGAGCAGCGTTTAGATTTGGCCGGAGATCATCTACCTAATCTTCTAATATACAAAGTGCATGATGTCATGGAAGATATAAGTCATATCCCATTGATAGGTGGCCCCAACATTTTTAAGGCCAAAAGGTATGACTTAGTAGTATAAGGTCCCCCAAGGGTGATGAATGCAATTTTGTGTTGATCCTCCGAGGTAAGTAAGATTTGGTTATAACATGAGAAGCCATCCATGAGTGATGGTATCTCGTGACCAAAGGTAAGGTCAAGGTCAACGGTTGGTCAATACCGTAGTAAGGAAAGTTGTCTTTTGGGAAAGCTAGATTGAGATCACGTAAATCCATGCAAATGCGGAGTCCCCTGTTGCCTTAGTGACATGGAAAATATTGGAAATCCACCGGGGATAATCAATGGGTAAGATGAAGGGAATAGAAAGGAGGCCCTGAAGTTATTCTTTGACTGAAAGAGCAATGCGAGGGTACATTTTCCTCGGCTTTTGTTTGAAGGGTTTGGCATCGAGAATGGTTATGATATTGTGGACCACTATGGTGGGGTCAATAAAGGGCATGTCTGTATAAGACCAAGCAAAAGCGTGGTCATGGTTTTGAGAAAGAAAGTAATGGCTTCCTATTCAAAGAAATCTAAAGATTGACCGATCTTTAGGATGTGCGATTTGTCTGAGTATGAATTTTGATTTCAATAGTCGATTAATTTAACATGGTTTACATCTCATATGGTAATGACCGATGAATACATGATTCTTCGAAACCAAGGTAGGTGAGTATAAATTCATCATCTTGACATTGAACAATGTTAATCGAAGGTGTATTGTCATCGATCATTTCGGGATACATGAAAGGAAGAGAGGAATGAGCCTTACCCTCATGTTGATAAGTCGAGGCCCCAAAGAAATGGTGTTTATGAAAAAAAAGTTTGGAGGAATGGATTCTGGATCCATCGACTCTGCTTGGTGAAGGTGGTGATGGTGGTGATGAAGGTGGAGAAGGGATGATGTCTTCAATGAGTTCACTGTGGGCCTTCTTAGTAGATGGTTCTCGCTAAACCCGATACTACTACGGTTGTTATGCTTGTGAGTAGTACATGGAATAACAGTATGGTGGACTTGCTCATAAAATCCAAAAACCAAAACCCTTCCATGCACATCGGTGCGAAAGGTGTGGCGAAACGATGATTGGTGAGTGACCTGGAGGTCGAAGAAAATGGGCAGGTTTGTGATGGTGGTTCAAGTGTGTAAGTTGTAGTATCATGTCCCCCATAGGTGAGATTGGTAGGAAGGTGGGGAGGACCATAAAGGAGTCACTCTCCCATACGGTGATCATACCAAGGGTGTTGGTGAAGGCTTCCGTATTCTTGTGGAGTAAGGAATGTGTTGACATTATATAGGTGATACTCCCCCAGTGAGGCGTTGAAAATGCCTTCGAAGGGATCGGTGGTTTGTATGTGGGTAGCTGGAATAGAAAATGTGTCGAGGTCGATCGGAGGTGGAGGTAACGGATCGGGAGGCCGATGGTTCGGCCATGGAGGTTGTGGCGGTGGGTAGGAATGGAGGATGTAGGTGTGGTTAAGGTAGCAGCTACACTTTGGTGAGGGAGGTGTAGGTGACATGGCTGTGGTTATGGAGGTAGATGCTTTGATGGGTATGAGCACATCATTGGGTCGATAAAGCATGTTGCAAGTTTTGAATGGTGATGGATTAGCCAGAATGGTATATGTGTGTCCTTCATGCTCAAATTTTACACAATGATGCAAAGTGGAAGGAACACAACCCATGACACAAATCCAGTGTCTACCAAGCAACATGTTATATTGAAATTCCCCCTCCAAGACGTAAAATAACTCTGGAACAGTGCGGGGGCCCACACACATGGAGGATGACGGTGCCAAGTGTAGAGGTGATAGCGTCATTGAAGGAATGCAACATGACGAGATGTTTATGCATGTAATTATCAGGTATGCACATTTGAGAAAATGCATGGGAGGATATGATATTAATGCTAGCAACCCCATCAATTATAACACGTCGTACACGTATATCATCGATGTGGATAGAGATGAAGAGGGCTGGATTGGGGACATTGGTTTGGTGCGGTGCGATCTCTTCATCTAAGAAGCTAAGGGATGTTACTTGATGAGTAGTTGGAGGTGTAGATGATGGGGTAATTTGGTGAGAGAGTCTACATGATGGGGTGTGGTAATAGAGGCCACAGGTATAGGATCATTGGGTAAAATGAGGGCAGAAACTAGTAACAACAAAAAAAGAATCTACCCAATGATAAATGGACAAATGCTAGTTAACAAAGCACTTACCGCTTGTACGAGCTTGACGTCTAGTTGGTAATGGTGGGTGATCAAATGGAATGAACTTGATGTAGTTCGGCACTTCCCGCATGCTCCCGTGAATGTAAAATGAATCTTTGGTTTCTTCAAGTCTTGCTATGGATGCTCTGATGCACGTGCTAATGCTGGTTCTGCTTGCATGCAGCTCTGGTTTCGTCACTTATTCTCAAAAGATGTGTTCACCTCTAAATAATGTGCCAACCTTGAAATAAGGTTGTTTTGGGGTTAAATGGTAACTAACAGTGGTTCCGGGTTGATCGGTGACGGTTTAGGGTGACCGCATCGCTTAGGTATGATTTCCTAGGTTTTCTAAAATGGGCAGATCCTTTTGATTTTCTTGGATCTCGCCCATTTTTGCCCATGAGAATAGAATGGAAACCTCCTTCTAACGGGCGGGAATGTGGTTAGAGGGAATATAGGCTTTGATTTTTAGGGTTTGGGTAGGTCTTAGTTAGTTATGACAACATACTAAGAATAGGTCTTAGGGTGAGGTGGCTAAGTGAGGTGGATAGGTGAGGTGGATGTGTGGGTATTATCTAATTAAGATATTTAAATAATAGCTATTATGAGCTCACAGATTAATTTAATTAAATTAATATTAGCTTGGGGTGAAAGGGGCCATGGTTAGGTGAATGTGTTCAAGGTGTTTATTTGACAAGAGACCAATGAGAGTGTGACCCAATTTTGGTGTCTACACACCCCTCGTAAAGAACTTTAGAAAACTTAACTTAGGGTAACCCATTGACCCTTTTTGTTTTGGATCAATTGTTCAAGGTAACAATAATTTAGATGCCCAAAACGCTCATGACATAGCTTGCTAACCTCATTTGCATGAGTGAGCAAGGCATTGGGGGCCAAAATCAAAAGAGAAGTGGGAAAAGGTATACAATCGTGAATGGTGATCCACCTTTCCCTCAGCCACAGTGTAGTCAAAGTTAAGCTCACGAATGATCACTAAGTTAGGACCAAATTCCACTCACATTCCTTCACCAAGGTGGGTGATTTGGTAAACCGATAGGAGATTGGTAGAGAGATTGGGAACACTCAACACTTGGTTAAATGTTCCACCTTCTATCTCTACCAATCCACTTTGCTGAAACCCGACACATGAGTGTCATTACCCAACATGATTTGGGACATGCCACATGGTTCAATGCTAGAGAATTCAACCTCTGATGAAGCCATGTGGTGCGAGGCACCGGAATCAATAATCCAAGTTGATGATGGAGCTGATCTAGCTACGAGGGCCATACCTTTCTTCTTTTCATTTTTAGACTCCTTTACTTTAGAAGACTCACCCTTCTAAGTATTTTGTTTAACGGATTCAGGAACACTTATTTTATTTTTCTCAAGCAAATGAGTTAAGTGATCAATTTGTTTCCGAAAATAATGATGCTCATCGTGGCCAAATTTCTTACAATAGGAGCATTTAAACTTTTCCTTCTTCGCTTTAGGCTCAAAAGTCGAAGTGTTAGTGTTGGGCTTAGTTGGGGGTTGGTTGGTCTTGGTTTCTTTCTTAGGTTGGTCCTTTGTTTCTTTCTTCTTTTCATTTTTCTTGCCCTTATTTGCCACAAGGGCATGTGACTTGGATTTTAGAGTCCCCATTTGAATGAGTTTGTCCTGTTTCTTGAATAAGTTGAGATAAAAAAGTATCAAAGGAGGGCATTTTCCAAGTACTACCCAAGGCGGCTTTCGTGGCATGGAAAGTTGAAACAAAGACAGAGTATTCAAGACCTAATTTAGAAAGAATTGACAAGATAAATTGAGAGTATTTCTTTTCCACTTTACATTCCTTTAGAAGCAGTCTAGTGTGGACAAACTTTGAGAAGAAGGCTTACATGTTTTCAAAGTCACTAAGATTTAACCCTAGTAGTTCATTCTCCAACTCATGCACTCTCATGTCATCTTGCTTCCCAAACATATCGTTGAGCATTTTCCACGATTTATCATGTGTCGAGGAAGTTTCAATGTGGAAGAGCATGTCAAGAGAGACAGAGATATACTGAGAGAAGACCTAAGGCTTCATCACAATGGTTGAACCACTTAGATTTTTCAGTTCATCATTAGGTTTGGTCTCTAACCCCATGGCGACACGGTATAACCCTTTACTTCACAAAACCAATATAATTTTAGATTTCCATTCAAAGAAGTTAAAAGGTGTGAACACCGGTACTTTAGAGATATCCATAATGAAGAGATATAATGAAAGGATGTAGAAGGAAGGAGAGAGAAAAGAAACAACCACCCTAGAACAATATCACACCCTTGAGTTTGGAACTTTATAGTTTAGTGCATTGATTACAATCAGATACGACTATGTGCTTTGAGAACCAATCTGTCACTCACCTTGCAATCATCGTAATAACACACAATAGTGGAGACAACAATCAAGGTTCATTGGGCGTAGTAGATCGACACCGCAAGCAAGCATAAGAATGAGAGAAAACAAGAAGGGGAAGAGAGGGATTTGTGAGAAACAATGTCTCACGTCACATGAAATAATTCCTTTGCTGTAAGACTATGGTGGACGCACTCACAAGTCCAAAAGCAATAAAAGGGATAGAACAAGGCTCGAAATGAGCTAAATTAAGCAATACAAAGATACCCCCTCAGAATTTGGCACTTTATAAAAATAGTGCGTTTACAAACCGATAATTCCATCATCTAGAGAGCGAAAAAACATGTAACTTTAACTAAAGAAGTGCTCAAAACCGAGAAACGAGTCAAAATTTATAGCAAAAAATAATTCCCACAATTGATGGAAAAATGCTAATAAGCCTCGCAAACAGATTAAAAAAGTGCCCTAAACGCATGCAAAGGGTGTCGTATGTATGCTCGTTGGAAATGCCATCTAATTTTAGATAGGGTTTGTTTTAATTGCGAGGGGGGATTAGCCTCCTGCCAACCTTGGACCTCACCCTTCATCTTCGTCACTCGAAGGAAGGAAATTAAAACAAGCAAAAAAATCTAAAAAGAATTACAATGTCAATTAAATGTTTTACACCTTAAAATATTTTAAAAAGGTGATTGATTTTACCTTCAAATAATTCTAAAAGTTTGACCGAGCTGAGTTGTTTTATTCTTAAAACATTAAAAACCATTTGAGGGGGAGTGGCAATGGTCAAGATGTCGATTCAAATGGAGAGGTCGGTGTGAATCACAAAAGGCTAGCGAGAATCCAAGAGCCCAGACGGAGTGCATTTCACAGCAAGGAGCACAAGCGGTGGGAGTTCCAGAGAATGTGGGTCAAGTTGTACCATTTGAAACAATGAGCACATGCGGGAAACACATGCACAGAGTTGAGATGAGGACCCAAGGATGGAAGGCGAGCCAGAGGTGAAGCCAACACACGAAACAACCTCCAAACACAGGCGAAGCAATAGGGGATGCAGATAGATTTGTGAGATGAAGTAAGGAATGGCAACAAAAAGGTGATCCAATGTAGAAAAAGAGCTCGAAGGGTCAAGTAACATGAACCAAATGAGGCAAGCATGACAGAACAAGAGAAAGAGGGATCTCGAATGGTCAAAAGCACCCAAACTCAAACACAATATGACCCCGAAACTAAAGATCCAATACAAAGAACCACGAGCTAGAGAAAGCATGAGTAGTATAAAAAGTGGAGGGGTCAACGAGCTCTAATAATGCAGGGGCGAATGGAAGGGCTAGCCAAGGAAGATCTCGAGAATGCAACTAGGTGAAGAATGCACAGATCGAGCGGAAAAAGGTTCAAGTTAGGTAGAGCCATGAGTCGAAGACTTCAGGAAAAAAAAATGACCAAACACAAATTCTAAAGAAGACCAAGCCCTAAACAGGTAAAAGAGGGAGTCAAAGCATGAGTAATAGTGATCAAACTATGAACCTGTAATCATGAAGACCAAAACATGCATGCAACCCTAGAGAATCGATTGGTCAAAGACTGAGAAAACAAGTGAACCTCAAAAACCTGAAACCAAAAAGAAATGCATGTAGATCCTGGAAAAATCAAACCATGAACCGAGGAACAACCCCTCAAACTTGTAATTGCTGAAACCTCAATACAAGGTGAGCAATACAATTCCAAAAAATAAAAAAAACTTGCACGAGGAAATAAGAAGAAACCAGAAGTAATAAATAACTTGATAAATGAAGAGTGCACATTTTATCGAAACCATCTCTGATACCATGAAAGAGGGATTTGTGAGAACTGATGTCGAAAACAATGCACCACAACGAAGTCAGTACTGATGGTAACGTCAAGCTCCAATGCAATAAGCAAGAAGATTCGAACAATGGAGAGAATATGCAAATAAGAAAATAGGTCTACTCATGCTCATAGATCGAAAAAGGAAGTACAAATAGGGGTGTTGTGTAACCCCCATGCCTAAACAAGGAAATAATATCAATGACGCCATTGACACATATGATGCCACTAAAGGAGGAGTTACAATTCCAAATAAGGAATGTAACTCCTATGACACACTGATGCAAATGACAATGATAGATTCTATGATAGAATCTAACACTTGTCATTTGACTTCCTAAGACCTATGACTCTCGCAAGGCGAGATGACTCACCAGGTGATGTGGATGATGACTAGGCATGTCACACACACCAACAAGAATAAGGAAAAAGTCATGAAATTTAACATTTTATCTACAATCAATAAACTATTATGTAAGTAGGAGTGCGGTATCTATTTTTATGTCACTATTATTAGGATAAAGATCATGTAATATTAGTGTTTATATGTTTTTATTTACCAAGACTACCTACAAATGTGTGATATTTTGATATATTGAGGATATGTCCTAAAATCAATTAAATTTCCAATTAAAATGGATGTATGAAGAGGAAATTGAAAATATTTTCTTAAATTATTTTCCTAAGTAAAAAGATATTGGAAAGTTGAGAATGAAACCATACTTATCTTGCAAAAATTATAAACTATTATGTTATTATGAGGGTCCCTTCCATTATAACATCATTCCTTTGACATAAGGGTCATTGCATATAAGGGTTTGCAAAGTTTTGGGATCAATCTTACTAACCAATATGGAAGATAGTTTTTGGATGAATTTCTATTTTATAAAATGAAGAGTGGATAAGATCCAGAGAAAAAAATCTTTTGGAAACCAATAAACCATTATTTTAATATAGGAGGGTCATATACAAGTATAATATAGTGTCACCCTCCTTAACATAAGGATCATGGTTTACTTAGTCTTATATATTGTCACAAACCAATTCTAATAAGAAATATTTGATTAATATTTTGAATAAGTAAGGATTTTAGATTTGTAAAAGAAACTCTAATATTAAACAAAAAAACAGATCCAAATTTGGGAGATACGATTTATTTTTTTATTAGATAAGGTAATAAAGCATATTTTGAAGGGATTAGGAACCCTGTACAACCAAAAGATAAGCATCAAGGCACAAAAGAGAAACATCAAGAAAAAAGGCCCCACAGGCCAAAGGAGAAACATCCAGACAAACCAAAAATCCGTAGTAGGAAAACACCTAAAAGAAGAAAGGGATCCTCAAAGCAAGCCACCAAATAAACTTGACCATCTACCTAAGGAGCAGCCCTAACTACTATGCTCTTTCCTGCTATGAGATCTAAGGCTCATCTTAAGAGGATAATTTCCAATTTTTCCTTTCTTTTTGTTGTTCACTATCTTCCATGCATCCCCTCCATCAGGATCCACATTCTCATTCGGGTGGACAGGCAGGAAAATTTCAAGAACCTCCTTATTTTTAGGACTATGAATCTGTAAGGATCTAGGGGATCATGGAAAAGACCCCCCCACTCTTTTCCTGCAACATGTTGTGAATCATTAACTAGTCTAGTGGGAGAGGAGACAGTCTCACCCTTCTTCTCTTCGTGATTATTTCTATGACTAACTATTTAATTATCACCATCACTTTCCTCAAGAGCATGTACCACTAAATTATTTGAAGTAAAATCCCTCCACCATGAGACCCGCCCCTTAATGTGTTTCTTGATGATGTGACAATCAAAATAAAGATGTCCCAGAGAAAAACATGTTTTGCATCTAAAAGGAAATCCTTCATAATCCAAGTTTTGTGTCCATATTGTATCCTTTACTTTAAGCTCCATGGTAGCCAAAAAGTCAACAGTCATATCCATATCCACCAAAATACGGGCATATGTGGTGTGATCAAAAGATTCAGTCTTGGGATCTACAACTAAAAATTTACCCAAAGCATCACCCATAGCCTTGAAGCAATCATCACTCCAGAAGTGCAAAGGCAAATAGGGAAGCCTTATCCACATAGGTTTGATATTAAATGTTTCAATCAAGGGATTAAAGTGAGGGAACAAGGGCTTCATGAGAAGAAGATGTGACTGAAATTCCCATATTTTTCCAAAAATTACATCCTTATTAGAGGAACTGTCAAAATTGCTAAAAATACTATGAGCAGAGGGATAGATGTTGATTTTACCTTCAATGAGGGGGCATCATTGTTCCGATATCCATTTGTGTAATGTAGGAAGGCAAGGACATCTACCATTGAAATTACAAATCAATCCTATGTTCTGATATAACTCAACTGACTTTGTAACCTCCTCCCCAAAGGAAACCACAGACATCGGTTTGGCATAGGCCATGAGTTTAGAGGTGGGGCGATTCTAGACTTGCAATGGCTAGGAAAGATGAAACTCCATTGCGAAATAGCAAAGGTCTACTCCCAACCGAGCCGGAAGTGAAACCTCTAATAATTTAAATGTATGACTTGCATGTAGTGTAAATTGAACATTGTTTTACGTATTACAAAATTAAAACCAATAATTTAAATGTAACCATCATTCGATAAAGATCAACCATTATTTTAGTAGGAGTGATAATTCCAATATGCCATCACCCCATTGGAATAAGGATAATAATATGTTTGGATTGTTTTATAAACAAATAATACATACAATGTGGATCTATTAGTCAAATAAGTAATTCAAGGATGAATTGAAGAGGTACATCTTACTTTGGATAGTAAGGAATTCCGTTGTATATAATTGAGTGGATATTTTCAAGATTAAGTTCCCACATAGGAGGAGAGAGGAATGCCAAGAAACAAAACATACACATCCCACAACATGTTAGGCATTATATTAGTAAGATGGATAGATTATTTTTGGCATCGCTCTCATTGGTATTAAGATCATGGTATATAATATTTTATGTGTTGTTTAGAACTAAGCCTATCAACCAATATGAGATGAACATTTATAATGATTGTTGAATTTAGTGTCATAAAAATGATTCCAAGATACAAAAGTACATATCGGATATATCTTAGGGAAGTAAGTCACGTATTTTAGGAAAGTGAAGATATTATTTAAATTATGTAGAGAGGAAATCCCAAAAATAAAACATACTCATCTCACAACTAGTCATCGATTATGTTAGTAAGAGATCTATTCATATTAGTTTTGTGTTAACCCCATTAACATTCAATTAAGAATAAAATCTTTACGAGATTGATATGTTGTGATGAACCAATCCTACCTGGAACCAATGTTGGATTGATTTCTTTATCGAATGAGGATTATAATGATAGAAGCAAATCTAAGGTGCATTGAAGAGGAAAATTTGACTTGGGATACTAAAAATGTATAAATATGAAACAATATTGATATTTTTATGAGATCAATTATCTTAGTAGGACATCCATTTATATTTTGATGTCACCGTTATTAGTCATAATTTTTAAGGTTTATGTTTCCATATTGCTACATTAAAACCTCACTAATAAATAGGCGGAATTAGTTATTTGAATGACTAACATTTTAGGAGTTATAGAAACAATTCAAGGATGCACTAAAAACACATATATTCAAATTAAAAGAAAAATGTATGTATTTTAAATATTATATAACCAAAATAGAGGAGAGGGGAAGCTTGAAAAAAAAAAACATACTCAATGTACCACCAATTATCCATTACTATGGTATCACCCCTATTTACATAAGATTTTTGGTTTTTTTGGGCTTACGTTTAAATGAAAGAATCATATCTATCAATTCGATATTATTTACTAGTACATTATTATGGACATCCATAAGAAGTAAAGTAGAAGTAGGGTATAAGGGTGTTGGTAAAATAAGTGTTAGAACCCTTTGACATAAATGTTTGTAAGAAAAAGTAAAGTTGAAGTGGTGGATTATAAATATACAAGTCAAAAATAAGATATTTTAGAAATTGTGAAAATCACCTTTCTATTAGTTACGTATATTATATATTTAATTATTATGCTTCAAATATTATGATATTTCTTTATAAAAGGAAAATAGTCAAATTTAAATATTATTTAATGTAATCCGTATTTAATTATTATCCTTCAAATATTTTGATATTTCTTTATAAATAGAAAATAGTAAAAATTAAATATTATTTAATGTAATCCATATTTAATTATCATATTTCAAATGTTATCCATATCTCTTTTCAAAATAAAAGTAATCAAAACTAATTATCATTAAAATAATGTTTCTTTTTTCCCAAAAATATATGGAAAAAAGTTACATATTTTATCCTGAAAAGTGTAAAACGATAACATCTTTGTTGTATAGATTAAATAAATGTGCAATTAGTATTCATTAAAACATATATTTTCCTTAGCTTTCCCACCAGAGTAAAGCAAAAGTGACGATTATTGGTCAATATCCATATAATTTAAACCATGTGTCAATAGGCATACTTTCTAACATCGTTGTCACACAACTATAATGGGCTATCAAACTAGCAATCACACCGAAAGTGTGCAATGGAAATGCCGATAGTCGTAAAATAAGTAAATGTGGAATGTGCAGAGGAGGCTATGAAAGCTAGGGGAGAGGTAGAAATACACGATGCAATGTATTGGAGTGAATGTAATGGAGGTAGCACAATGGAGTAGTATTAAGAGAAGGTGGGAACAACTATTAAATTTGAAGACAGAAGCAAGTATTGAATCAGAATATGGTTTGTTTAGGCTCCCGCTTTCCAATGGCCATGTTCTTGGTTACGTTATGAACTGGGAATGTTGGCCAATGAGACAAGGGAGTTGCTAAATTTTGAGATCTCTTTGCATACGAAAACTGACTCAAGGGCCTAGACATCCATAACTCCAAGGACAACATTGAATGTTTTGTTGATGTTTTTTCTCATAATGATGAAGATAAGCTACCTAACGAGGATGAGTTGAGGGCATGACGAGTCGGGGAAAAAACACAAGAGACTCAAAAATGATGAAGCTTCTTATCTGTAGGAGGTGGGGAAGGAGACTCAGAAGATTTAGAGGTCGTTGAGAATATGGAAAGCGCAATCAAAGGCTCAAGGCTTGCTCCCTTAGACATGGGTCATTTTGGTTCCTCAATGGCCTATGTAGAGCTTAGGTTCGAATTAGATAAGACATTTGAAACTATGTTTCGTCCTCTACGAGGCTTGTGAATTGGGCACATGCCAACGCTTATCGATGGGAATGTTGGTAAGGCCATTCACAACATCTCATGGATTTGTTAGAGGTCATGCACTTGTCTTATGAGATAATGTCTCTCTTCCATGTTGTTTTGTTAGGGACCCACTTGCTTGAAAATGAACACGATTCCATCTAACTCTTTTTGGACATGCACAGACATCCCTACAACTACGTTAAAATGGGAGTTCATATCAAGGCAAAGTAAACCATAACGAATTAATAGAAGTTAGATTTTGTGGATGTTGTTTCAATTTCACTGTCTAGCTAAAGGAAAGCTTCATTCATGTTTCTGCATGCCTACTCCTACTCATATTTTATCCGCAAAAAAATTTAGAAAGGAAATCCATATTTAAAATCTACCAGAATATTTGTTCGTCGTACATTGTTGCATGTCCTCACAAAACCATCTTGTGCATCCAGTGTCTAGAATGTGTCAGTACGAAATTCAGATGGAAATCCACATTTAATATTTGTTTGAATCTCATTTCTTTGAACATTATCACATGTCCTCACAAAACCATGCACCATCTTGAGTAAGCATTGTCTGGCATGTGTCAGTATGAACACAGGTTCACCTGGTAGAATGAAACGCCTATTAGCGTAACCAAACCTAGAATTTAGAATACATTGTGCTCACGAAATAAAACTTTGTTGTGACCACCAAACATTTTTGGTACGTATAAGTGTATAAAATAATCATTTTGTAATTGAAAAAAATTAATTAATAAAATAAAGAAGACTACTTTAAAGTTTATATGTATATATTTAACAAACAAGTAGTACAAAATTTGACAATTACTTCAATTTTTCTGGCATGTGTAACACAGGGTCGCGGTCTAGCAAAAGGAACGCTTTCTTCACCTTCTTACACACATGTTCCCACCCAGATTTTAGCCACTAAAAATTCAGATGGAAAATCCATATTTAATATCTGCTCGATTCTTTGTTCTCCGTACATCGCCGCATGTCCTCACAAAAACATCTTGTGCATCTATTTTCTCGGCATGTATCAAGATTTAAATTGAGACAGAAATCTAGATTCAATATCTATTCGAATCTCGCTTATCCGTACATCGTCACATGCCCTAAAACCATCTTGTGCATCCATTGTCTGGCATGTTTTAGTATAAACACATGTTCACCCGGTAGAATGAAACGCCTATCACCGTAACTAGATCTGGATTTTAGAATAATGAATATATTTTGTCTGTCAAATAAAAATTTGTTGATGGCCAACCATTTTTGTTACATGTA
Source organism: Taxus wallichiana var. yunnanensis (assembly GCA_018340775.1). Taxonomy (NCBI): domain Eukaryota; kingdom Viridiplantae; phylum Streptophyta; class Pinopsida; order Cupressales; family Taxaceae; genus Taxus; species Taxus wallichiana. The sequence continues at coordinate 548,350,471 of CM031243.1, forward strand.
TAAGTGTATACAATAATCATTTTCTAATTGAAAAACTTTAATTATTGAAATAATGAAGACCACTTTAAAGTTTATATGTATATATTTAACAAGCAAGTATTACAAAATTTGACAATTACTTAAATTTTTCTGGCATGTGTAACACATGGTCACGGTTTGGCGAAAGGAACACTTTCTTCACCTTCTTGCACACATGTTCCCACCCATATTTTAGCTGCTAAAAATTTAGACGGAAAATCCATATTCAATATCTATATGAATCTTTGTTCGTCGAACATCGTCACATGTGCTCACAAAACCATCTTGTGCTTCCATTGTCTGGCATGTGTCAGTATGAAATTCAAACGGGAAATAAAGATTCAATATCTCTCTGAATATCATTTCTTCGTACATTATCACATGCCCTCACAAAACAATCTTGTGCATCCATTGTCCGGCATGTGTAAATACGAACACAAGTTCACCCAGTAGAATGAAATTCCTATCGACGTAATCAGACTGAATTTAAAATATATTGTGCTCTGTCAAATAAAAATTTGTTGACAACCAACCATTTTGGTACATGTATAAGTGTATAAAATAATCATTTTCTGATTGAGAATACTTTAATTATTGAAATAATTAAGACTATTTTAATGTTTATATGTATATATTTAACCAAAAAGTATTAGAAAATTTGATAGTTAAATTTTTTTGGCATGTGTAACAAAGGGTCACCTGGTAGAATGAAACGCTATCCACGTAACCAAGCCTAGAATTTAAAATATATTGTGCTGTCACAAATCAAAATTTGTTAACAACTAACCATTTTTTGGTACATATATAATGTATAAAATAACCATCTTGTGCATCTATTTTCTCGGCATGTGCGGGGGCCGAATTAAGGTTTCGAGCACCCTAGGCAATACTCGAGCGTGTGCCCCCTCCCACCAGGGACCAATGATCCACCTATATGTGAATGCTATTTAAACAATTATAGAATCATTATTGCAGCCATGTCCTGCTATTAAAAACACTCATTATTACAACCATGGCTACTATTAAAAACACCTCGGAGACGTAAAAATAAAAAGCACTATTTAAAACCAAACGTGTGAAATTGTTATCTTGACAATGAGGATCCGAACTTTGAAGCATCAAATTTTTGATCCACTCACAATTTTTGAAGGACAGAAAATCTTACCTAAATGTCCTCCATAAGTCACTGCATTCGTGACATGTTTGACGGTTCTCCTGGGGCCGAAAACCAGAAACAACGGTGTGGCCGCTAACAGTAATAACATGCCTTGGCTGACTCCACTTGACCATGCTCTGAAGCTATTATCAATAGTGTCTCTCCAAACTGATTACCCCTGTGCACAACATACTTGTTGTGTTTAAGAAGAATCCTGACTACCTCCTGATTACCCTTCTTGGCAGCCTCGTGTAATGGCGTATTCTTATCAGAATCAGTGAACCCCACCAATAGGGAAGGCCACTTAGTGTTATGAAGAATCCTTTTAACGAGCTCCAAATGGCCTTCCCTTGCAACAATGTGAAGGACTCGTGTTCCCCTCAAATGTAACCTAGGTAATATAGCTCCCAATTTCATTACTGTGTAAATCTCAAAGGATCTTCTGATTGCCCCTTTTGGCAAAGTGATGAAGAGATCGCACCGCATCCTCCTCTTTTTTTCCCTCACCCGATCATACAATTATACACGATCATCGATGACTGCATCGCACAACACATATATCTAACAGTGCCGCTCACTATCTCTCGTCATAAATTTATAATTTGTAAACAACGCTGTCAATAGTTAGTGAGCGATCACATTCATGGAATCATGATTCATGTATTTGAAACCGTACTTGTAGTCTGTTACTCAGTAGTGGGATTCGAACCGGGCGTTTAACTTTAATATCAATTCAAATTGTTTTTGTAAAATTTTAAACAAACCTTGGTCCTTAGTGACTGATCGCCTAATTGACTCGCCATCTAGATTTTTTTTAAAAAAAAAGTGGCACCCTCCCTTTTGTGCGCCCTAGGAAATTGCCTAGGTTGCCTAGGGTAAGACACGCCCGGCATGTGTCAAGATTTAAATTGAGACAATAAATCTAGATTCAATATCTATCTAAATCTAATTTATCTATACATCGTGGCATGTCCTCAAAAACCATCTTGTGCATCCATTGTCTCAAGCGTGTGTCAAGATGAACACAAATTCATCCTAGAGAATGAAACACCTATCAATGTAACCCGCCCGAATTTAGAATATATCAGACTGTCAAATAAAAATTTGTCGACGCCAACCACTTTGGTACATATATAAGTGTATAAAATAATCATTTTCTAATTAAGCACTTTAATTATTGAAATAATGAAGAATACTTTAAAATTTATATGTATATATTTAACAAGCAAAAATTACAAAATTTGATGAAGCATTTAAATTTTTCGACATGTGTAACACATGGTCAAGATCTCGCGAATGGAACACTTTATTCACCTTCTTGCACACCTATTCCCGCCCATATTTTAGTTGCTAAAAATTTTAGATGGAAAATCCATATTCAATATCTATATGAATCTTCGTTCGTCGTACATTGTCGCATGTCCTCACAAAACCATCTTGTGCTTTCATTATCTCGCATGTGTCAATATCGAATTCGTGACGGGAAATCTAGATTCAATATCCGTCCAAATCTCATTTCTCCATACATCGTCGCATGCCCTCACAAAACCATCTTGTGCATCCATTGTCTAGTGTGTGTCAAGACGAACACAGTTCACCCTGAGAATGAAACTCCTATCATTGTAAATAGACATGGAATTTAAAATATATTGTGCTTGTCAAATAAAAATTTGTTGATGGACAACCATTTTTGGTACATGTATAAGTGTATAAAATAATCATTTTCTAATTGAAAAAATTTAATTATTGAAATAATTAAGACTATTTTAATGTTTATATGTATATATTTAACAAACAAGTATTACAAAATTTGACAGGTACTTAAATTTTTCTGGCATGTGTAACATAGGGTCACCCAGTAGAATGAAACGTCTATCAGCGTAACCAGAGAATTTAAAATATATTGTACATGTCAAATCAAAATTTGTTGACGGCCAACTTTTTTGGTATATATATAATGTATAAAATAATCATTTTGTAATTGAAAAAAATATTTATTGAAATAATTAAAACTATTTTAATGTTTATATTTAAAAATCATGTATTACAAAATTGGACGGTTAATTTTTTTCCCAGATATGAAGTATAAAAATTGGAGTGCTGTTAGAGTCGTCCATCAAATTTTGAACAATTGGGTATTCAACATTTGCTACAAGTTCAAATTCTTATATTTTTAAATAAAAGAGTAAGTGGCAAATGGTATACATTTTTAAACCCTCTACGGCCTGTTCAATTTTTTGCCTTTACGTTACAGGTACTGTGTTAAATGGAGCTCTCGCCAATAGCCGTCAGAAAACCAGTGTGACCCACATGCGTAACAACAAATTTTTTTGGCATGCGTAACGACAATTCTATCCTAGATTTGGCATATCATACATTAAAAGCCTTGTAATATCTATTAATTTCTTTCAGGCCAAATCTGGTACCATATGATTAGGACGGAGCGGTCAAATATTCCACATATCGAGCATTTTCGTTCATCTAAGAAAATAAACCAACTTCTCCAGATCAAAGCTGCAAAAGGAAAGGAGCTTGCTTGTACTAGTTTTTTTTTTTAATGGGGTTTCCAAAAGAAAAAGATATTATAACCATTCCTTTGCATGCAAGAAAATAATCTAAAAATGTTTTTTTGTTTCACCATTACTAAAAGGGATCTACATTGTTTGTATAATCATTTGAATGATGTATTCATTTCGATAAATCTGCAGGGTCAATTTCTATTGTTTTTGGTTAATCATACTTTTGCTACTAAATCCTATATCTGTCATACTTGGTCACTACTCCAAATTTCTCAAAAGCCTGGAGATAACAAGCATATTGCAAATTATTCTCTACCGTATATTAATAAGTTGATGAAAATCAATGTTTACATTAATTGTATAAAAAGATAATATCGAGACGAAGAATTAGAGTAATGTTTTCTCAATTTATGAATTGGTTCCTCATTTTATATGGAAAATTTAATTCCTCTTTACTAAAAATAAATATTATTGCATTAAGAAAGATAATTTTTCGTGAGTGAAGGAAATAAAAACATTGAAGGATACTCAGTATTGGAGATTTAATAATATTGAGATTCTGGCACTTTTGTTGGAGATATAATCTCAACTACTGGAATTAACCCCACCTTCTGATCACTAGAGATTTCTGACAAAAGAAGATTTAGGAGAAAGGAAAAATATATGCATTTAGTGAATGTGCATATTTGATCTCTGACATTCCTTTTAATTCTGGAAATATATTTATATTTTTGTGCAAGGATATCTACTTCTAACATCCAACAATTTTAGGAATTAATTTTTGATTTGTTTGTATTGGATATGAGTTGCATTTTGAATGTAATAGAGAACAGAAAAAAAAAAGTTTTTGTGGGAGAATAAGAAGAAGAACATAGCAGTGAAGTTCTGTTGTATTTTCTAGAAAATATAATACATAAGCTGCTGGTTTTTATTTCTATTATTTGTTGTGCGTCTTGGGTATTTAATCCTCCATTGTTGTGCATGTATTTAATCTATTTTATTTTTGTTGCTTGCATTTTTCAGTTTGATGTTCATATTCTGAGTGCGTAGACCTCTTTTCCCGCTCTTCCTTCATCTGGTATCAAAGAAGGAGTTTTTAGTCATAAAGGTTAAGTTATTTTGCTTCCAAATCTCTGCAGAGGTCTTTCACAACCAGTAATAGTGTCCACATTTGGAGCAACTTTATCTAATCTGCAGACTCTCTAGTTCAATGGAAAAAATTATGAATATTGGTCCTTGACCATGAAAGCTCTTTTTAGATCCCAGGATGTTTGGGATATTGTTTAAAATGGATATGCAGAACCCGTAAATGTACCAACATTCAACTTACTCACACATGCTAAAAATATATTTTGAAAGAACAAAGGAAGAAGGATGGAAAAACCATCTTTTACATTCATCAAGTTATGCATGAGAGTATTCTTCCCAGAGTTGCAGCAAAAAACCAAGAAAAGGATGCATGGGAAACTCTCCAAGTGGCATATCAAGGTAAGGATAAAGTTAAAGTTGTAAAACTCTAGTTGCTTAGAAAATATTTTGAGAATCTAAATATGAAAGATTCAGATTCAGTAGAATCATTTTTACACATGTTGTTGGGCTTGTGAATCAAATAAAATTGCATGGGGAAACCATATAAGATCAAAGGATAGTTGAAAAATCCTTAGAGTTCTACCTATTAAGTTTGATCCTTTAGTTGTTGCTATAGAGGAAACTAAGGATCTAAGTTAGATGTCAATAGATGAGTTGCATGCCTCTTTGATAAACCATGAGTAGAGGCTAAATAGATCACATACAAGCATAGAAAATGCATTTTCATCTCAGGATTCTATAATTCGTGGAAGAGGTAGAGGAGGTAGATTCACTCCTAGAGGAAGAGGTAGAAATACATTTAGAGGATGCAACAATAGTCCTATAAATCAAGGTGGAAGAGGACACAACCATGATCAGTCACATGGTCATAATCATTCAACCAATTATAGACAAGACAAGTCACATGTTCAATGTCATTATTGCAAAAGGTATGGACACTACTCTTTTGAATGTAAGAAGAAACAATATGATCAAGGAAAAAAATTAGAATCAACCTGAAAGTTCTACAAAAACTTCTATGTTTATCAAGATGCACAAAGATTGCTAAAGTGATTTCTACAAAATCGTTAGTTGAATGTAATATGGTTCAAGAAATTTTACATGATATTTGGTATTTAGATTTAGGTTACAACAATCACATGACTGAAATATAGAGTTATTTTCTAGTTTGGATGAGTCAATAAAGAGTAATGTTACTCTTGGAAACAATAATCAAGTGAATGTAATGGGAAAAGGGACTGTATATATTCTAACAAAATGGCAGAACATAAATTCATTAATGATGTTTTTTATGTTGTTGGTTTGAAGCATAATTTAATGAGTATTGGATAGTTGGTACAAAAAGGATACATGGTTTATATTGAAGATAATGAGTGTGTGATTGTGGACAAGGATCCTAACACTCAATTAATTGCAAAAGTGAAGATGAGCAGTAATAAAATGTTTCCTTGAGACTAAAACTAGGGAAAAAAAAATCTAATTTGTTGGTAGCCAAAACAACATATTAGTTCGTAGCCAAGTTCTACGCCTAGCCAAACCAAATTTTTCTAGTCTTCCTCTCAAGTAGTTGAGTCCTATGCTTAAGCAGTGAGTCTTACACTAAAGAAAACAAGTCCCGTGCTAATCCAAATCAGTCCCGCATGCCAATAAGTGAGTCCTATGCCAACCTAAATGAGTCCTATGCTGATTCCTGCACCAATGTAAATCAGTTTTGTGTTAATGCAAGTGATTCCCGAGCTAACACAGAGTCATGCACTAATGCAGTCCCGTGCTCAAGGAATACAATAATCTTTTCAATAAATTATGAAAGATGACTCATGGTTTTGGCATCTCACGTTTGGACATTTAAATTTTGGAAGTTTGAATTTATTACACAGGAAGAATATGGTAAAAGGTTTTCCATTGATTCAGAAACCAGAAAGAGTATGTGAAGGGTGTATTTAGGGAAGCAACACAGAGAGTCTTTCCCATTTAGAAAATCAACAAGAACATATGCATCTCTAGAGATAGTACACTTAGATTTATGTGGACCCATGCAAACAAATTCTATTGGAGGTTGTTCATATTTTATGACATTCATTAATGATTATACAAGGAATACTTGGGTTTACTTTTTGAGGCATAAATTTGATGCTTTTGGAGTCTTTCAATAGTTCAAGGATCTTTTTGGAGAAGAAAATTGGTTACTACATCAAGGTATTAAGAAGTGATAGAGGTGGTGAGTATATTTCTAATGCTTTTCTAAATTTTTGCAGAGAACATGGTATTCACAAATAGTTTACAACCCACTACACACCTCAACAAAATGGTGTGGCTGAAAGGAAAAATAGAACCATCATGGAAATGACAAGGAGTATGTTGAAGTCAAAGCATTTACCAAATGAATATTGGGCTGAAGCAGTAGCAATATTTATATTTCAAATAGATGTCCAACTAAAAGTGTAAGGAATATGATTCCTCAAGAAGCTTGAGCAGTAGAAAGCATAGTGTTGCAAACTTCAGAGTATTTGGTTTCATTGCATATGCACATGTTCCTAAAGATCTAAGAAGAAAGTTGGATAATAGAGGTGAGAAGTGTATATTTTTTGGGTATTCAAAAGATACAAAGGCTTACAAGTTGTTTAATCCAAGTACTAGAAAATTTATAATCAACAGAGATGTTCAATTTGTTGAGAATGAAGCATGGGATGGAAGTGTAGAAAAAATAATAAGTATAGCAACAGTTGATTCACATGATGATATGGGTGATGAAGTGTTAGAACAACAAGGTATTCCTCAAGAAATACCTTCTTCCACTCCCGACGTGCACCACAAGTTGTAGCACAAGCTACGCATCCATCTATAGCAAGGAGATCTTCAAGAAATCAGAATTTTATAGTTGGGAAGTAGAGCTCACCAAGAAAATCAGCCGTGACACCTTTAGAAAATAGTCTGCCAAAATCAATTGATAAAGAATAGTTCATCGGATCTCTCGATTGATAAGTTTATTGCAGCAAAAAATAAGGAGTTTAAGAGATATTTATGAATCTGATTTTAATGTTGAAACAACAAATTATTTCTTTGTTTTTGCTTTATTTTCAGATGCTATTGATATGATGTCTTTTGATGAAGCAATAAAATATGAAGCATGGGCATAAGCCATGGATGAAGAGATTGAATCTATTGAGAAGAATAACACTTGGGAGTTAGTGGATCATCCTCAAGGAAAGGACATCATAAGTGTAAAATGGATTTACAAAACTAAACATGGTGTGGATGGTAAAGTGTTGAAGCATAAGGAAAGATTGGTTGCTAGAGGTTTCACTCAAAGCAGCTTGGTATTGATTACAATGAAACATTTTCTCTAGTAGTGCGTTTGGATACGGTAAGAACCGTTTTGGCCATTATAGCTCAAAACAAGTGGCCTATTTTTCAAATGGATGTAAAATCAGAATTTTTAAATGGTTATCTTGAAGAAGAGGTTTATGTACAACAACCAAAAGGATATGAAATTTCAGGTCATGAAGAAAAGGTATACAAGCTGAAAAAGGTGCTCTATGGACTCAAGCAAGCTCCTAGAGCATGGTACAACCACATTGATTCTTATTTAATTAAAAATGGATTTAGTAGGTGCAACAACAAGCCTACTTTGTATATCAAAATGGATGAGAAAGGTAAAATGTTGATTGTGTGTCTTTATGTAGATGATTTAATTTTCATAGGAGACCTTTCTATAAATTATTTTAAGGCAGCCATGATGAAAGAGTTTGAAATGACTGACCTTGGTCTCATGAAATACTTCTTGGGAATAGAAGTTAAGCAATCAGCTTGAAGGTATTTTTATTTCTCAATCAAAGTATGCAAGTGATGTATTGAAAAGATTTAATATGCTGAGTTATAAACCAACACCTACACCAATTGTTACAGGTTGAAGTTGAGCAAGGAAGATAGTGGTTCATTTGTTGATCCTAGATTATTTAAAAGACTAGTTGGTAGTCTCATGTACTTGATGGCCACAAGGCCTGTGTTAGGCATATCGTTAGTGTAAACATTATTTGTAATTAATATTTGTGTGTGCAATATAGTTTATTATTATATTATGAGTTGTTTAGAAACAACTCATAATTATAATAATCATTATATGGTTTGTAAGTGAAGTTGTTAAAACAACTTCACGTATATAGTGAGTTGTTATAGGAGGTTTCCTATTTTATAGGAAACTCTCCTTCTATATATTTGCTTTTGTATTCATATCCCAGTTGAATTGATATAAAAATTATCATTTCTGGTGTTAATCTTGTTTAAGCTCCTACATTTTATATCGTGGTATCAGAGTGATAGAATAGATCCTATGAGAGTCTCTATAAGCATTTAGATTATTCATTTGAAAATATTAAGTGCAGGGGTTTTGAATGAATCATCGTAAGTATATGCGTGGATCTTAGTTATACATGATCGATGTACAAAGCTATTACTTCACTGCAGATCGACTCCACCAAACTCTTTATTCTGCCATCCATGTGTGAGTGAATTATTATGTCTCAAGATCTTTATTATGAAGTCGTAGTTTTGTTAAACATTCATATTATGATTTTTGCGGCTATCAATCTGGACATCTTCATGTGTGGAAAATAAAATAAAAATGTTTGAGCACATTTTTCAAATCAATATTCCATGCACATTTGCAATAGTTGTCTTGTCATCAACATGTGTTTTATTTTCTAGAGCGTGAAGATTGATCCCTTTTTTAACGCTCGTATTTGTTTTTGATAGCTCAATGCACGCTTAATATATATATATTATGCCTTTGATTATTACATGGTCGATCAATACTATTATTCCATTACCATGCACATAGTAAAATCGGATCTCATTTTTACAACAAATCTAAAATGCCAACCTTCCAAAACCTTCCACATAACTTTGAAGGTTAGAATGTTTATTGTTATAATATATTCTTCATAATATAATTTGTGTGCATTATGTTCCTTTTGGTGGTAAGATAAAGTGCCTTGGTGGGGATATGTCCTTCGTTTAAATGCTTTCAATTTTATTAATTTTGTATAAGATTGAATTTGGAGGTTCAATTAGTGGCCCTCACCAAAATCACTGCTAAAAGCAACTTTTTCTTGTATGGATGCATTCTCAAGGTTACCGACGTCCTTTTTTATTTTTTTATTTTGCCAAATTTTTACAAAAATGGAGAAGTTAAGTTTTGTTGAAAAGTTCGAAGGACGAGATTTCCATACTGGAGAATCCAAATGCAGCTAACATTGATTGAGAAGGATTTATGGGATGTTGTTAAACCTAATACTACAATACCAACAATGCAATGGATCTCACAAAAAGGATTGTCAAGGATCAAAAGGCCTTGCGAACCATTGGTCTCGGTCTATCTAAAGCTTATCTGCACCATGTGGACTTCATAAAGTCTGCAAAGGAGATTAGGGAGACTTTAAAGAAGTTGTTTGGTTCTGAAGCAGAAAGTGCCAAGACAACTCTGAAGCAAAAATTATATGGAATAAAAATGGACGAAGGTGCAAAAATGGCAGATCATATAAGAAAATTGCACTCTCCTCTTAATCAACTCACAGGCATTAATGAAAAGGTAAATGATGATGATGTCAAAGCAATTATTTTGGAATAGTTTGCCTAAAAATGTCTTATATGAATAGATTGCCTACAAAAATGTATCATATGGTTTTTACTCTGAGCAAGCTTAACATTGGTTTAGAAGGAGTAATTTCTACTCTTCTTGATCATAATGAACCCTCCAAGCTAGAAGACAAAGTTTTATATTCGTAGAATAAATCTAGTTCAAGGTAAAAAATGGCAAGTATACTTCAAAGAATGATCCTTCAAGAGGAAAGGTTAATTTTTTAATTGCAAAGAATTAGGACATGTAATTTTGAATTGTAAAAAGAGGGAAAAAGATCTACTTGATGAAAAAATAGATCAAAAATCACTTTTGGTTGAAGAAGAAACTAATTGGGATGAATATTCTAAAGATGAAGAACTTTCTTGTCCCATTGATGAGGAATTATTATGGTAAATAGTTCACCTACTAGAGGTCGGAGGCAATGGAGGATGGAGGGCGATTAGCACCTCTCGTTAGTCACCAACGATGGGGTTGCATTTCAGTATGGTGGCATTTCTTTTTCAGTTGTGTGGTGTGTACAATATAAAATGGTGTGTGGTTTCCTTCCCCTATTATGATTGAAATGAGGAGGATGTGCATTTTGGGTGTTGAGAACAATTTTATAGGAGGGCAACTGAACTAGAGTGATCATCTGATTGTAGATATTCTTCGACTGTCATACTTCTAACATCGATCACCTATGAAATATAACATTCATCAAAGTGAAAGCAGGAACTATTGAGTTCACGTATGTAGGTGAATCAATGGAAGTGTGATCATCTAGTATGGGGTTCACTGTGGTGAAGCAGATTGGTCATGTGTAGCAAGATCTAGACAATAAGATCCAAGCCAATAGTATGCAAACCTAAAAGTATGTGGAGGCATATGATTTTGGTTCTAGTTCTATGGTGCATTTTTTCCATGTTCACATTAAGGGGGTGATATCAGTAAATAATGTTCACACTAAGGGGGTGAATGTTAGGCATATCATTAGTGTAAACATTATTTGTAATTAATATTTGTAGTTTATTATTATATTATGAATTGTTTAAAAACAACTCATAATTATAATAATCATTATATGGTTTGTAAGTGAAGTTAAATAAGAACTTCACACATATAGTGAGATGTTATAGAGGTTTCCTATATTATAGAAACCCTCCTTCTATACATTTTCTCATTGTCAGATTCGTATCCCATTTGAATTGATATAAAAATTATCACTACTAGTGTTAATCTTGTTTAAGCTCCTACATTTTATATTAGCCTCGACATTATGTATGGTGTGAGCTTTATTTTGAGGTTCATGGAGTCTCCAAAAGACTCTCATTGGCAAGCTAGAAAAATAATACTCAGGTATGTTTGTGGAACAAAGAACTATGGTATTTTGTATTCAACTATGAATGAGTTTAAAATCATTGGATACATGAACAAAGATTGTGTTGGCAGCTTTGATGATAAGAAAAGTACCTCTGTTTATGCTTTTAATTTTGGAACATGGAACGCAAAGATTTTGGGGTTCAAAGAAACAATGCTTTGAACTCTTTCTTCAATGTAAGGAGTATGTGGCAGCGACGGGTGCGGCATGTCAAGTCGTATGGATGAGGAGAATGCTAGTTGAGTTGATGCATGAATAAGAAGAAGAAAAAGAATATTATTGTGATAATAACTCAACCATTGCTTTGTCTAAAAATCATGTTTTTCATAAAAGAAGAAAGCACATAGACACTAGATATCATTTTATAAGAGAGTTGGTAAATAAAAAGGAAATATGTTTAGAGTTTTGTAGATCACAAGATCAATATGCTAATATTTTTACTAAGCCATTGGGAAAAGATGCATTTGAATATCTAAGAAGTTGTTTGGGTGTCTATGTTGAAGATGAAGTGAAGAATGGAAAATCTGAAATGGTAGCAACAACTATGGAGATGGAACATATATTTTTGAGAAAGATAATGATGTGTTGATATTGTTAGGTTTTGGAGCTTGTTTTCATGTGAGAAAGTGTTGAATATTATACACCAAGAGTACTGTACACTTTCCATAGTTGTCTCACCAGTGTTCTTGGGCCGCCGGCCCCGAGCAAAGCAGCCCCCGGTAAGACGGGTTCGGGGCGCAACCCCGCTTTGTTTTTGGCCTTAAAATGTGCCTGATATACCAGGAAATGTGATTTTCTCATATGGGTGGGATTTTGACCCATAGGTTTATGGGACGATTTTGGCCCATGGTTTTAATACCCACGGTTTTGTAAAATTGTTTCAAAGCAGTTGTCTACTTATATGGTTTTATGCATATGGTAGGTATTATGTAACATCATAGATGTGTTTTGAATTTGTGTGTGAATTCTCAGAGAGTTTGTTGAGCATAACTCCAAACAGATCCGGTATCAGTATTAAGATAGTGGTGGCTTGTAATAAAATACGAGCAATTGATTCTTGGCGGACATAGCCCAAATTGGGTGAACCACGTTAAATACTATCTCTTTGTGTTGTGTTATTTTATTCTACACTTTTATTTGAGATCTGTAATATTTTCTACATATTAGTTTCTACTATTGCGATTATGTGAGGGATTATTCTGCATATTTTATCCCTTATTTCCTAACAAAGATTAAGGGGTAGTGTTGAGATATAATCTCTACTACATCGAATTAACTCCACCTTCTAAAAACTCGGAGATTTTTGACAAAAGAATATTTAGGAAAAAGGTAAACAATATGCATTTAGTGAATGTGCAGATTTTATTTCGACATTCCTTTTATTTCTGGAAATGTATTTATGTTTTTGTGCAAGGATATCTACTTCGACATACAAAAGTAGCTTTAGGAATTAATTTCTAATTTGTTTGTATTGGGTAGGGATGCATTTTGAATGTAATAGAGAAAATAAAAAAAAAAGAGTTTTTGTGGGAGAAGAAGAATAAGAAAAGAGCAGTGAAGCTCTATTGTATCTTATAAAAATATAATACATAAGTTGCTGGTTTTTATTTCTGTTATTTGTTGTGCGTCTTGAGTAGTTAATCCTCCATTGTTGTGCATGCATTTTGTCTATTTTTTTGCTTCGTCGCATTCTCGCTTTCGTTAATATTGTGAGTGTGTAGACCTCTTTCCCCGCCTCATACTTCAAATTTACCCAACAAAGAGTAATTGATATTTCTTTCAACATGACTCTAGCAATTATGTTTCTATGGTAAATGAATGTTTATGAATCACAAGAAATATCCAAGTTTCACATGCACTTATGCAATCGATAATTGTTGTAATATTATATGCATGTAGACATAAAAAATATTTTTATCCAATATTTTAAAAATATTTATTTGGGAAACTAATTTTCATGAATAAAATAATATTTTCCAAATATTTTGCATGGTACCTCTTCAAAATATTTTTTATTTATAAAAATATACTTATTTTTTCCCACTTAATTTTAAAAATAATATATGAAGTGATATTTTAAAATGATTTACCTTTTGACACATTGTAATATTTAGTTATTGTTTAATTATTGAGTCAGAAGCATGCATAAATGTGTACGTATATTTTCAAGGTGATTCTAATAATTTTATGAATGATTTTATAATTCATAATTTATATTTTAAATTAAAAAATAGTCTCATATCAAGTATTTTTATTAAACGCAATAATTTATATCGTATAAAATGATAGTTTTTAAAATATCATACAAATATTTTATCATGTAGGGTTTTTATAATTAGAACTAAAATATAATCTAATGTAAATTATTTTTTAAAAATATAAATGTAATAAGTTTTTACTCTAATTTTTCTTAAAATTGAATAATTATATTTGACATAATAATAAAATTACATAATACTATTTAAAATACTATTGTTATAAAACTAGCATAACTAACTTATAAAAATTAAAATTATTAAAATAGTTAAATTTGTAAGATCTAGACTTGTGTATGAATTTATCATTAGTGTGGTTTATGACACAATTTTAAAATTATAGATATATGACATAAATTTTTCAATTGTAGATATGTAACAATATTGTAATTGTGGAAAATACCACAATTACAAAGTTACAGATTTTTCACAACATTTTTCATTGTGGACTTTTTCACAATTCTTGTCACATTTTATTTTCCCACAAAAAAATAGTAGGTGGAGTCCACAAAATTGGATTCACAATTTTGAATAAACTATCTACAAAAATATTGTGGAAACTTTGTGGATAATGAACCCATATTCTCAGAGTGGTAGTGTGTCAATATCTATTATCTTATTCAAGGGACTATCTTAGGGGTGATGGTGATTTTGGTTGGTAACACTAACATGATGTATAAGAGCACGATGTATACTTGGTTTATACTACAAAAATCATTTTCCTTGACCCTAAAACTAGTAGTAGTCCAAATAATTTGGAATCTAATTGACGAGGAAATCACAATAGAGTTTTCTTAAAAATTATAACTAAACCTCATTGTTGTTAGCAAGGTAGGATATCGAATACCATCCACCATCAGTCCCAAAATGATCTTTGATAAAATTGTGGTTACACTAATGGATTGGAAAATGTTTACATGTCAAAATAATTGGTGGCTTGGTAATAAGGTAAGTGAATAGTGCACAAATGAGATCTATTGTAATTTTTTAATCTTTTAATGACGATGTTGATAATTTATTGGCATAATAAGCCTATAAATCTCTCTATAGGATGTCAAACAATCAATTTTATTTTTTCCCTGAGTCAACCTTATCCAATAATGACTCTAATATGTTTACTAGGGAGTTATGATTGGGGCTTGTGGAATGGGTGTGTAGTGCCCTCTTTTTTTTCGTGATCAATTCATTTGTTGACTCGCTTCTTTTATTAGATTATGAACATGGATTTTGGCACAATTTGGAATCTATGTGGTTTCATTATGGATCATTTGATGACACTTGTGGTGATTAGGTACGTAGTACTAATCTAGCATTATGGATCATTATCTTAGTCTCTTGCATTATATGGTTTTGGATATTGGTAGGTTGTGATACAGTTGGTTTTATTTCATATATGATAGATAGATGTAATATTTTTTTGAATAACTTGATATCATTCATTTATAATGTTAAATTGAATGCTACCATGCTAGTGCTTAGATGGATCTCATTACTTGAGTTACCATGGATGTATGTTGTTATTGTTTACCCATTCATACCGACATTGATTGTTGTATAGTTAGAATGACTATTGATGATTTATTTATTGATATTATTTATTTAATATATTGTATCAAGTAGGTATGTTTAATGTGTGAATTTATTGTGCAGATTCTAGGGCACAAAGGAGAACATGGGTTTCAAAGTTGCACCTCAAGTTACACAAGCGACTAATTGGGCCGATTCCTTTAGCCATGCATGATTTTTGTGTAACCTTGTGTGTATGTGGCATATTCATGATTGGACACCATTGGTGATTCCTAATGTATCTATGTTAATTTTATTTTGTTTAGCCTTGTGATAAGCTAGTTTAGGGACCTAATGGTCCCTACATCCATTAGAGATGTTTTATGTTAATTAATCTTGTTGTTAGTGGTTTGGGACCACCTAATTATCATTTGGGTGGGCCCCACCACCTCTTATTTTGAGCCACTTTACCCAATCTCGAATTTGGGTTAAATGTGGTAATTGTAAGGGCTTCTTTTCACTTTAGGGGTCTCCCTTACATGGAAATAGACCCCTTGGACCCTACCTATGGGTAGGGGGTATCTTTTCAAGGTCAAATGAGATTTTCCCTCCCATTTGACCCTCTCATGTCACCATCTTGTAAGTGTGGTTAATTTTTGTGATTTCTTAAAAGTTGAAGTGTGTTGGATTATTGGCATTTTAGGGAATTTGGGAGATTACCTCCTAAATGTGTTTTGTTTTATACTCATTGTGATTTTGGGAATATTTTGTTGGAGGATGAGATGGGTGACACATGTCACCCTCTCATTTGTGAGGATTGGTGACTTGTTCTTATTTTTATACTTCCTCATGGAGAGGGGTTGGGACTTTTGCTTCTCATTTTTAACTTTGGGAGTTGGAGAGAGCTTGGAGCTTGGGAGAGCTTAGTTGTGTTTGAAGTTGGATTGCTATTTTGAGGTTGGTCTTCATACCTCTTGTTTTTGGTTTCTATAGTATAATGTGGAAAAGAAAGAATAGATGTTTGAATTATGTATGTTGCATGTTTGTTTGTGGGTGTGTTGTGTAATTTTTGTTCTTTCCATTTTCTCCATCCATCTTAGTTTGTTGTAAATTTTGTAATTGTATGGGGAAAAGGGAGGAAACCCCCCTCTTACACCACTTGGATTGATGGAAAATCCATGATGGTCTTTATTTTTATTCCTCCCCTCATATGGTTTGATGTGGTAGAAGGACTGCTCATATGGTTTGAACCTCCTTCTCCATCCTTGGCTAGGAAACCAATCTTGGTTTAAAAATATTCCCAGGGATGAGGCTTGGTGTATGGGATGGAGTGATAAGGATGGTATTTTTTATTGGAGAGATAAGGAGGGTATTTTTGTGATTTTTATAGTGTTCCTATGGTTAGTTCACATTATGGCTTATTATGGGCTCCTTGCCACTCTTCCCTTTGAGGAAAACATGGAGTTCTCCTCTTGTGATAGTGTTTTTATATATTTGTTGTGGGTTGAAAATGTGTGTGTGTGTGTGTGTGTGTGTGTGTGTGTGTGTGTGTGTGTGTGATCAGTAACCCTTGTTTCATTTTTACTTGTGCAAACTTGAGGAATGCATTCTCTCTCTCCCATGGGCTTGGAGGGAGGCTAGCATGTCCTCCATTTGGTGGAGATGGCATGTGATGATGTCATTTGGTTGGGAGGAAATCGGGCCCCTTTCTCCGATGCATTGAAAACTCTCTTGTGTTGTGGAAACTTGGGAAAAGATACTTGGATCATGGAAGAAAAAGTTGGAAATTTTAGCATGTGATTCCCCATTTTGGGGAGGCCTTTCCTCTTGCATTTTAGTATGTTTTTTTGTAATGATGTAATAATTGTTGTCTTCCTAAATCTTGAGAAGAAGCTTAAAAATTTGTCTTGTATTCTAACATTTTATAAATCTTGTAAACTTGTCTCCACATTTTGTGGTTGACTCATATCCTTACATATTTGTATTTTGTACCCTTTTTTAGTGAATATTCGAAAGGTATATGCACCTTAAAAAAGGGTTGGGAAAGGATGTCTAAGGGGTTGGAAAAGAAAAATCCATTTATCTTGTATGAGAAATATTGTTTTGTGAAAAGAAAGGAAGTTCATGGATGAAATATTTACATGTAGTTCATTTTAAGAAAATATGATGTTAAAATAGTTGAAAATGTTGTATGTTTAAGCTCAAAATGCATTTTACTTATGACCAAGAAATGGTCATGTAAAAGGAATAAGAACTAGTTGTTTGTGAGTTGAAAATAGATATACTTGAATGAGTTGGAAAGGAAGATCTTTAAAATTTGCATTGAAAGATAGTTAATAAATTAAATAGTTGTCTTCTATTTGAAACTTTAAGATGCAATCGAAACTTTATTTTATATGCACTTTGCTCCCAATATTCATAATTGTAAAGGAAGTATTCTTGTCATTTCTCAAATGGTTGTTTTCTTGAAATATATAAAATTGGTATATCCATTCCTTTAGCAAGATCCGTGAAGAGAGTTGAATCAGATTTAGGTGTGCCATTACATATGTATGTGCACACACACACACACACACACACACACACACACACACACACAAAGGTACATGTGTGTGTGTGTGTGTGTGTGTGTGTGTGTGTGTGTGTGTGTGTGTGTGTGTGTGTGTGTGTGTGTGTGTGTGTGCGTGTGTGGTAAGCGCTAAGCGTGCAGTACAAAGCGTGCGCATGCATGCACATATATCTTTTAAGTAAAAGAAATTATTTACTCAAGTCAAAGAAACTATAAAATAAATATACTCTTCCTTTATATATATATGAATCTTCATTGTTAGATGGCAGGTTTATTTTATAATTATGCTCCATTTTTATATGTGTTTTAGACTCACACACACACAAATATATGTTTGGATGTATGTATGTACATACTTACATACATACATACATACATGTGTGTGTATTAATAAATATATACCTGAAATATAAATCACAGTGTTATAGAAATCAATGTTTATTATATATATATATATATGTGTGTGTGTGTGTGTGCGTATGCGTGTGTGTGTGTTAGACTCACACACACACAAATATATGTTTGATGTATGTATGTACATACATACATACATACATGTGTGTGTATTAATAAATATATACCAAATATAAATCAAGTGTTATAGAAATCAATGTTTATATACATATACATATATATATATATATATATATATATATATATATATATATATATATGTATGTATGTATGTATGTATGTATGTATGTATGTATGTATGTATGTATGTATGTATACATACATACATACATACATACATACATACATACATACATACATACATACATACATACATATATATATTCCCTCCCCTTTCCCTTCGTGCCACAATGTGTCCGAGTTGATTTATACACATTCGTTCACACCATATGTGGGCCTCCTTAAAATTGTTGCAACCTTTCAAGCGCTCAAGCCACACCCCCATATCATATACAGAAAATGATATTTTTTAAAAATACACAATTCGAATTTGGGAATATGGAATATAAACACAAACAAAGGGAAAAAAATTAAAACCTTGAATAATGGAGAAAAAAAGAGATGTGTAAAACCCTCCATGAAAATTTGTTCACTATGGAAATGAAGCTTGAATGGCCTCTATAGCCTCCTTCTTCCTCCTCCCTAGTTCAACCTGTTCAAATGAGGAGTAAATATTTCAAAACAAAAGTAAAAAGAGAAAAAATAAAGAATAAGGATTAGAGTTATGGGAAACCCTAAATATCTAGGGTTGAAAATAAAAAGATCTAAGGGCCTAGATTAAATTCTACATCTTTAAATTTGTGGGATTGGCATTGTATGGGTATTGGGTAAATTAAAATTAAAAGAGGACTTAAGGGATTTAACTAGGAACCATGGAAGTTGGGGGGGCATAAATTTAATAAATTGGGGAAAACTAACTAGAGGGAAACCTAGGGGATTTTTTAAAATTAAATTGTGGTATGAATTTAAAAGGGGTGCACTTAGTAAATTAATTAAATGAAAATTATCTAGGGCATATGCCCCTTTAAGTTAATTAAGCGATACACTAGGCTTAGGTGGCCTAATGAATGTCCCTTTATCTAAAACACTTATACTCCATTTGAGATAGATAAAGTGGGTGTTTAACCCTACGAAATAATAAGGAAGATAATATAGTATTAATTAAGCATTGACTATAGTAGTGAGACCTTACGTAACTATTAACAAGAAATGAAAATAATAAATGTATTTTAAAAAAAAATCCCGTATTTTTTTGGTGATTGAGTTTGGAATCAAGTGCCAAAATATGAGGCACTACATTTGGTATCCGAGCTTGGGATTACAACACCGGACACTCTAGGTAATTGTAAATTTAAATTAATAATGGTTAAATAAATAAACATAACCCATTTAAATTGTTTCTGCTACCTTATACAAATTTATAAACTTTTCCTTTCCTTTCGCACATACAGCATGCCCGCAAGTGGTACAAGATATTGATCAATCAAGTATTTGGAATGTAGGTCACCTACATGCGAGCAGTGCCCCTAATTTAGGACCACAAATATTGGAGGCATTACAAAAGATGATGGGAGTTCTCGCAACAACATATACTTAACAATAGATGATGGGAGTTCTCGCAACAACATCTACCCGCACAATGTGGCCAAGAGAGAGAGATCATGCCTAGGATAGGATACAACACCAGATGAGGGTGCACCATCGGAGCCACATCAACTTGACACTCAAAGATGGGATAGGTCATGTAGCCCCTTTTCGCTCACCTTGAGAGAGTGGAATCTCTTCGCTTGGATCCACACTCACAACATCGAGGGATGAATTCATGAGGATGACCACATTCACCAGATGTGGGAATGGTTGGACATCAACATCAGGATCTTGAAATAGGAAGTGTGATTAGAGATCAATTTCATCTAAATCTACCCACTTACAAAGGTACCAAAAATGGATTTAGGGCTGAGTCATGGCTCCTAAGCCTCAACAATTACTTTGACCGCATTCATATGAGAGCAACATCAAGACTAGGTTCAATATACACCTCCTCTGTGACACATAGGCATATGGTGGAGGAATGAGGAGTGAAAGATCCATTTGACTAGAAATACAATGACTTGGGAGTTTATTGAGGATTGATTTAGAGCCTAATACATGTTTGAGAACTTTTTTCAGAAGAGGATCAATGATTTCCATGACCTATGACAGGGGTTTAGGCATGGTTACACAAAGATGAGAGTTGATTTATGGATTTTTCAGTAGTATGTAGGTTATCTTCAGATGAGAAATTGTAATTCAATAGGTTTATTTAGGGACCGAATGTAGATATATCCAGGGGCCTTTCGGATGTTATTGTTATCCAATTTTTCCCCTTGGTAAGATTGATCAAACATGACCCTACACAAGAGATAATCAAGGGGTCATTCAACATGCAAACCCAAATTTCAAATCCAACAACCAAGGGAAGGCATGCTTGATAATGGAGGAACAAGGTCGAAAATGGGGCCAAACAACGTTAAGGGATACCAGAGGCTAAACAAGAAAGAAAACGGTGAAAGGCTTGAAGTTTTCAGACTTCACATATGAGTCAACTCAGGGCCAAGAAACAGACTCGCAGAAGGTGCCACATGTATGTCACTAAGGGGAAATCCAAAGGTGCTACAAAATGGAGACACCAAACGAGTACGGGTCCCCCACGTGATCTTGGCACGTAAATAGGCTTGCGCGAACGATGCCTAGTGTCCAACCACCAAAGCAGACTCACGTGTCTCAACGGTGCACCTCCAAAGGTCGATCCAAACATGGTCTCCATACGTGCATAGAATCTCCACGTGGTCGAGTCGAAATGGGGTAGATTTGACCGTTGAATCAGCTAAGTATTGAAGAATCACCGAATCCCCACGCGTCGCTTCCTGTAACTTCAAAAGAAAAATATGGAGGTAGGTCCCAAACATGCACAAAGTCTCCACGTGTCTCAAGTCGATGAAGTACCTCCACCAAATAGAGCCACGAAGGTGCCACGTTCCTCATCGACACAACTTTAAAGGCACAACCAAAAGAAAGACCTCGTACTAGCACTATCCCTCCACGTGTCTAAGGCCCGAGAAAGTAGAGTTGGCCGTTGAAAAGTCTAAGGACCAGTGGAAGTCTCCATGTGTCATCTCGGGTAACTTCGAGAAGAAATACATAGCGAGTATCCAAACGAGCACTAGACCTCCATGTGGTTAGAGTCAAAAACACTCAGTCGGCCGCCAGAAAGGTCCAAGCTCTGACAGCCCATGGATGACGCCACGTGTCTCATCGGCGCACCTTCAAAGGTCAAATCCAAAGGTGGTCCCCAAATGAGCGCTATCCCGCCCCATAGTCGTGAACCGAGAAAGGTGGTAGGTTGAATCACTTAAGTATGATAGATTTAGCGGAAGCCTCCACGTGCCTCGTCCACACAAATTCAAAGGAAAATCAAGAGGCACGCCTCAAATGTGCACTAAGCCTCCACGCTTCTCGAGTCGGAATAAGATCTCCACCAACAAGAGGGACTCAAGAATAACAAAAAGGAACCGTAGAGTAGGCCCATGGACAACACAACGTGTCATTTCGTGTAACAATAAGAATGAAAAGAGGGGGTGAAATATAAAGACGCAAAAGGGTTGCCACATGGATCTCGTGCTAATAGACACCAAATCCATGTGCCTTTAGATGGCCATATCTTTCCATTAGGAATTCATATTCGAGTGGGAAAGGAATTTTTGGAGAGCTCTCGGTGCCTCGCTACTCACTTACCACCATTAATTATCTGGTCTGCCATTTTCGAGGATTTCAAGTCTCTCACCTATCGCCATAATGAATAATGGACTCCTTTCTTTCCCAACAAGGAACAACACATGGAGGTATGGGCTCTGTCAGTGAAGCCCATCAATGTTGCAGGAGGATTTCAATGCTTTCTAGGATAGTTGGAGTAGGTGAATTCAATGTAATCTCGGGGTGGTTGAAGCAGGATTCAAATTTTCCCTCTTTCCTTCTCTCATTCTTCTATATATTGTAAAGGAGGGGCATATTTATAAAGGTTGGTCATCTTTTCTCTCCTGCCCCCCTCTCTCTTTCTTCCTTAGGGTGGAATGTGAGTCTAAGCCTCCTCTCTTTGCTCTGTAATGGCATTTTCTTGCCTCTTGCCCACTGATGATGTACCGTGTGAACTCTTAGAGAAATAAAATCTGTTTCATGATGCATTTTTTCCATCCTTACTTATTTTATTGTCTCTTCTCACCTCTCATCGTTGCAGGGTATATTGTGCATACTTCTGGTGTCTATTGTAGGTTTTGAGAGTTGTGTTTAATGGGTTTGAAGTGGTTTTCTTTGTGAAATCTATCTTTGGTTTGTGATGCATCTTTCCATCCTCTCCATTTCTCACCTCTCTCCATTTTAGGCATGAGATTGTGACCATGTTATCCTATAAAATTGACAAGGGAAATTTTGTAGATAACCATACAAAAATTTCATTTTGGTCCCCTGAGAAGGTCTACTAATGTTCAAAATGGCTTAAAATTTCCCTTCCAAAATCAAGTTTTAAGAACTTAGCCATTTTTCAGCCTTTTGAGCTGGGCGCAAAAATTGTTGTGTCAACATCAAGAAAAGTGTGCCCCTTTGAAGATCCTTTGGCACCCTAAAAGACATGTCAACATGAAAAGAGTTGTGCCCCTAAGGTGCTAAGAGTGACATGTCAACATCCTCAAACCTGTGCCAAAGAAACGCGCTTAAGGCACAAAAATTGACGTGTTGACACATAAAAATGTGCACCCCCTTTTCCCCATGACGCTAAAAATGTTATGTCAACATTAAAGAAGTTGTGCCAAGGTGCATTTATACTCATGCCGACACTTTAAAAAGTGCGCCAAATAAAGTTGGTGGGGCAATAAATGTGGTACTTTACTATAAATATGTGGTTAACACCTATAATTTTCACGAATTAAAATTGAGAAAAGTTATTCCTCTGTGCCTGTCAGCCCGCGTGCCATTTTTCATGTTTGTGGATCCCACGTCATTCCTTCATCATTATTTATCCCGGGTAAGTGGTTTTTATCACTCATATGGTTGTTTGTGGTTTTGTTTCTTGGTTGTTATGGTTTTAGGTTTGTTATAAAAGGTTAAATCTAGAAATCTAAAAATGAATAGGCTTAACAATCCATGAACTATCTAAAACACCTTATCTCTCCTTCCAGATCTACAAATCTGGGAAGGCTCGCCTCTGAAAGAAATAAAAACCCATTTTCCCTACCTGCTACCTTGCTACAAATCCCACAAACCCTCTCTTTGTTATTTTACAAAATCAAAAGAGAGAGGAACCTGAGAAGTTGTAAAGAAAATACAAAAATCAGTCTTTTCCCTTTGGCGCGCTGTCCTTTCATGTTGTAAACCCCACAGTCATGCCAAGGCACACTGTCCCCACATGCAACATATTTTTAACCTACGCTAGGTATAAACAACAAATCTCCTCAAGGTGCAAGCACATCCCAACCAACATCAACACTTGATGTTGTGTTCCCCAAATCTGCGCCCTTTATAAACCCTTTGGCGCATTAAGCTTCTATGCAACACATTCCAAAACCGCGCCTTGGGCACACTGAAAAGCCATGCAACATCATCTTTTGCAGCACCTAGTTAGCAATTTTCCAAAGGCATTGGCGCATGAACCTTAACACCAAAACTTCATGTTATGTCTTGTAGACCCGCGCCCCGTGCCTTTCTCCTTGGCACTAAGATCTTTCATGTCACACTCCTCAAAGGTGCGCCCCTCTATAATCCTTCTCGCGCGACCTTTCCCTTTCAACACAGAACACCCTTTTGCATGTTGACATCCCACAGAGTGCGCCCAACCTTTTTAAGCCTCTACAACATGCTATGAACTTGCGTCTTGCGCCCTAAGCCTCATAATCACTCATTTTTCATTCTGTAAGCTGTTATTATGGATAATATGATGGTTGATATGGCTCTCCTATGTTAGACCTCTTTGATTCTTCTTGCAGAAAATAACCATCCTTGAGCTCACCCATGTCTTCATCGAGCAAGAAGCCAACTAAAGGTAAAGCCAAGTCTAAGTTGACAGAGCAGGAAATGAAATACAAATATCAGAGAGTCAGGATGCCTGACTCACTTACAGAGTGTAGTCTTGACATCAGAGACTCTGAGTTGGGACACATAGATATGGATGACTTCTGGAGAGAACCAAAAAGGTTACCAGTGGCCCATGGATGGACAAACTGGTAGGCATTGGGCTACACTTTGCAGCAGGACTCCCAATAAGTGCAATGAACAATGAGTTCATCATGTTGGTGGCCCGTTGTTATAACAAAGACACAAGATGTGTCGAAGATAAGGAGGGCAAGGTGATCATCAACCTCACCACCCGCCACTTCGAAATCATGTTGGGCATTCCTCACCACAGCTAGTATGTAGTAGTAAGCATTAAAGAATGCTTAAAGACATGGACTGATAATGAAGACAAGTGTATGTAGATGATGAACGAAGTCTACCTGAAAACAAGAAGGTGGTGAGCAGATGGCCCCAGACCATCCATCACAGTGACTTCAACGAGGAGCTGAGTGATACCATCACCTTCCTTAGTAGAGTATTTGGGCTTCCTGATGCCCACTACTTTCACAAATGGATGCTCAGATATCTAGAAACTATGAGCAAGAATACTCCCAATCAATGCTTTGGGTGGGAGATCATAAGTGATACTATCTCACAACAACTCCAACAGTTTTGACAATTGGGAGGTTCTACATGAACTCCTATGTGGTATATGCAGCCGCATCAGAGAGAGTTCCTAGGACTAATTCAGAGTGGAACATGGCCCCAGGTCAAAATATATGAGTACTACCTAGAGCTAAGGCTCAACACCAAGATCGCCTTGCTTTAACAAGATCAATGACGACTTCTTCTTCTATGAGGTGATCTACCTATTGAGGCCGAACATGAGACACGGTCAAACCAGCATGAGTGTGATCACTGCCACAAAGAAATGGGGGATTTTTTTACATAATTCCCCACCTTCACGTATCTCAGGGATGCATACTTTCTGGGAGAACCAATAAGGTTACCAAGGTACGCAAGGCCCAAGCTAATCCTCTTGGAGATGTCAAAGCAGCTTATTACATATCACGAGAAGTGTATGAAAATGAAGAAGGGTGGAACTCCATTCCCCCTCACGGTTGGTAGATACACCTGCGCCTCATTGGGTAAAGCCCGGAAATGTATGCAAATCTAGAATTGCTCAACTTGAAGCATGATTTCTTGGCAAGGCCAACCTTCAACTGCCGGAGTTGCCTCCCCAAGGCAAAGATCGATCCCATCCATGTCCCAGAGATCAAGGACATATGGATAGACATGAATCATGAAGTTGAAATCAGGTGAAAGGATCACTCCCGACTGGCTCTGGCAGAGATTGTCCACTATGGAGTTTTCATCATCCAAAAATATTTCCAAGAAACTGATCAGGAAATTGATCAAGTTTACCTTGACACGGATGGGGATGATTTGCCATTTACAAGTATCGATAGCACCAAGGTGCCCAAGACCATAGAAGAAAGGGTCCAGCCCACATTGCAACACACCGAGCATTGGTGTAAATGAAATTGTCTCATCTACCTTGGAGTGGATTTCACTACTTCCCCCTTAGGAAGTGCACCTCTAAGGCCAGATCACTTACCAAAGGGAAAAGGAAAGGATAAATTTTGAGAGCCAAGAAAAAAAGAGAAAGCTCTTGATAGCCCTCCTTCTGCTTCAGAGAAAATAGTGGACTTAGTGTCCCCATGAAAAGAAGAAGTGGAATATGCTCCAACAGACACATCCACTCAGGATGTTGTCACAACTACAATTGTGGAGGTGCCCACCATTCCCTCTTCTACTCCTCCTCCTCCTCCTATCACTCAAGAAACCGCTCCTATGGTTGTGTCTTCTCCTCCATCTTCCTCCCTTCCATCTCTCTCCTCTTCCATCTTCTTTTCTCTCATGGATCTATCCTCTAGCATTTCCTCCATCCTGTCATATATCCCTTCTGTCTCCATGTCCTTCTCTTCCCGTATAGTGACTCTCGAGCCCTATGAGCACTAGTGCATTGGACTCTTTATCCATGCCACCACCAAGTGTTTCCACTTTCTTCCCGAGTCATGTCGACACTAAAATTTTCCTCCATAATTTCTATTTCATTAATGAATGTATTAGGAATAAGATGTTGTTAAGTGTAATTAGTAGTAGCGTCTGATAGAAGACAACGACGCCATCAGTACGGTGCCACCAATAATGTAGAGTATGGTAATAAAAGTACAATAGGAATGTTGTGAAAAGTAAATATTTGTTGTAAGTGGTCCGGTAATGTTAAAATGTCAAAGTTGGGATAAGTAGAGAAGTAGGGTTTACATGATTAGGAATTAGAAATATTATATTGGTAATAAGGACAAGGAGTGAGGTCATAAATATTTTGTGTATTTTATTTGTAAAAAGTCTAAAAATGTGGAACCCATGTGAAATGATAAGGTTTATCTTATCTTAAGAGATAAGCTTACATGTACAGATAAGAGTTAAGGTATGGAATATGATTTGTCAGAGTGGATTTCTTATCCTATCTTAGAGATAAGATGGATAAGCCTGGAAGTTTTATAAATAAAGAGGCCACCCCCCTCATTTAGCATAGAAAGAAGTAGTGAGAAATATTGTATGAAGTGTGTAAAGGAAGCCATCAGTTTAAAGGTGTGTTGAAGAAGCCATTAAGAGGTGTAATTGTAAAGTTTCTTCCATAGTATTGGTGGAAGGCAAGTGAAGTCAATAACACTTGAAGTACCTCATGGGTGAGATTGTAACAATTTCATGTTAATATTATAATTTACTTTGATATTTCAGATTTTTCATCATTTCGTCTTATCATAGTCGATGGTATTCTTGTGTTACGTTTGTTGCTTTGTTTCCAGTTACATCCACAAAACTAAAGGTCATGCATTAGTAAATAATCATAGCACGAGGAGTTCCCGTGAAGAATTATCATAGTGCCGGATTGGTGATGACAAGTCCACTATAGCTGCTCGCCCTTTCACCCTCGTTTCCTGTTCTTGTTCTACTCCTAATCACATAAGTCCTAGTTGGATCTCTGACCACCTGAGTCAACACAAGAGGAAGGTCCCCATTGCAGCTATGGACTTCTCCGTCATTCCGGAAAAGGGACCCAAGAAGTAAAAAGCAATAACTCACTTCTCAAAAAGTGCCTCAGGAGAAAGGGTCATGGAGATAGCCTACCTGGATCCCATAAAGAAGAAAGAAGATCTATCTCCTACAGACTTCACAGTGACTCAAGTCACAATGGGAACCTCATCAGAAAGTCTGCAAGGAGAAGCCTTGTCAGCTATAGATGCCCTCTGCAAGAAGCTACAAGAGGCCAAAGAGGAGAAGAGAGTGCTCAAAGAATAGAACAAACATCTCCTCCAAGCTTTGCAGAAAATGGGCAAAGCTCCTTCAAAGCAACTACCGCAGAACCTGTTCAGGCTCCCAGCCAAGAGAAAATCAATGAGTATGTAAAGATTGCTAAACAGGGTATGATTGTGTCATCCTAGATTGAGAAGATCCTCCAGGATGGTCAGGTGATAATTGGTAGGTTCACGTTGCTATACCAAGATATAAATCGAGAAAATAAAGAGCTACATGCAGGGAGGCTTCCTTTGTGAGGAATTAGATAACGCTAAGTTACAGCAAGGATCATTCTAGATAATGGTCAATTCTTTGGCTTGAAACACAGTAAAGGTTAGCATTATCGATCACCCACGGGATTATTAAAATATCTCACTACTTTAGATTACCAGGTCGATCAAAGGGAATTCATCCGGAAAGAATCAACAAATTCAAGGAAGAAGCCTTGGAAGCACTACACAACATGGAGAAAACAATTTCAAAGATGTCTCCTAGACTGCTTAGTGCATCCTATGAATTAAGAGAAGCAAATGATACATTTCAGCGCTTCAAGGCTATTGTCTCTCAAGGTCTGGCGCAAGAGGTCACTTTCGATTGAGAGTCCATCAACAACCTCTTAGCCTTCGTGACTTTATCGGCTCTTTGATCGATGCAAATGAAGAGTTCGCTGATTTTCCCGACAAGCTCAAAAATGAGAAAGAAACTTGTGAAGTAATTCACGACCATTTCAAAGGTCCTGATCAGTATCAACTTCAAAAAATAATCAGCAAGTTTGCAGAGTATCGGGCGCAGTGTCATATCGACTCCCCTGAGCCACCGCCAGATACTAAGTTCGAGCCGAGAGACGATGACGAGTAGCTTCTTCCTCCTGGATAAATTCCCATTTTTGTAAAATATTTAAAAGGCATGTTGGCACATGCGATGACATCATCCATGTTGCACCATGGGATGTTGTCATCCACAAACTTGCCTCAAAGTCAACTTTTGACTTTTTAGATATTTTGTGGATATTTTGTAAATAGTGGTTGGCTTCTTTTTGTCTTCTTCCTCCTTCTCCTTCTATAAATACTAGAATACTTGTTGTATTCCAGGTGGACATTTTTGTATGAAAAGAGGTGAAGAAAGAAAGACTTTGTGCCTTCTTATATGTAAGAGATTTTAATATATATGTTAAGACTTCGTGCTCAATATATGTGTTATTTACATTAGATCTTTCTTAAGTCAGATCTGTGTTCCTATTCTGTTGGATTCATTATTTTTATTGTCATATGTTCATCAATATTGCTTTGTTTGTTTATGCAAGTAAGTTTGGCTATGTTTACTACCAGCCCAAAGTATAAACCCATCCGACCTTTCCATCTTTGGAATTCATTTCTTTTCTTCCTTCAGATCTATCCTTCCTTCGTTCCTCCCCTCTTACATTTCTGTTCATCATTCGAACTACCTCTACTGGGATGAGATCCCAAACCCCTGAAGTTAGAATAGTGTAGATTTGCATAGATTCCTACTTGATAGAATAACAATAAACTAGTTTCGCTTTGTTGTCTCAAAGAGGGGCTATGCCCTGCACACTATTGGCCTATTTCCCCATGATCTTCCTAACTCGACATATTTTCAAACCAACAGTTTTTGGCAACTCTATTGGGGATCGAACTAAGGAAATAATTTAAAATCATGAAAATCACTACCAGATTGCAAATTTTAACCCTTTGTTAAAAATTAAAATTTTTGCAGAAGTGATCAAAACTGAAAATTTCCTTAGGAAAATCCATAGATATGGACCAGATAGGAGCTTTTAGTTCGCTAATATTTTACAAAATTTTATATATTTCCGTAGATCTAAGAATCTGAAAGTTTCTGATATTTTTAAAACCTTGCAAAATTCAGTTCAAAGATCTGAAAATCAGCTTTCTGAATTAACCCACCTTTTATCCTTGTTAATCTTTGTCAGAAAACCACAATCGGTTGCTGTTAGAAGAGGATAATTTTAAATATTAGAAAAGTACATGTTGTTGATTTTTGCTAGATAAATTAGAAAATCAGCAAGTACAAACAAAAATATTGTTATAGATCTGCGCTTAATAATTGCAGATCTAGACAGATACGCTGGCACGTGAACAATTTACTCGTGGTAGAAGAGCTCGTGGAGAAGTGGATTCAATCTTCAATCTACTTCAAAGGAAAAATTTCAGTATTACTCCAACACAATTCACATCACTAAATTCAGTAGATCAATCAACAAGAAGTGCCTCGCCTCCATGAAAAAGCCAAATTTCATAGGGTGCTTCGACATCTATTTGTAGTGCTCTTTTGTTAAGTGGAACCAGACTCCATGCTCGTGTTCTTTTCCCCGCATTTCAAATGGCAGTACCATGGGGAAATGCCATGGGCCCTCTAGCACTACCGCATCTAGTTCACGCCCTCCCTCATGGAAATCATAAGAATTTCCCAAAATTTGATGGGAGTGGAAATCAAAGCACGGATGCGCATATTGCTACATTTATTATGTCATGCAGTATTCTAGACGTGACTCATGAATACGTATCAGTATGTCTCTTTCTCGAGACTTTGTAAGGGCCTGCATCAGAATGGTTCCAACATTTACCAGCTAGATCTATCACCAGTTGGGCTACATTACAGTACTACTTTTAAAGATAGGTACAAGCCTTTAGAAGACACATTTACGTTCTCACAAAGATTACTCACTTGAAGGAGGAGGCAAATGAAACCATGCATGATTTTATCACCAATTTCAATTCACTAATCAACCATGTTATGCCTGCCATGTTGCCGCATTGCATGCAGAGAATTAGAAGTGTTTCTTTGTGAACGCCATGAGTTCAAGGGTAAGTTTCTTGATTTTGCAAGAAAAAATCACCACCTTGGTCCTCGCTCAAGCTGCGGCCATTTGGATAGAGGAAAACCTACTTATATCTGGTGAGTTAAGATGAGATCCATCCAAATCAAAGGCTTCACTCCTTCTCGTGCCACTTCATCGATCTAACGCTCTAGAAGATGGAAAATGACTTGCTCACATTGAAGAAGTAATTAGCTCAAGCTTCGTTTAGCACTCTATACTTGGGATATCCCAGAGGAACTTCTCTCCCAACAACACCCCCAAAAGCTGCATTTGCCTCTATCGCTCCAAGGTTAGCACTTGAGGCCCCTCCAGTTAATGCCTCTGCGAGATCGAAGAAGATGAGAAAATTTATGAAGAACCTTCGTTGCAAGGTGAAGACGATCAAGATGTTAGTGAACCGAATGATGACTCTACAATCGGGTATATGGAATTTGTGGATGAGGAATCGATGAAGAGGAAGGTATCCAAGGGTATGCAAGCGTGAAAGTCATACGTTATTTTCACCCGCGCACAAGGAAAAGAAGTAGAAGTTGCTACTAAAATAAAAAAGGAAAAGGTTGTATTAAATATGCCTCCAACCATCGCTAAAAGAGGTAATCCCCTTCTTGCTCAACCTCCTATCAAGCCTTTTGTAAAGAAATATTTTCCTCCTATTTCTCCTCCGAATCAACCTCCCTCCATTTCCATAAAGACCAGTACCACTCCTCTACCATCATGAAACGAAGGACTCATTCCTTCATCAGTGCAACCCTTGGTCGCATTCGATATAGTCGATCATGCCAAAAGGACCAAGATCCAAATGTCTGAAGCTGAGTACCTTCAGTCTAACCCCGAGCAACTTGTTAGATTAACCAAGTATATTCAAAGTCAAGCTACCATTTCTCACCCCGTTTCTTTGAAAGGAATTCTTTCCACTCCTCCTGCATCCCACATAAACATTGCCTCGATGTCCGCATCAGGTAAAATTGAACCTTTTTACCTATCTCTCCTAATTAATGGTCACAAGTTAAGCAACTACATAATTGATTCTGGAGTGTCTGACAATGTCATGCTAGCAAAGGTCACCCATGCTTTAGGCCTCACACTCACTAAACCTTTCGGCAGGTGTTACTCCATGGAAACCAAGTAGGTACCATTAATAGGTCAGATCAAGGATGCATAGTTCACATTCGCAGCTTTCCCAGAGAAAAGAGTGAAAATGACTATTCTCATAGCTGATATTCCAATGAGCATACATAATATTATTGGGGAGAAGTTTTTGCAGAGAATTTGGTGGAGAAATCCATATGGACTGGTCTAAAGCCGTAATCCTGTCAAAGGAGTAATGTAAACGTTGGAGCTCGAATCAAAAAGAAATATCTAGTCACCAACTCGATGACCCCAACGCCTAGATTCTATTTGAATCATCGGGGATGGGAAATTACTCCTTATCCATTGACTCTAATAAAATGGAGGTTCTTGTTCAAGAGGAGGACCTCAATAAGATATGGACGCTGCGCTTTGACAGCGGTTGTGCAACAAGTGGGTGCGATGCTTGAGGCTGTTCTGATATCTCCTGAAGAGGAGATTTTTCCTCTTTCTTTCAAATTACAGTTTTTCAATACAAACAACACTGCCGATTATGAATCTTTGCTACTTAGCATGCAAGCTGCAAAGGAAAGGGGAATCAAGAATTTAAAAGTACAGGTGATGCTGAGCTAATTGTCAATCAAGTGAAAGGGGTATACCAAGTAAAGAATGACAGGCTCAGACACTACCGCAACGCAGTGTGGGACAACATCGAGGAATTTGATGCTTTCTCAATCAAAGTAGTTCCACGGGCTCAAAATGACATGGCTGATTCTTTGGCTATCTCGGCCTCTCTCATGCTCCCTCACCCAGGGTTAAAGACGGACACATATACCATTGAGGTAGTTTTCCACCCAAGTGTGCCAGATAATTCACAACACTGGCAGGTATTCAATGATGATAATCAGCTTATCACTTTTCTAGAGAAAGCTAAAAATTTCAAAGAGCTCCATTTCGATGGATCGACTTCTGCGTGTCGTGAGTCTCTCACGGGCCAAGTACAAGAATCAATAGAAGGTCAGGGCATATGTCAGCTCAAGGGAAATAAGATCCCAAAAGGTTTAGTTTCCTTGGAACGATTATTTGATAAGCATGACCATTTTGTTAAGAAAAGGTGACAAGATAACCTTGGCTCTTCTCTAGAAACCGAATCTGTCAATTTGGGTACTACAGAACATCCTCGGTCTATGAACATCGGGAAGTGTTGTACACCCGAGGAAAATCAATTTTTTTCAAATTGCTGAAAAGATATATGGATGTATTGGCATGGTCTTATGCTGATCTGAAGTCATTTAAGCCTAAGGACATTCAGCATGACATCCCGCTCAAAGACGATGTTAAGCCTTTCCGTCAAAAGTAGAGGCACTACAACCCCAAAATATCAGGTACCATCCAAGCCGAAATTCGAAAATGCTAGATGCAAGAATCATTTTTCCAATTCATCACAGTACCTGGGTTGCAAACATTGTGCCTGTGTGAAGAAAAATGGTGAGATACGCATATGCGTAGACTTTCGCAACCTGAATCAGGCATCCTTAAAGGACAACTATCCACTACCCATAATGGATCAAGTTTTGCAGGTAGTAACTGGTTCGAGATATATGTTGTCCATGCTTGATGGTTTTTTGGGCTATAATCAAATTGAGGTCATGCCTGAAGACCAATTCAAAACAACATTCACCACTCCATGGGGCACCTTCGCCTACCGCAGGATGCCGTTCAGTTTAACCAATGCCGGTGCCACCTTTCAACGAGTGATGGACTTCGCGTTCAAAGGTATGATGGGAAAGGTCATCGTAGTCTACCTAGATGACTTAACCGTGTTCTCTAAAAAATGAAGTGATCACTGTGATCATTTGGAGCAAGTCTTGATTAGATGTCGAGAACACGAAATTTCTCTAAACCCGAAGAAGTCAGTTTTCGGGGTCACCAAAGGAAAATTACTAGGACACATCGTCAGCAAAGAAGGGACAAAGATAGACATTGAAAGAGTCAAGGATATTCAGAGCCTTACCTTGCCCACAAGCAAGACCGGTGTTCACTCTTTCTTTAGAAAGGTAAATTTTCTCAGCGCTTTGTTCCTGATTTTGCTGAGAAAACTTGTCATATATCCAATATGATGAAAGGGTCACAAACATTCCAATGGAGTGAAGAAGGAAAGACGTCATTCGAGGATATAAAAGCCTCTCGTTGCTCATGCACCTATCCTGGTATGTCCTGACTTCTCCAAGGATTTCATCATGTATAGTTATGCGTCCACGCATACTGTATCGACTATCTTAATGCAGAATAACTCTGAGGATGTTGAATCCCCAATTGCTTTCATGAGCTCTCCTCTAAATCCTCATGAACTAAAAATGTCATAGTTGGAAAAACATGCCTTCACCGTGGTCAAAGTAGTTAAAAATTTCCACTACTACATACTGAATTCTCATACAAAAGTAGTGCTTTGATTCTAGACACAACAGTTAAGTCTATCCTAACTCAATAGGAGTTAGGAATCTTACGAGGTAATTGGATTGCAAAGGTCCAAGAATATGATTTGGACATCAAACCAACCAAGTTGGTAAGGGGTAAGGGACTGTGTCAACTAATGGTTGAAAATAAAGACCCAGAAGCACCCGAGGAGCAAGCTGGTCATGTTGATGAAGAACAAAGTGAGTTGGAGAGAGTGAATTCTTTACCCATGGTTTTATTTGTCACGAATAATGATGAATGGTATTCCAACATCGCTTTCTTTCTCACCTATGGAGAGTGCGCAACTCATCTAACCACAGAGGAAAAGTGAGCAGTAAATCTCATAGCCGCATGATATGTCATATGGGATGACGGGTTGTACAAGCGCGGAATTGATGGCATCTTCCTGTGATGTGTTGATAAGCCACATCAAATAAGATTACTAGAAAGCTTTCATGACTCAACCTACGGTGGTCATTTCTCCTCTTCCATCACAGTACATAAGATCATTCAAGCCAGGTACTACTGGCCAACACTATTTCAGGATGCAGCCACTTGGGTAGCGAAATGTGAACTTTGCCAATAGTTCGTTGGCAAACCAAAGCTGGCTGCATTTCCTCTCAGGCCTGTCATTATTGATGAACCATTTAGGCAATGGGGAATTGAATTTATTGGAGCACTCCATCCTCAATCAAGTGTTGGACATAGTTATGTCCTGATAACAACAGATTACTTCACCAAATGGGTGGAGGCCATACCTGTCAAACATGCCACTTCTGAAGTTGTTTGTAACTTCATCAAGGAAAATATCATCATAAGATTTGGAATTCCACACAAAATTGTTTCTGACAACACTTCCAACTTCTCTTCACGGGAAGTTATTGGTTTTTTCTATGGATACAGAATAACTTTGGCTCATGCCTTTGATTACTATCCTCAGGGAAATGGTCAGTATAATCTAGCAACAAGAACCTAGTAACTATCATACGAAAGCTAGTTGATGAGAACCAAGTGATCCTGACACAAGTCATTATACAATGCCTTGTGGGAAGATCGTATCACTCCAAAGAGATCTCTCGGCATGTCACCTTTTCAGGTATTATATGGGACCAATGCCAAATCCCTATCTCTGCAGAACTCCCTACTCTGCGCTTGGCTCGAGCAATCGAAGATGAAACTTTTCAGAGTTCTCTGAAAAGAGAATTATGTACCTAACGAACTTGAAGAAAAGTGAGTAAAAGTGGTCGACAAGATCACCAAACATCGAATCAAATCAAAGGTTGTTTGACAAGAAAGCTAGGCAGAGAGATTTCCAGTAGGGGATCTTGTCCTTCTATGGGACAAACAAAGAGAACCAAAAGGTATGCATAGAAAGTTTGACTCTCTTTGGAGAGGGCCATACAAGATTAAGTAGCTCAACGGAGAGAATAGTTTCTATCTCTCGTATCTGCATCCAGCTCCCCGTAACCGAGCTCCCGCTTCCCTATAGTTTCTATCTTTTTCATGTGTTTGATTTCTGTTAGTTGTGTGTTCCCTTCCTTTTCCCTTCGCCCTTGTTTTTGAATCTCTAGTAACCCAATGGATAGGCACATGAAGACTAGGATTCTCTACCCTTAAGTTTCACTTAAAGATAGTCCCCAGACAGAGCCAACTGTTATCCTATAAAATTGACAAGGGCAATTTTGTAGATAACCATACCAAAATTTCATTTTGGTCCCCTGAAGGTCTACTAACGTTCAAAATGGCTTAAAATTTCCCTTCCAAAAATCAAGTTTTAAGAACTTAGCCATTTTTCAGCCTTTTGAGTTGGGCGCAAAAATTGTTGTGTCAACATCAAGAAAAGTGCACCCCTTTGAAGATCCTTTGGTGCCCTAAAAGACATGTCAACATGAAAAGAGTTGCGCCCCTAAGGCGCTAAGAGTGACATGTCAACATCCTCAAACATGCGCCAAAGAAACGTGCTTAAGGCATGAAAATTGACGTGTCGACACATAAAAATGTGCGCCCCTTTTCCCCTTGGCACTGAAAATGTTATGTCGACATTAAATAACTTGCGCCAAGGCACATTTATACTCATGTCGACACTTTAAAAAGTGTGCCAAAGAAAGTTGGTGGGGCAATAAATGCGGTATTTTCCTATAAATATGCGGTTAACACCTGTCATTTTCACAAATTGAAATTGAGAAAATTTATTCCTTTGTGCTTGTCGGCCTTCTCGTCACCCACGTACCATTTGTCATGTTTGTGAATCCCACATCATTCCTTCATCATTATTTATCTCGGGTAAGTGGTTTTTATCACTCTTATGGTTGTTTGTGGTTTTGTTTCTTGGTTGTTATGGTTTTAGGTTTGTTATAAAAGGTTAAATCTAGAAATCTAAAAATGAATAGACTTAACAATCCATGAAATATCTAAAACACCTTATCTCTCCTTCCAGATCTACAAATCTAGGAAGGTTATGCCTCTGAAAGAAATAAAAACCCTTTTTCCCTACTACTCGCTGCCTTGCTGCAAATCCCACAAACCCTCTCTTTGTTATTTTACAAAATCAAAAGAGAGAGAAACCTGAGAAGTTGTAAATAAAATGCAAAAATCAGTCTTTTCCTTTGCCCGTTGTCCTTTCATGTTGCAAACCCCATAGTCGCGCCAAGGTGCACTTGTCCCCCCGCATGCAAAATATTTTTAACTGCGCTGTGTATAAACAACAAATCTCCTCAAATCACAAGCACATCCCAACCAACATCAACACTTGATGTTGTGCTCCCCAAATCAGTGCCTTTATTAACCCTTTGGTGCATTAAGCTTCTGTGCAACACATTCCAAAACTGCGCCTTGGTCGCATTGAAAAGCCATGCAACATCATCTTTTACAAAGATGCCCAGCTTAGTGATTTTCCAAAGGTGCTGCACACATGAACCTTAACACCAATACTTCATGTTGTGTGTTGCAGACCCGCACCCCTCACCTTTCTCCTTGGTGCTAAGATCTTTTGTGGCACACTCCTCAAAGGTGCACCCCTCTATAATCCTTTGGCATGGCTTTTTCCCGTTCAACATAGGCACACCCTTTTGCATGTTGACATCTCCAAAAGTTTGCCCAGCCTTTTTAAGCCTCTGCAACATGCTATGAACTTCCGCCTTGCACCCTAAGCCTCATAATCGCTCATTTTTTTCATTCTGCAAGCTTTTACTATGGATAATATGATGGTTGACATGGCTCTCCTATGTTGGACCTCTTTGATTCTTCTTGCAAAGCAACAGCCATCCTTGAGCTCACCCATGTCTTCATTGAGCAAGAAGCCAACTAAAGGTAAAGCCAAGTCTAAGTTGATAGAGCAGGAAATGAAATACAAATATCAAAGAGTCAGGATGCCTGACTCACTTGCAGAGTGTAGTCTCGACATCAGAGACTCCGAGCTGGGACACATAGATATGGATGAATTCTAGGAGAGAACCAAAAAGGTTACTAGGTGGCCCATGGATGGACAAACTGGTAGGCAGGGGCTACACTTTGCAGCAGGACTCCCAGTAAGTGCAATGAACAATGAGTTCATCATGTTGGTGGCCCGTTGTTACAACAAAGACACAAGATGTGTCGAAGATAAGGAGGGCAAGGTGATCATCAACCTCATTGCCTACCACTTTGAAATCATGTTGGGAATTCCTCACCATAGCTAGTATGTAGCAGTAAGCATTGAAGAATGCTTAAAGACATGGACCGATAATGAAGACAAGTGTATGCAGATGATGAATGAAGTCTACCTAAAAAATAAGAAGGTGGTGAGTAGATGGCCCCAGACCATTCATCGCAGTGACTTCAAAGAGGATCTGAGTGATACCATCACCTTCCTCAGCAGAGTATTTGGGCTTACTTATGTCCACTACTTTCACAAATGGATGCTCAGATATCTAGAAACTATGAGTAAGAATACTCCCAATCAACGCTTCAGCTGGGGGAGATCATAAGTGATACTATCTCGCAGCAGCTCCAACAAGTTTCGACAACTGGGAGGTTCTACATGAACTCCTATGTGGTATATGCAGCCACATTAGAGAGAGAGTTCCCAGGACTAATTCAGAGTGGAACATGGCCCCAGGTCAAAATATATGAGTACTACCCAGAGCTAAGGCTCGAGGCCAGTATCGCCTAGTTCAACAAGATCAACGACGCCTTCTTCTATGAGGTGATCTACCTATTGAGGAAGAACATGAGACACGGTCAGACTAGCATGAGCATGATCGTTGCCACAAAGAAATGGGGGGCTTTCTTTACACAATTCCCCACCTTCACATATTTCAGGGCTGCATACTTTCTGGGAGAACCAACAAGGTTACAGAGGTACGCAGGGCCCAAGCTGATCCTCTTGGAGTTGTCAAGGAAGCTGATTACATATCATGAGAAGTGTATTTAAGGAAGAAAGGTGGAACTCCATTCCTTCTCATGGTTGGTAGATACAACTGTGCCTCATTGGGTAATGCCCAGGAAATATATGCAGAGCTAGAATTGCTCAACTTGAAGCATGAGTTCCTAGCAAGGCCAACCTTCAACTGCCAGAGTTACCTCCCCAAGGTAAATATCGATCCCATCCATGTCCAAGAGATCGAGGACATATGGATAGACGTGAATCACGAAGTTGAAATTAGGCAAAAGGATCACTCTCGGTTGGCTCTGCAGAGATCGTCCACTATGGAGTTGCCATCATCCCAAAATATTTCCAAGAAACTGATCAGGAAATTGATCAGGTTTACCTTGACATGGATGGGGATGATTGGCCATTTGCAAGTATCGATAGGACCAAGGTGCCCAAGACCATAGAAGAAAGGGTCCAGCCCACGTTGCAATGCACCGAGCATTGGTGCAAACAAAATGGTCTCATCTACCTTGGAGTGGATTTCACTACTTCCCCTTTGGAAGTGTGCCTCCAAGGCCAGATCACTTGCCAAAGGGAAAAGGAAAGGATAAAGTTGGAGAGCCAAGCAAACAAGAGAAAGCTCCTAATAGCCCTCCTTCTGCTTCAGAGAAAATAGTGGACTTAGTGTCCCCAGGAAAAGAAGAAGTGGCAGATGTTCCAACAGACACATCCACTCAGGATGTTGTCACAACTACAACTATGGAGGTGCCCACCATTCCCTCTTCTACTCCTCCTCCTCCTCCTATCACTCAAACAACCACTCCTATGGTTGTGTCTTATCCTCCATCTTCCTCCCTTCCATCTCCCACCTCTTCCATCTTCTCCTCTCTCACGGATCTGTCCTCCAGCATTTCCTCCATCCTATCACAGATCCCTTCCATCTCCATGTCCTTCTCTTCCCCTGTAGTGACTCCGAGCCCTGTGAGCACTAGTGCATTGGACTCTTTATCCATGCCACCACCAAGTGTTTCCAATTTCTTCCCGATTCTCGCTACTGCTTCTCCCCTTTCACCCTCGTTTCCTCTTCTTCTTCCGATCCCAATCCCATAAGTCCCGGTTGGATCTCTGACCACCTGAGTCAACACAAGAGGAAGGTCCCCATTATAGCTATGGACTTCTCTCATTCCGAAAAGGGACCCAAGAAGCAAAAAGTAATAACTTGCTTCTCAAAAAGTGCCTCAGGAGAAAGGGTCATGGAGATAGCCTACCCGGATCCCATAAAGAAGAAATAAGATTTGTCTCCTACAGACTTCACAGTGACTCAAGTCACAATGGGAACCTCATTAGAAAGTATGCAAGGAGAATCCTTGTCAGCTGTAGATGCCCTCTGCAAGAAGCTATAAGAGGCCAAAGAGGAGAAGAGAGTGCTCAAAGAATAGAACAAACATCTCCTCCAAGCTTTGCAGAAAATGGGCAAAGCTCCTTCAACAACTACTGTAGAACCTGCTGTGGGCTCTTAACCAAGAGAAAATCAAAGAGTATGTAAAGATTGCTGAATAGGGTATGACTGTGTCATCCTGGATTGAGAAGATCCTCCAGGATGGTCAGGTGATAATTGGTAGGTTCACGTTGCTGCACCAAGATATAACTCGAGAAAATAAAGAGCTACAAGCAGTAGCAGGCTCCCTTTCTGAGGAATTGGATAACACTAAGTTACAGCAAGGAACATTCCAGACAATGGTCAACTGTTCGGCTGATGACCTATTAAAGGTCGGTGTTATCGATCACCCACGGGCACATTATAAAGCTCTCACTACTTTAGATTACCGGGTTGATCAAATGGAATTCATCTTGGAAAGAATCGACAAATTCAAGGAAGAAGCCTTGGAAGCACTACACAACATGGAGAAATTATTTTTGAAGATGTCTCCTAGACTACTCAGTGCATCCTATGAATTAAGAGAAGTAGATGATACATTTCAGTGCTTTAAGGCTATTGTCTCTCAAGGTCTGTGCAAGAGGTCACTTTCAATCAAGAGTCCATCAACAACCTCTTAGCCTACCATGACTTTATCAGCTCTTTGATCGATGCAAATGAAGAGTTCACTGATTTTCCTAACAAGCTCAAAAATGAGAAAGAAACTTACGAAGTAATTCATGACCATTTCAAAGGTCTTGATTAGTATCAACTTCAAAAATAATCAGCAAGTTTGTAGAGTATCGGGCACAGTGTCATATCGACTCCCTTGAGCCACCGCCAGATACTAAGTTTGAGCCGAGAGACGATGAAGAATAGCTTTGACCTCCTAGATAAATTCCCATTTTTGTAAAATGTTTAAAAACATGTTGACACACGTGATGACATCATCCATGTTGCACCATGGGATGTTGTCATCCAAAAACTTGCCTTAAAGTCAACTTTTGACTTTTTAGATATTTTGTGGATATTTTGTAAATAGTGGTTGGCTTCTTTTTGTCTTCTTCCTCCTTCTCCTTCTATAAATACTGGAATACGTTTTGTATTCTAGGTGGACATTTTGTATGAAAAGAGGTGAAGAAAGAAAGACTTTGTGCCTTCTTGTAATAGAAGAGATTTTAATATATATGTTAAGACTTTGTGCTCAATATATGTGTTATTTACATTAGATCTTTCTTAAGTCAGATCTGTGTTCCTATTTTGTTGGATTCATTATTTTTATTGTCATATGTTCATCAGTATTGCTTTGTTTGTTTATGCAAGTAAGTTTGGCTCTGTTTACTACCAGCCCAAAGCATAAAC
Organism: Taxus wallichiana var. yunnanensis; assembly: GCA_018340775.1. Lineage (NCBI taxonomy): Eukaryota > Viridiplantae > Streptophyta > Pinopsida > Cupressales > Taxaceae > Taxus > Taxus wallichiana. The sequence goes on from CM031243.1 coordinate 548,392,014, forward strand.
CCTCTGACCTTTCCGTCTTTGGAATTCATTTCTTTTCTTCCTTTAGATCTATCCTTCCTCCATTCCTCCCCTCTTACATTTCATTCGTCATTCGAACTACCTCTCTTTGGGATGAGATCCCAAACCCCTTAAGTTAGAATAGTGTAGATTTGTATAGATTCTGCTTGATAGGATAATAATAAACCATTTCGTTTCTTTGTCTCGAAAGAGGGCTATGCCCAGCCTACTATTGGCTTGTTTCCCCACGATCTACCTAACCGACAGATTTTTAAACCAATAGTTTTGGGCAACTCTACTAGGGATCGAACTAAGGAAATAATTTAAAATCTGTGAAAATCACTACCAGATTGCAAATTTTAACCCTTTGTTAAAAATTAAAATTTTTACAGAATTGATCAAAACTGAAAATTTCCTTAGGAAATCCATAGATCTGGACCAGATAGGAGCTTTTAGTTCGCTGAGTTTTTAAAATTTTTGTATATTTCCGTAGATCTGAGAATCTGACATTTTCTGATATTTTCAAAACCTTGCAAAATTCAGTTTAAAGATCTAAAAATCAGCTTTCTGAATTAACCAACCTTTTATCCTTGTTAATCTTTGTCGAAAAACCGCATGATCGTTTCTGTTAGAAGAGGATAATTTTAAATATTAGAAAAGTACATGCTGCTGATTTTTGTCAAATATATCAGAAAATTAGCAAGTACAAACAAAAATATTGTTATAGATCTACTCTTAATAATTGCAGATCTAGATAGATATCGTTTGGCGGGTGAATAGTTTACTCGTGGTAGAAGAGCTCGCATATAAGTGGATCCAATCTTCAATCTACTTCAAAGGAAAATTTTATTATTACTCGCACAATTCGCATTACTAAATTCAGTGGATCGATCAACAAGAAGTGCCTCACCTCCACGAAAAATCCAGATTTCACATGGTGGTTCGACATCTATTTATAGTGCTCTTTTGCTAAGTGGAACTAGACTCCCTGCTCATGTTCTTTTCCCTTCATTTCAAATGGCATTACCATGAGGAAATTCCATGGGCCCTCTAACACTGCCACATCCAGTTCATGCCCTCCCTCATGGAAATCATAAGAATTTTCTGAAATTTTATGGGAGTGGAAATCAAAGCACGGTTGTGCATATTGCTTTACATTTATTATGTCATGAAGTATTCTGGACGTGACTCATGAAGACGTATCAGTACATCTCTTTCTCAATACTTTGTAAGGACCTGCATCAGAATGGTTCCAACATTTACCAATTTGGATCTATCACTAGTTGGGCTACATTATGAACTAATTTTGAAGACAGTACATGCCTTGAAAGACACATTTACGCATTCTTTGTCAAAGATCACTCACTTGAAGAAGGAGGCAAATGAAACCATGCGCGATTTTATCACCCATTTCAATTCACTAATCAACCGTGTGCCACCTGTCATGTTGCCAACACTAGAGAATCGAAGTGTTTCTTTGTGAATGCCATGAGTTCAAGGGTAAGTTTCTTGCTTTTGCAAGAACAAATCACCACCTTGGTCCTCGCTCAAGTTGCAGCCATTCGGATAGAGGACAACCTACTTATATCTGGAAAGTTAAGATGAGAGCCATCCAAATCAAAGGATTCAGCTCCTTCTTAGGCTACTTCATTAGATCCAACATTCCAGAAGATGGAAAACGACTTGCTCGCATTGAAGAAGCAATTAGCTCAAGCTTCATCTAGCACTCCATACGGAGATATCCCATGGAGGAACTTCACTCCCAACAATGCCCCCCAAAGGCCACATTTTCCTATTGCTGCTCCAAGGTTAGCACTTAAGGCCCCTCCGGTTAATGCCTTAGTTAAGATTGAAGAAGATGTGCAAATTTATGATGAACCTTCGTCACAAGGTGAAGATGATCAAGATGTCGGTGAACTGACTGACAACTCTACAATCAGGTATATGGAATTTGAGGATGAGGAATGTATTGAAGAGGAAGGTACCCAAGGGTATCAAGCGAGACAGTCATACATTATTTTCACCCACTCACAAGGAAAAAAGTAGAAGTTGCCGCTAAAATACAAAAGGAAAAGGTGTATTAAATACGCCTCTAACCATCACTGAAAGAGGTAATCCCCTTCATGCTCAACCTCCTATCAAGCCTTTTATAAAGAAATATTTTCCTCCTATTTCTCCTCGAATCAACCTCCCTTGATTTTCATAAAGAGAAACTAAAATAAGGTTGTGAAGGAATCCATTTCTAGGGACAGGTGAAGGCCTGGTCAATACAATTTTCTACTCTCAGAAATCTCATCTTGAAGATTTTCTTATGAAAATTGAGAGTGCGGATAGCTTAGGCGGGTTTAGGATCAGCGGGATGCAAGTAGTCGGGCTCGTGTTTTTAGGGACTAGATCAACATCGGGATATCATTCATGACTCCATGCCCAATGGATGCAACAAGGAAATTAATCTTTTCATCTAGCAGGTAGATGTCCCCATGAGTCACCAAAATGTTATCCAAATTTTCCCCTCGGCAAGATTGATCAAACACGACCTTGCACGGATATAATTGAGGGGTCGGTTCAGTCATGCAAACCCACATTTCAAATCCAAAACCAAGGGGAAGGTATGCTCAACAATGGAGGAGAAAGGTCAGTAAATGGGGCCAAATAATGTTAAGGGAGACCGAGAGGCTCAATAGGAAAGAAAACAGGGAAAGGCTTTAAGTTTTGGAGTTCGCATACAAGTCGAATTGGGGCCAAGTAACAAACTTGTGGAAAGTTCCCTATATCATCTCGGTGTAATTCCAAAAGGCACTAAAAATGGAGACCCCAAAAGAGCGCAAGCCCCCACGTGGATCTTGGCACAGAACATGCTTGTGGATGATGCCAAGTGTCCAACCATCAGCGGTAACCTCCACGTGTCTGAATGGTGCACCTCCGAAGGTCAAATCCAAACAAGGTCTCCAAATGTGCATAGACTCTCCATGTGGTCAAAGTAAAAAAGGGGGCAAAGATGACCGTTTAATTGGCTAAGTATTGAAGAGTCGTTGAAACCCCACGCATCGAGTTCAATGCAACTTCAAAAGAAAAATATTGAGGCAAGTCCCAAATGTGTGCAAATCCTCCATGTGTCTTAGGTCGAATGAAGTACCTCCGCCAAATAGAAGGGACTTAGGCAGAACACGGGGAGAGTAGATAAAATATGCGGAAAGTGACGCGTGCCTCATTGGTGCAACTTCAAAGCCATGACCCAAAGAAAGACCACCGAACTAGTGCCAGCCCTCCATGTTTCCAAGGCACGAGAAAGTAGAGTTGACGGTTGAAAAGTCTAAGGATTGGTGGAACCCTCCATGTGTTAGCTTGGCATAAATTCGGAGGAGAAATACAAAGCTAGTCTCCAAATGAGCATCACATCTCCACGTGGTCGAGTAAAAAAAAGGACGGAGCCATCCATTGAAAGGTACAAGCTCGAGATAAGCCCACGACGATGCCACATGTCTCATTGGTGCACCTTCAAGGGTCAAATCCAAAGGTGGTCCCCAAACGAGTGCTTACCACCACGTAGTCGGGGACTAAGAAATGCGAGAGGCTGAATTGATTAAGTACAACAGAATCCTCCATGTGCCTCATCTGCACAACTTCAAAGGTAAAATCTAGAGGTAGGTCTCAAATGTGTGCTGAGCCTCGATGTGTCTCGGGTCAGGCATAAGGTCTTTGCCAACAAGAGGGACTTAGGTAGAACACAAAGTAACTAGAGTAGACCCACGGATGACACCATGTGTCGGTTTGGTGCAATAATAAGAATGAAAAGAGGGGGAAAAATATCAAGATGCGCAGGGCCATCACGTAGATCTCACGTGAATAAACTCCAAACCTAGAGTGCCTTCAAACGGCCATATCTTTCGACTAGGAATTTGGATTCGAGTGAGAAAGGACTTTTTAGAGATCTCTCGGCACCTTCTACTCACTAGTCGGCATTAATGATTTGGTCCACCATTTTTGAGGTTGTTAAGTCTCTCACCTATCACCATAATGAAGAATGGACTCCTTTCTTTCCTAGCAAGGAACAACACATGGTGGCATTGGCTTTGTCGGTGAAGTCCATCATTGTTACAAGAAGATTTTAATGCTTTCTGGGGTGGTTAGAGTAGGTGAATTCAATGTAATCTTGGGGTGGTTGAAGTAGGATTCAAATTTTCCCTCTCTCCTTCTCTCATTATTCTATATATTTTAAAGGAGGGGCATATTTCTAAAGGTTGGTCATCTTTTCTCTTTAACCCCCTCTCTCTTTCTTCCTTAGGGTGGAATGTGGAGTCTAAGCCTCCTCTCTTGGCTCTATAATGGAATTTTCTTTCCTCTTGCCCACTGATGATGTATTGTGTGAACTCTTGGAGCAATAAAATCTATTTCGTGATGCATTTTGTCCATCCTTGCTTATTTTATTGTCTCTTCTCACCTCTCATAATTACAGGGGTATATTTTACATACTTCTAGTGTCTATTGCACGTTTTGAGAGATGTGTTTAATGGGTTTGAAGTGGTGTTCATTGTGAAATCTATCTTTGGTTTGTGATGCATCTGTCCATCCTCTCCATTTTTCATCTCTCTCCATTTCATGCAGCTGAGATTGTGACCAACAACCTCCTTCTCTAGTGTATCACCACTTTAGTGTAGGATTTATTTTCAAGCACTCTCTCTGTGGTCCCTTGGAAGGTTAGATTAGGATTAGATATTTTCTGCATTAGATTAGCTTATGGCGGGTAGTTCGGAGAAAGACCCAACCTTCTTTGGAGGGCCATCTCAATTTCACAAGTCCCATAGCTTGATAGATGGTCCATGTTATGAATATCACACCGGATGCCCCACTCAAATATGATGCCATTTGGGGTGCTTTGTGATTTTGCATTAAGAATTATCTCCTCCAACACTTGAGAAGGTCATAGAGAAGGCCTACCTAGCTGAGGATAACATGAAAAATACTCAAGAGCATGAAGATCGGAATAGGGGTAAGTATCGGGAGAGGATGCAGTCATTCTAGGATAAGAGGTCACAAGGTATATCCCCACCACTTAGAGAAGGATTCGAGGCCCCCACAATAAGTCTTGAGACCTCTACCACACACCCAAGTAGAAGTCACAACACCATCCACAACAACAAAAAAGGACTAGAAAGACACAAAGTACGTAGATATGTGGAGTTCAAGGAGGTTTTGGTGTGGGTAGAGATGGGAGATAGGGCACTCAACATGTATAGCCAACTCATATGCAGTATTCTGCTAGAGTCGACAACCGAGTTTGGTACACCAGAGTACAGGTGGGATCCCTACTCAAAGTGGATTAGTAGGTTGTTTTATTGATGGGTTCCTTTATTAGTATGTGTGTATGTGTCTACATAAAACCAATTCCACTAATAGGAAAAAATCCCTATCTTAGAACAAATAATAGCATACGTAAGACATGCTCATCATGTCTACGAACAAGAGATAATCTGCCAAGAAGCCAAGCATAAGGACATGTACTATTAGGGGTATTTTTGTCTCATTTATTTTTGATTCAGGAGCATCAAATTCATTTATATCATCATCTATAGTGGACCAGTGTGGGCTAGTGGTGGCTAGGCAGCTAGATAATTGGCAGGTTGAGTTGGCCTCTAGGGCCAAACTCACAGTGGATACCTATGTGAAGTGTTGTGTACTCGATTTGGGAATATTATCTATTACCTTGGACCTTTGAGTGTTTCCATTAGGATCTTATGAGGTTACTCTGGGAATGGATTGGCTTGAGTTTCATTAGGCCAAAATAGACTGTAGAAGTAAGATCATTGAGTGTCAGGATGACCTTGGCAATTTAGTTGTTGTTTTTGGGATGTAGAGACCTATTTCCTTACATATGATCTTGGCTAAAAACTCAAGTGTAGAATTTGCAAAGGTTTCTAGTTATTTTCTATCATGATAAGTGATCGATTAGAGAGTTCGCGAGATCATTCACATGTTGATGAGCGGTGGTATTGAGAGAGTTTAAAAATGTGTTTCCAAGTGAGATTATTACATTACCACCTCGTAGAAAGTGGATTTCACCATAGACCTAGTACCAGGAGCAACACCAGTTTCTAGGGTACCTTATTAGATGATGAATCCAGAGTTTCATGAGCTCAAGATTCAGTTAGAGGAGTTATTAGAGAAGGGCCTTATTCACCCTTGTGTGTATCCATTGGGGTGCCATTTACTTTTGTGAATTATAAGGAAGTTATCTTAGACTTTGTGTTGACTTCAAGCAGCTTAATAAGGTCACAATAAAGAATCACTATCCACTTCCAAATATTTATGAATTGTTTGATCAGATGAGGGGTGCCATAGTGTTCTCCAAGATTGATATCAAGTTAGGATACCACCAGTTACACATTATTGATTTAGACATTCATAAAATAGTTTTCTGCACTCGTTATGGGCATTATGAAATCACTATTGTACCTTTTGGTTTGACTAAAGCCTTATATGTTTTAATGAGCCTCATGAATGGGGTTTTCAAGATAAGTTTTGACCATTTTGTCTTGGTGTTTTTGGATGGTGTATTGGTATATTCTCATTACGAGGAGGAACACGAGGAGAATTTAAGACAGTACTATAGGTTTTGAGTGATCGAAATATTTTTGGGAACCTAGAGGAGTGTAATTTATTTTATTCAGAGATTTAGTTCTTGGGTCACATCATATCTGGTGAGGGACTCTTAGTAAATCCCTCAAAGATTCAAGCCATTCTGGATTGCCTAGCGCCCATATCATCAGACAAAGGTGAGGATTTTAATGGGATTAGTAGGGTACTAAAATAGGTTTTTCAAGAATTTTCTAGGATTATGCATCCTATTACTTCTCTTCAACAAAAAGAGAAGAACATTGAATAGTCATAAAAAATGTGAGCATGATTTTCAAGTACTTAAGGAGTAACTAACCACGACACCTATATTATCGGTTTAGATTTAATTAGAGAGTTTGTGGTTTATACTAATGCATCATTAGAGGGTCTAGGAGAGGTTTTCATGAGTCATTTATGCTCAAGGATTATGAGTTTAACTATCCTACCCATGACTTGGAGCTTGTAGTAGTAGTTCATGCTCTAGTGCATTAACATCACTTTGTTTTGGGTAGGCCTTTCATTTTGAGGATTGATCATCGAAGCCTTCTGTATATCTTCTCACAGCTGAACCTCAACGCTCATCAATGACATTGGATGGAGTTCTTGTGTGAGTATGACATGGTCGTCCAATATATCAAGGGGAAGGAGAATGCCATTGTAGATGCTCTCCGAGAAGATGATGACATGTGATTACCATTCGACACTATAGTCGAGATCTTCGAGGCATGATTCTTCAACATCTTCTAGTGGATAAATTTTATGAGGGTATACAAGGTGTATTTTAGAGGTAGATGGTCTAATTTGGCTTCAAAGGTGCATTTATATGCCTTAGGCGGTGATCTTCATATCTTTTTTATTTTAGAGGCTCATCAAGCCCCATATGCAGCACTTTTAGGAGTGAAGAAGATGCACGCTAACCTCGGAGAGTTTTATTATTGGCACAGGTCTCGATGGGATATGGAAAACTTTGTAGCTCGTTTCCTTGAGTGTCGAAAGGGTAAAAAGGCCGAGCATTCCCATCTGTATGACTTTTATATCCTCATGAAATTCCTATGTAGAAATGAGATGTCATTTGTATGGAATTCATTTTCAGTCTCCCTATGTCTTCTTACCTTCATGATGCCATCATGGTCATTTTGGATAAGTTGACCAAGGTTGCGCAATTGTTTCCAACCAAGGTCATCTATAATATAGTCGTCATTGTCAAATTATTTATGGAGCATATTATCGGGTTGCATGGGATTACAGAGACCATTATTATTGACAGGACACCATCAACACTTCAAACTTCTAGACATATTTCTAGACCACTTTGGGAACATAAACTAATTTTAGTTATCACCCGAGAGATAAATGGACGAGAAAGAGGGTTAATCACTTGCTTGAGGATATGTTACGTATGTATGTGATGGATAAGAAGAAGAAGTGGGAGGATTACTTGCACCTCACAGTTCTATCAATATGGCTCCTTATCAAGCTTTGTATGGGTGACCTTGTAGTAAACCTTTGTGTTGGAAAATGTTAAGCGAAAGGGTTATACTTGGTCTAGATTACCTTCAAGACTTGGATTAGCAAGTTATATCCATTAGGCAGCATCAGGAGTAGGCTAGAGCACACCAGAAAGCATATGTAGACACCAAGAGGACCAAACATCACTTTGTAGTGGGTGATAAATTTTTCATGAGAGTTTGGCCACACAAGAGCCCAATCCATTATGGAAAAGGTTCTAAGATCTCACCTCTCTTTGTGGGGCCATTTGAGAACTTGGAAGTTGTAGGTATAGTTTCCTACCGCATAGCTTTGCCACAATACCTAACCCGGGCCCATGATGTGTTTCATGTTTTAGTTTTACGTAGATATGTGCATAATATTTCTCATGTATTGGATTGGTTGGAATTATAAGTGGAGGACGAAGTACAATATGTATTGAAGCCCATACGCATCCTAGAGCACAAGATATTGGCAATTTGTGGGAGAGACTTGGACCATGTTAGAGTACAATGGGACTGATATGATGAGACATCAGCTATGTGGGAGGATACTACACCATTGAGGGCTTGATATCCTTATCTCTTCCAGTGACTTCTAGGAGGAAGTCTAATTTTAGGAGAGGGGGATGTAGTGCCCACCTCTTCTTACATCAATTCATTTGCTGACTCATTACTTTTATTAGATTATGGACATGGATTTTAGCACTATTTAGATACTATGTGGTTTCATTATGGATCATTTGATGACACTTGTGGTGATTAGGGCACGTAGTGCCAATCTAGCATTATGGATCATTATCTTAGTTTCTTGCATTATATGGTTTTGGATATCAGCAGGTTGTGATACAGTTAGTTTTATTTCATATATGATGGATGGATGTATGATTTTTTTGTATACTTTGATATCATTTGTTTATAATGTTAAATTGAATGTTATCATGCAATTGCTTAGATGGATCTCATCACTTGAGTTACCAAGCGTGTATCTTTGTTATTGTTTACCCATTCCATATTGACATTGATTGTTGTATAGTTAGAATGACTATCCATGATTGATTTATTGATATTATTTATTTAATATATTGTATCGAGAAAGTATGTTTAATGTGTGAATTGAGTGTGTGAATTTTAGGGCACAAAGGAGAATGCGGGTGACAGATTTACACCTCAAGTTTTACAAGTGACTAACTGGGTCGAGTCCTTTAGCCATGCATGAGTTTTGTGTAACCTTGTTTGCATGTGGCATATTCATGATTGGACACCATTTGTGATTCCTAATGTATCTATGTTAATTTTATTTGGTTTATCCTTGTAATAAGCTATTTTAAGGACCTAATGGTCCCTACATCCATTAGATATGTTTTAAGTTAATTAATCTTGTATTTAGTGGTTTGGGACCACCTCATTATCATTTGGGTGGGCCCTACCACCTTTTTGTTTGATCCACTTTACCCAATCTCTAATTTGGGTTAAATGTGGTATCTGTAAGGGCCTCTTTTCACTTTGGGGTCTCCCTTACATGGAAATAAACACCTTAGACCCTACATATGGGTAGGTAGGTCTCTTTTCAAGGTCAAATAGGATTTTCCCTACCATTTAACCCATATCATGTCACCATCTTGTACGTGTGGTTGATTTTTTTGATTTCTTACAAGTTGAAGTGTATTGGATTATTGGCATTTTAGGGAATTTGGGATATTACCTCCTACATGTGTTTTGTTTTATACTAATTGTTATTTTGGGAATATTTGGTTGGAGGATGAGATGGGTGACACATGTCACCTTCTCATTTGTGAGGATTGGTGACTTGTTCTTCATTTTATACTTCCTCATGGAGATGAGTTGGGATTTTTCACTTCTCATTTTTCACTATTGGGAATTGGATAGAGCTTGGAGCTTGGAGCTTGGGAGAGCTTGGTTGTGTTTGAAGTTGGATTGCTATTTTGAGGTAGGTCTTCATACCTCTTGTTTTTGGTTTCTATAGTATAATGTGGAAAATAAAGAATGGTTGTTTGAATCTTGTATGTTGCATGTTTGTTGGTGGGTGTATTGTGTGATTTTTTTTCCTTTCATTTTCTCCATCCATCCTATTTTGTGGTGGATTTTGGAATTGTATGGGGAAGAGGGAGGAAAACCCCTCTTACACCACATGGCTTGATGGGAAATCCATGATGGTATTTATTTTTATTCCTCCCCTCATATGGTTTGATGTGGTAGAAGGATTTTTCATATGGTTTGAACCTCCTTCTCCATCCTTGGCTAGGAAACCATGCTTGGTTTGAAAATCCTCCCAAGGAGGAGGCTTTGTGTTTGGGATGGAGTGATAAGGAGGGTATTTTTGAATGGAGAGATAAGGAGGGAATTTTTGAGATTCTTATAGTGTTCCTATGGTTGGTTCACATTATGGATTATTATGGGATCCTTTCCACTCTTCCCCTTTGAGGAAAACATGGAGTTCTCCTCTTATGATATTTTTGTTCATTTGGTTGTGTGTTGAAAAGATGTGTGTGTGTGTGTGTGATTTTCACCCTTGTATCACTTTACTTGTGCAAAATTGAGGCATGAATTCTCTCTCTCCCATGGGCTTGGAGGGAGGCTAACATGTCCTCCATTTGGTGGAGATGGCATGTGATGATGCCATTTGGTTGGGAGGAAATTGGGCCCCTTTTTTCTTGTGCATTGAAGACTCTCTTGTGGTGTGGTAACTTGGGACAAGATACTTAGATCATGGAAGAAAAAGTTGGAAAATTTGGCATGTGGTTCCCCATTTTGAGGAGGCTTGTCCTCTTGCATTTTAGTATACTTTTTGTAGTGATGTTTTCATAATTGTTGTCTTCCTCAATCTTGAGAAGAATATTTAAAAAAAAATGTATTGTAACATATTAGAAATCTTATAATATTTTCTCCGCATTTTTGGTTGACTCATATCCTTGCATGTTTGTATTATTTACCCTTGTTTAGTGAAGATTCAAAATGTATTTTCATCTTGAAAAAGGGTTGGGAAAGGATGTCTAAGGGGTTAGAAAACAAAACTCCATTTATCTTGTATGAGAAATCTTGTTTTGTGAAAAGAAAGGAAGTGGGATTACATGGATGAAATATTTACTTGTAGTTAATCTTAAGAAAATATGAATTGAAAATAGTTGGAAAATGGTGTATGTTTAAGCTCAAGAATTCATTTTTATTGTGACTATGAAATGTTCATTTAAAAGGAATAAGAACTAGTTGTTTGCGAGTTGAAAATAATTATACTTGAATGAGTTAGAAAGGAAGACCTTTAAAATCTACATTGAAAGATAGTTAATAAATTAAATAGTTGTCTTCCATTTGAAAATTTAAGATGCAATCTACACTTTCTCTTATATGCACTTTTCTCCAATATTTTTAATTGTAAAGGGAGGAAGGAAAGTGGGCACTACAACACACACACACACACACACACAAGTGTATATGTACAATATATAGTTTTGTGAGTATATGTGTGTGTGTGTGTGTGTGTGTGTGTGTGTGTGTGTGTGTGTGTGTGTGTGTGTGTGTGTGTGTGTGTGTGTGTGTGCATATATATACACACACACACACACACACACACACACACACACACACACACACACACATATCTCACAGAACTATATATTGTACATATACACTTGTGTGTGTGTGTGTATTTTAGTGCCCACTTTCCTTCCACATTTATTTGTGTTGATTTCGATACTATTGACTCTACTTATGGACATTTTGTATTGTTCTCACTTAGCATGATGCAAATGTTAGAGATATCTTAGACTATTGCTAGTTCTCAATTCTTAGTATGATGTGTGTGGAATTTAGATACATTATTATATGTATGCTGATATGTTGTTAACATGGTTATATATAACTCTTACATGTAATATTTTAGTCACATTGAGTAGATCTTGACAATTGAACTAATTTGGTGATCCTATATTGATATTGGTAGAATCGAGATGTTGTTAGAAATTGTAAATGATATCGTAATTTCCTAGATGATGATTTGATGCATATGTAGATGATTGTGGATTTATATTACATATTTTATCTTGGATGTTTTGATGTGGCCACGAGGCCGAAGGAGGTATTATGTGTTTTGCAGGTAAATATATTCACAACAAACATAGGGGGATTGGAGACCAACCACATTGGAATGCTAGGTGAATTCAACAAGGGTCACCATGGCAACATGTATTTGTGTGTGTGTTGAATTATTGTTAGGGGGAAATTGTGACCAAGGGGTCATGTATTGTCTTTTATTTAGTTTCCTTTATTTAATGTTAGTATGTGATTTTTAGTGATGTAATTTATTGTGTTAATTATTTAGATTTGGTGTATTTTTACCCTTTATGATTAATGGGTTTAAGTGTCTCATGTAAGTTAATTAATATTGTTCTTATCTATTATAGATGAGACCAAAATAAATTCATTTATTAGACTAGATGACTCTTGGGTTTTGTGTTGTAAGTTGAGTGCTTGGGATCTTGAGTGTTGTACACTCTACCCCTTCATGGAAATTCGAATTTGGCCTTAAGGGCCAATTTTGAAGGCTTGTGGGACAAGTTAAACTTTTCCCACACCTCTTAAATTTATATAACAACCCTACCTATGGATTGGGGGGTCAAAAATAGACCCCATTAAGTGTTTTGTAAGTCAAAAAGTGACATTTATTGCACTTTTCTTACATGGGTCTTTAATTTTGTCCTTAGGGGTGTGGGCTTGGATTGTGTGTGTAAGTAATTTGTCATTCCTCTCACCCACCAATTTATGGTGCATTGGGGTTGAGGTTTGACTTTGTGAGGTGGAGTTGAGGATGAGTGATGTGGCATCCTATATGGAGTCACCTCACCCTCCTCTCCCCCTTTTCTATTTATTGAAGTTCTTTTTCTTGTTTGGGGGTTACTTCATTATTTTGTGCTCTTGCATTTTTGGGAATTAGAGAATTTTGGAGTGCTTGTGGTCTTGGTTGGAGCTTGTTGGTGATTGTTTGGGTTTGAATAAGCTTGGAGATTGACTCTTGGAACAAGCTCTACTATGGAAAGGTAGGATATTTACTCTTGCTTAATGTTCTTCTTTTGTTTTGTGTTATATATGCTTGTTTTTAGTGTTTTGGAATACTTGTTGGGTGCTTGGGTAGATTGCCTACGTGTGGTGTAGTAGGGGAAAATGGGGAGAGTTAATGTAGGGAGGCATAAGAGTTATTTCATGTTTTGGAGGGAGTTTGGGTTGGGTGACCCACCTTGGACAAGGAATGCTTGCATTTCTTACTTATTTCTTTGTGAAGGAGGTATAAGAGATTGAGGGAGGCATAAGAGTACGTGGAAGGAATAAGAGGTACTTAAGGGAGGCATAAGAGCATGTAGGGGTTTTGAGTTATGTCTTGGAGGTTTTTAAGGTGGGCACCCATTTCCCATTGGGAGGCATAAGTGACCTCCCCATAGGTTCTTACTCCTTTGGATTTCATTTTTAAGCCTTGTTTATTTTGTTGTTCTTCCTTCTTGTGTTGTAGTTTGAGTTGAATGTTTTTGGAATGGTTGTGAAATACTTGGTTTGTGATGTGGAAGCTTGTTGTTGCCATGTGCTGGATTCACTTCTCATTGCATATGATTAGGGCTCGGGGCCAATGGGGAGGATGGTTTCTCCTCCTCATTGGATATTTTTGTTGGGTGGAGAGTGTTGCCTCTCCCCATTTTTGTTGTGGATCAAGAAAGTATGAAGGAGATCTCGTGTTGGTGATGTGAATCTTGGAGCCTTTGTTGGAATTCTTTCTTGTGAGAAGCCATATTGTTTTTCCCACTTAGGGTGGAGGAGCTTGTAACATTTTATTTCTTTTAGTTTACATTCTTGTATAATTTCCCACTTTAAGTGGAAGATATTGTATTAATTTTGTGAAATAAATTTGCATTCAATTATTTTTATTAATGTTGTATTGTATGAAAAAGAAAGAAAGAAAGAAATATTGTAGTGTAAAGTTAGTCTTGTGAAATAGAAATGAAATCTTATTATATTTGTTTGAAGTTTTAAATATTGTGAAGAGAAAAGAAAGGATCTAAGAATTGTATGAATGAGAATGATGTATGCATAGAAAACTTGAATGTATAACAAAGTTGTTATAGTTATTTTGAATATATAAATTGTAGTGAAAATGAAAGAGACAACAAATTTGAAGTATATTGTTATTTGGGAATGTTGCTTTTGTAGTAAGAAAATAACAATGTTAGAAGTAGATATAAATCCTTTTTACTCTTGAAATTGAAAGAAAATTAGTTGAAAAAAATGGATTATATCTTGTAGTTGTTATTTCTTCTATTGGATTTAAAAATGCTTTAAGTGAGTAATTTTAACTAAGAAATGAATAAATGGAACTAAATCTTGCAACTGGAAACCTTAGGTGCATAAAATCAAGTTCAGAATGCATTTTTAAACACTTTAGTATCTTTTGGTTTTGGGAATTTTTGGTTTGAAGTTTCTGTTCCTAAGGAAAAGGACCACCTCCCCATTGAGAGTGGCGGTCTTGAACCGTTGCTCGGACAAGGCGGCGATCTTAAACACTACTCCGTAGGGTGGTGCTTCGTGGTTTGTCACCCAGGTAGGGCAGCGGTCCCAGTACCACTAGCTTGATCCGGGTGGCGGTTCTATCGCTTATGAAAAAATTCTCGAGATCCATGCTTGTGTAAATTTTTAACTTGTAAAAACTAAATTTTAAGCTTCTAAATTTACCTAAGAAACTACCAGCAATCAAATAATGGCTAAATCTCTTTGTTTAAAAATAAAACCTTCCAAGGGTGGATTCAAAGTATTCAAACTTGTATTTACAAATGGGAGAAGGGTTTGCCCCAAATGGATAACCTCAAATACAAATAGTTGAAAATAAAACCAGATTGGTAAAGGAAATCCCTTCAATCCTTGAATGAAAGAATTTACAATGATAAATATACTATATAAAATAATCTAAGATTAAACTCTTAGTAGACTCCTCCATAGTTCTTCCTCCCTTGTTCCCATGGCTTCCTTTTCTCCAACTTGAAATTCTTAACAAAAGAAAATAAACCAAATGAGGAGAATAGAATAAAGAAAAGGTTTTAATAAGGATGCTTAAGGGTTTTTAGGGTTAGTTTGAAACCCTAAGATCTAGTGGTCACAATTAGATTTATCCAAGGGTTAAGGATCAATCGTACATTTGTTTAGTAGGAATAATTTTAATAATGTTTAAAATAAACTTTTATAGTATGTGTAAATGGGGAATGGGGCCATTTAATTGCCTTAGGGTGCAAAGTCATTGTTAGTTCTTAGTATTCTTTAGGAAATTAATGGAAAGGACTTTAAGCCAATAGGATAATGAATTTAAAATAACTAAGTAATAAGGTTAACCTTTTTGGGTTTGATTATTATTAAAGAGGAGAAAACACTTAACCAAGTAATTTAAATTAGGGCACCTTACTAAATGACTTTTAATTAATCGACCTTAGAGATAAAGTAAATAAAAATATTTAATCATTTAACTAAACCTATTCCATCATTTGTGAATTTGATATTTTGGTGCAAATTAAATTAATGTACTCTAAGGGTTAACACCCTTGTAACCTTTTTCACTTGAACAAAATAAAATGTAGTCACAATTTTTGGGATAAGTGTTAAGTTTTAATGTGTTCCTAGAATGTCATTTTTGCAGGCATTACATTTGGTATTAGATCTATGGGTTCAAATCTTGGACCCTTGGGCACACTAGAAAACACGAGACATAAAATTTTAACCTAGTAAAAATTGTTTCTTTTAAACCTAGAAAACCACACTATCGATAATTGTATAATTTAGAAAACATAGAAAACTGAAACAAGACCTAAAATGATGAACTAACTATCACCTTGGTCTTTACTTGAGGTGTAGAATAGATAAGGGGTTCTTTCACGTAGATCTAGATTTACCACCACCAAATCAAGCTATAGCAGCCATTCTTCCTCAGATTTTGCGACGCTCTGAGACGTCAATGCCGCTATACGCGGAGGGTCCTTAAGAGGATGACCTGCTAGACAAAATATGGAGCCATCGGTTTAGGCTTGGGCATCTCCTCAACACAACAAGGAGCATGGGGCGAGATAACCTCTACATGGAGTAGGCTAGGGCAAAGTCACCATAGAGGGACATGGAGACAAGGTTTCGAGTGGTATAGGGATGGATCTCGAGCCCTAGGTAGAGAGAGGTGCATGCGAGAGACATGGGGTCATCGGTTGTCACTTGCAGACCATATCATATCGGGGAGATCCTAAACCTATGACCATCTCACTAATATGGAGATATAGGAGGTTTTCAGGTAAAGGCCTGGTTGGTGAGCTTGAGTAGATGCTTCAAGCTCTGCCCTTTTACTAGGAACACAAAATATCATGTTGTAATCCATCTTCTGAGGGATGGAGTAGGAGTCTAGTGGAGGACCAAGGAGAAGAAGCTCCATGTTGACTCAAAGACAATTACCTAGGAGATTTTTGAGGAGTGTTTCAAGAGTAGGTATTAACCTAGGAGGTTTATTCAAGCGGGGATAGACAAGTTCCACAACCTCTGCGCAGTGTGTATGATCAGAAATGAGTATGAGATTCGATTCTGGACCTACTCCTATATGTCGATTATATATAGGATGAGTAGGTATGGATTCACAGGTTCATCCGGGTCTTGAAATTGGATTTGGGTTGTACGGTGCACATTCATTACCCATAGACATTAGTAGAGGCCGTGGAGAAGGCTTATATTATACAGGAGACACAGGGGAAGATGCAACATACTAGAGACAGAGTTCAAAGCCACATCCAACAGATGCAGGATAACAGATCAAGGGGGTGAATTCCACATCCTTGTGGTGGACGTGGTTTGGGACAGTCTTCCTTCACGCCACCTCATTATCCACCTTAACAGCAACAGTAGCAGACCCACCCACCTTACATACCTCCTCAGAGATTTGACGTATAGAGGAGGTAGATTATGGGGCCTCCTCCTAAGGGTCCCATCATGAAACAAGGTGTACTAAGAGCTCAGTCAGTAAGAGCTCGTTGCGAGAGACCTCAACATTCTATAGACGGGTCATGAGGATCCACATCACAGACTTCTAGAGTACTAACTGGAGCTGCATCTCACTAGAGAGGACCGAGAAAATGTTATGGTTATGGCATCGCTAGACATCATTGGAGAGAGTGCCCATAGAACCATAGAACAAGGGTAAGAAACATATTTCCAGCCTACTATTGGAGATATGGGACAGATCCATTGGATCTACATAGTGATTGAGAACCGCTAGGCTAAGCACCAGAGTACCGTGATAGAGACAACAGGTAGTATTGGTGGTATTTCTACCTCTATATTGTATGATTCTAGTTCGTCTAATTCTTTTATTGTACCATCCTTAGTAGAGCGTTGCAGGCTGGTGGTAGTTAGGTAGGGTCGTAGTTAGGACGTTGAGATGGCTTCTAGAGCCAAAATTTATGTAGAATCCTTTGTTAAGGAGTGTGTAGTAGATTTGGGACCCTTCACAACTACCTTAGATCTTCAAATCCTTCTGTTGGGTTCTTATGATGTCATCTTGGGCATGGACTAGTTGTCTACACATAGAGATAGAGTGGACTATTACCATAAGACTATTGCTTGTACAGATGATATAGGAGTTGAGTTAGTGATAGTGGGAGTTAGGAGGCCCATTTCCATTCGCACCATCTCTGCTATGCAGCTTAAGCGGTGCGTGCAACGAGGTTGTTAGATGTATTCTATTATGATTAGTGACATATCAGAGGATGAGTCTAGTGGACCATCCCTTGATGACCATCACATCTTGAGAGAGTTTCCTGATTTCTTTTTAGGGGATCTACAGAGGTTACCTACCCCACGTGAGATCGATTTTCACATAGATCTTGTTTGAGTGCAAAGCCTATGTCATGAGCACCTTATCGATGAATAACCCTAAGATCTGTGAGCTCAAGTTACATCTTGAGGGCCTTCTAGAGAAAAGCCTAATCCATCCTAGTGTATCCCCTTAGGGTGCACTAGTGATTTTTGTGAAGAAGAAGGATGGATCTTTGCGGTTGTGTATTGATTACCACCAACTGAACAAAGTAACGATCAAGAATCATTACCCCCTTCCATGCATTGATGATTTATTTGATCAGATGAAGCAGATACAGTTTTCTCCAAGATAGATCTTAAGTCAAGGTATCATCAGTTGAGGATCATGGATGTAGATCATAAGACTGGCTTCCATATGAGATATGGCCACTACGAGTTCACAGTGGTACCTTTTGGTCTGACGAATGCCCCCACAATGTTCATGAGCTTGATGAATGGGGTATTTAGGACATTTTTGAATCATTTTGTGCTCATATTACTTGACGAATTTCTGATTTACTCACGTACGCATGAGGAGCACAAGGAGCACCTTCATCAGGTTCTTCAGTGTCTTCGAGAACAACATCTTTACGGGAACCTGGAGAAGTGTCCGCTTCTTCCAGCATGCAGACGCGTACAATATTTGGGCAACATCATTTCGGGAAGGTATCATGATCGATCCTTCCAAGATTCAAGCTATTATGGATTGGAAAACACCCTCTATTGTGACTAAGGTGTGCAACTTCATGGGTTTGGGAGGATATTACAGGAGATTTGTTTAGGAATTTTCTTAGATTACGCATCCCATCACTTCCCTTCAGCAGAAAGGGAAGAATTTTGTTTGTCGATAGATGTGAGCAGGCCTTCAAGACACTTTGAAGGAATGCATCACAATAGCATCTATTCTTGCAATGCCGATCCTCAGGGTGAGTTCTACGTTTGCACGATGCTTCTTTGGCGGGATTTGGAGGTTTGTTGATGCAGAGGGTAGAGTAGTTAGTTACTTTTGAGTCTTGCAAACTCAATGATTATGATATTAATTATCCGAGTCATGATCTTGAGATTTTAGCAGATTATGCACACCTTGGTGCATTGGAGACACTTCCTTTGGGCCGAGACTTACACTTAGGACTGATCACTTGATCGCTACCTCTTCACACAACCCAATCTCAATGCTTATTAGTGGCGTTGGATGGATTTTCTTTTTGAGTACAATATGGAGATAGAGCATGTGAAGGGGAAGGAGAATGTCGTTGTAGACACCTTGAGTAGATTGAGACATGTGGCTATGACCACTTCAGGTGGGTACATATTTACGAGTAAGATTTTGCAAAGACAACTTCCTCATGACATATTCTACCTTACAGCCAGAGCAGAGATTGAGTCTTAGATACCCCTTAAGGGGAGATTTTATGGATTTTCATTAGAGGAAGATGGTATTCTCAGACACAGAGGTCATATATATGTTCCTAGAGATGGAGGCTTGAGATAGGAAATTTTGACAGAGGCTCACTGTGCACCTTACTTAGCCCATTCCGGGGTGAAAAAGATGCACACCACTTTGAGATAGTTGTACCATTGAAGAGGAATTTGGAGGGATGTGGCCCAATTTTTGTCACACTATTTAGAGTTTTAGAGGGTGAAGGTCAAGCATCAACATCTAGATGGACTTCTCTTTCTCTCGCATTGTACTAGAGTGGAAATGGGATGCCATTTCCATGGACTTCATAGTTGGGTTACCGATGTTGAGATACCACCATGACGCCATCATGGTCATGATGGATAAATTAAAGAAAGTGGCTCATTTTTCTCTCAGTGAAAGACCACCTACACAACTAGTGCGGTGACACGAGTGTATCTTGATGAAATTGTCATATTACATGGGATTATGTAGAAGATCATTTACGACCGTGATCCTTTGTACACTTCTCACTTCTAGACCACCATGCAACATGCTCTTAGAAGAGAATCAATTTCTGCACAATGTATCACCCCGAGACAGGATGGACAAACGAGTGGGTGAATTATATCCTAGAGGAAATGCTTAAGATGTACATTATGGATCATCATTCAAGATGGGAGAAGTATTTGTACTTGGTGGAGTTTGCCTAAAATAATAGTGTCCAGAGTTAGATAGGCGTGGCTCCTTTCCACACACTTTAGGTAGAGAGCGTAGGACTCCCGTGAGTTGGGACAGGTTAGAGGATAGGGTTTATCTTGGGCCAGCCTTATTGTAAGATATAGAGCAGCAGCAGTTGTAGGAGGCGGAGGTTATAGGAGGCATAGGTTAGGCGGAAGAAGTATGCGGACCAACATATGAAAGATCATAGCTATGAGGTGGGCGCGAAGGTGTTTATTCGTGTCAAACAACATAAGAGCCCTATCCATTATGGAAAAGTTTCTAAGCTTTCTCCTAGGTTTGTGGGTACCTTTGAGATCTTGGAGCGCATCGGTCCCTTGGCCTATCATCTAGCATTGCCACCTAGCTTGTCTTGTGTCCATAATGTGTTTCATGTTTCTATTCTTAGGAGATATATTTTGGATCCTTCTCACGTATTAGATTAGACCATATTGTAAGTACAGGATCGGGGGAAAGTGATGGTGGATCCCATCCATAATATAGAGTGCGTAACCACGGGCCTTTGAGGAAGAGAAATTGAATAGGTTTGGGTCCAATGGGACAGGTATGACGAGACTACTGCTACTTGGGAGGATGCTACTTTGCTACAAGTTCGGTATCCACACCTATCCCAATGATTTCCAGGAGGAAGTCGAGTCTAAGGGGAGGGGGATGTAGTGCCCACTTCCCTACAACATTTATTTGTGTTAATTTCAATACTATTGACTCTACATATGAACATTTTGTATTGTTCTGACTTAAAATGATGTAGGTGTTAGAGATACTGAGACTATTGTTAGTTCTCGATTCTTAGTATGATGTGTGTGGAATTTAGAGACATTTTTATATTGATGATGATATGTTGTTGACATGGTTATATATATCTCTGACATGCAATATTTTAGTCACATTGAGTAGATCTTGAGAATTGAACTAATTTGGTGATCCTATTGATATTGATGAAATGTAGAATCGAGATGTTGTTAGAAATTGTAAATGATATCATAATTTCCTAGATGATGATTTGATGCATATGTAGATGATTGTGGATTTATATTACATATTTTATCTTGGATGTTTTGATGTGGCCACGAGGCCAAAGGAGATATTATGTGTTTTGTAGGTAAATATATTCACAACAAACATAAAGGGGATTGGAGACCAACCGCATCGGAATACTAGGTGAATTCAACACGGGTCACCATGCCAACATGTATTTGTGTGTCTGTTTGAATTATTGTTAGGGAAAATTGTGACCAAGGGGTTATGTGTTGTCTTTTATTTAGTTTCCTTTATTTAATGTTAGTATGTGATTTTTAGTGATGTAATTTATCTGTATTAATTATTTAGATTTGGTGTATTTTTCCCCTTTATCATTAATGGGTTTAAGTGTCTCATTTAATTTAATTAATCTTGTTCTAAATTATTATAGATGTGACCAAAAGAAGTTCATTTATTAGACTAGATGGCTCTTGGGTTTTGTGTTGTAAGTTGAGTGCTTGGGATCTTGAGTGTTGTACACTCTACCCCTTCATGGAAATTCGAATTTGGCCTTAAGGGCCAATTTTGAAGGCTTGTGGGACAAGTTAAACTTGTCCCACACCTCTTAAATTTCTATGCCAACCCTACCTATGGATTGGGGGGTAAAAAATAGACCCCATTAAGTGTTTTGTAAGTCAAAAAGTGACATTTATTGCACTTTTCTTACATGGGTCTTTAATTTTGTCCTTAGGGGGTGTGGGCTTGGATTGTGTGTGTAATTAATTTTTCATTCCTCTCACCCACCAATTTATGATGCATTGGGGTTGAGGTTTGACTTGTGAGGTGGATTTGAGGATGAGTGATGTGGCATCCTACATGGAGCCACCTCATCCTCCTCTCCCCTTTTCTATTGAAGTTATTTTTCTTTTTGGGGTTACTTCATTATTTTGTGCTCTTGCATTTTTGGGAGTTAGAGTATTTTGGAGTGCTTGTGGTATTGGTTGGAGCTTGTTGGTGATGTTTTGGGTTTTAAGAAGCTTGGAGATTGAATCTTGGAATAAGCTCTACTATGGAAAGGTAGGAGATTTACTCTTTCTTAATGTTATTCTTTTGTTTTGTGTTAACTATGTGCTTGTTGTTTTAGTGTTTTAGAATGCTTGTTAGGTACTTGGGTAGATTACCTAAGTGTGGTGTAGGAGGGAATATGGGGAGAATTCATGTAGGGAGGCATAAGAGTTATTTCATTTTTGGAGGGAGTTTGGGTTGGGTGCCCCACCTTGGACAAGGAATGTTTGCATTTCTTACTTTTTTCTTTTATGAGGAGAGGATAAGAGATTGAGGGAGGCATAAGAGTATGTGGGAGGCATAAGAGCATGTAGGGTATTTGAGTTATGTCTTAGAGATTTTTAAGGTGGGAACCCATTTCCCATTGGGAGGCATAAGTGACCTCCCCATAGGTTCTTACTCCTTTGGATTTAATTTTTAAGCCTTGTTTATTTGGTTTTTCTTCCTTCTTGTGTTGTATTTTAAGTTGAATGTTTTTGGAATGGTTGTGAAATACTTGGTTTGTGATGTGGAAGCTTGTTGTTGCCATGTGTTGGATTCACTTCTCATTGCAATATGATTGGGGCTCGGGGGCCAATGGGGAGGATGGCTTCTCCTCCTCATTGGATATTTTGGTTCGGTGGAGAGTGTTTCCTCTCCCCCATATTTTTTGTGGATCAAGCAAGTATGAAGGAGCTCTCTTGTTGTGATGTGAAGCTTGGAGATTTTTTGGAATTCTTTCTTGTGAGAAGCCTTATTGTTTTTACCACTTAGGGGGAGGAACATGTAATATTGTATTTCTTTTAGTTTACATTCTTGTATAATTTCCCACTTTAAGTGGAAGACATCGTATTAATTTTTTTAAGGAAAGTTGCATTGTATGAAAAAAAAAAAAAAAAAGAAAGAAAGATTGTAGTGTAAAGTTAGTCTTGTGAAATAGAAATGAAAAATTATTATCTTTGTTTGAAGTTTTAAATATTGTGAATAGAAAAGAAAGGATCTAAGAATTTTAAGAATGAGAATAATGTATGCATAACAAACTTGAATGTATAACAAATTTGTTATAGCTATTTTGAATATATAAATTGTAGTGAAAATGAAAGAAGCAACAAATTTGAAGTATATTGTTATTTGGGAATGTTTCTTTTGTAGTAAGAAAATAACAATATTAGAAATAGATATAAATCCTTTTACTCTTGAAATTGAAAGAAATTTAGTTGAACAAAATGGAATAGATCTTGTAGTTGTTATTGCTACTATTGGATTTGAAAATGCTTTAAATGAGTAATTTTAACTAAGAAATGAACAAATGGAACTAAATCTTGCAACTGGAAACCTTAGGTGCATAAAATAAAGCTTAGAATGTATTTTTAAAAACTTTAGTAACTTTTGGTTTTGGGAATTTTTGGTGTGAAGTTTCTATTCCTAAGGAACAAGATCGCCGCATTGTGTAGAGCAGTGGTCTCGTTACCTTCGCTCGAGATAAGGCGGCGGTCTCAGAACCACTGCTCGGTAGAGGCGAGGGTTCTTGGTTTTTCACCCAAGTAGGGCAGCAGTCCCAGGACCACTGGCCTACTCTTGGTGACAGCTGATTCTATTACTGACAAAACTTCTTGGATCCCCACTATGTAAATTTTTAACTTGTAAAAACTAAATTTTAAGCTTGTAAATTTACCTACAAAACTACCAAAGAATCAAATAATGGCTAAATCTCTTTGTTTAAAACAATAAAACCTTCAAGGGTGGATTCAAAGTATTGAAACATGTATTTACAAATGGGAATAGGGTTTTCCCCAAATGGAGAACTCCAAATACAAATAGGTGAAAATAAAACCAAATTGGTAAAGTAAATCCCTTCAATCCTTGAATGAGAGAATTTACAATGATAAATCTACTATATAAACTAATCCAAGCTTGATCTCTTAGTAGATTCCTCCATAGTTCTTCCTCCCTTGTTCCCATGGCTTGCTTTGCTCCAACTTGTAATTATTAACAAAATAAAATAGACCAAATGATGAGAATAGAATAAAGGAAAGGTTTTAATAAGGATTCTTAAGGATTTTTAGGGTTAGTTTGAAACCCTAGGATCTAGTGGTCACAATTAGATTGATCCAAGGGTTGAGGATCAATCCTACATTTGTTTGGTAGGAATAATTTTAATAATGTTTTAAATAAACTTTCATAGTATGTTTAAATGGGGTAATGGGGCCATTTAATTGCCTTAGGGTGCAAATTCATTATTAATTCTTAGTATGCTTTAAGAAATTAATGGAAATGACTTTAAGCCAATAGGATAATGAATTTAAAATAACTAAGTAATAAGGTTAACCGTTTGGGGTTTGATTATTATTGAAGAGGAGAAAATACTTAACCAAGTAATTTAAATTAGTGCACCTTACTAAATGACCTTTAATTAATCGACCTTAGAGATAAATTAAATAAAAATATTTAATCATTTAACTAGACCTGATCCATCATTTGTGAATTTGAGATTTTGGTGCAAATTAAATTAATGTACCCTAGGGGTTAACACCCTGTAACCTTTTAACTTAAACAAAGAAAAATTTAGTCCCAATTTTTGGGATAAGTGTTAAGTTTTTAACGTTTTCCTAGAACGTCATTTTTACGAGCATTACATATATACTTGTACGTATACACTTGTGTGTGTGTGTGTGTGTGTGTGTGTGTGTGTGTGTGTGTGTGTGTGTATAAGTATGTATGTATGTATGTATGTATGTATACACACACACACACACACACACATACAAGTGTATATATACAAAAGTTTTGTGTGTGTGTGTGTGTATATATCTAATACACACAGTGTGTGTGTGTGTGTGTGTAGACATACACACACACACACACATTTATTTATACACAAATATTTTAAAAATAAAAATGTCATACTAATTATAAACAAGAAAATATTTTTTTATTAAAGGTAAAAGGTTTTTATTCTTGATCCTACCGAGGAGCAACAAAATGGGTCAAAACCTAGAAAACATTCAAGACAAAAGAGAAAGTAAGAAACACACTTCCCAAAGCAATACAACAACAAATAAGAGCCACAATTGATGTCCATAAAAGAAAAAAAAAAAAATGACCGGATAACAAAAAAGAGAGACAAGGTCTCTAGGAGGTGGAAGTAGATTTTTTGTTCTTCTTGTTATTAAACTTTTTCCACCCATCAAAATGTTCCTCTATAGGAAGAACAATTTCAATACCATCAATTAGTTGATATTTTTTGTTTATATAGTAAGAATCATTCTCCTTTTCGCTTCATGATTTTTGGTTCCGAGATGTTAGATCCTCCGAGTTTCTTTAGTGGCCAAACCCTTAAGACTCTCTGGAATAATTTGTTGGGGATCTCAATAACCATCTCGTATATTATCATCCTATGGGAGATATACGAATAGATAGATGATGGATCAAGAACCAAGTTAGAGGGAGTACACACCATGTAATGATCGGAAGAAATTCTTTCCACCAAACTTGTTTAGATCTAGTGTGCTTAGTTCTTTCACAATCATCTATCAAATGACATGTTTTAAAACATCGATGGCACTTTGAAAAGGAAAAAATTTAAAATCAATATTTTGGACCCATGATTTTTCACCTATCAAAAGGTTGATCTCGGGGAAGGTCTTCATTGAGGTCTATGCCTATCGGTAGATGAGCATATGTCGTGTGGAAATGCTGAGAAGTATTATCATTAGATTTGGCATAAGCCCCTAACCTATTGAAATGGATTCAAAGAAATGTTTATTCTAGAGCTGGATGGGCAAGCCTTAGAGTCTAACCCAAATGGGATGAGAATCAAAGGAGGATTTTGAAGAATCAAAGGCGGGATACCAAGGTTTTACCATGAGGTTGTGATCCCCACAGACCCAACATTTGTCATCTATAATGTCCATGTATTCAGTAGATTCAAAAACAACAATAAATAAATCTCTAGAGCATGGGTAGAGCCCCACTTTACCTTAAACCAGAAAATGTTAAGTGGGGGAAACTATTCAAACCAATATCCTTATGTGTGTGTGTGTATAAACTGAAATAGAAATCGATGTTTACTATTATAATTAAATACAAAAATCGTGGTTGTCTTAGGGAATTGTTTTTGTGTATGGATTTGGATTGGTGTGGAGGGGTTTTGATAGGCCGCAACCTACCCCAAACCCTACACACCCCTCACCCTTTCCATATTGTGCCACAATTTTGCCATCTCCATTTATGCATAGTCTCCACGGCCATAGCCATGGGCCTCCATGAAACCGTTGTGGCTCACAAGGGCCAAGCCATGGCCGCATACCTTACATAGGAAAAATGATACACACACAAAATCTCAAAATTGGATGGGAATATAGACAATAAAAACACAAAAAGAGAGGGAAACAAAAATTGAAACCCAAAATAATAGAGAAAAAATGAAGCTTAAAACCCTCCATGAAAATCTGTCCCTTTTGGAAATGAAGTCCGAATGGCCTCCATGGCCTCCTTCTTCTTCCTCCATGATTCCACGTGTTTAAATGAGGAGAAAATATTCCAAAACAAAAGTAAAAAGAGAAAACATAAGGATGAGGATTAGAGTTATTGGAAACCCTAAAGATCTAGGGTTGAAAATAAAAGGATCTAAGGGCCTAGATTAAATCCTACATCTTTAAATTTGTAGGATTGACATTGTATGGGTATTGGGTAAATTAAAATTAAAAGGGAACTTAAGGGATTTAACTAGGAACCATGGAAGTTTGGGGCGGGGGTGGTGGGTGGTGGGGGAGGTGGCATAAATTAAATAAATTGAGAAAACTAACTAGAGGGAAACCTAGGGATTTTTCAAATGAACTTGTGGACTTAATTTAAAAGGGGTACACTTAGTAAATTAATTAAATGAAAAATATTGGGCATAGGCCCCTTTAAGTTAATTAAGGGATACGTTAGGCTTAGGTGGCCTAATGAATGTCCCTTTATCTAAATTAATTTAATTCCATTTGAGTTAGAAAAGGGGGTGTTTAACCCCATGGAAATAATAAGGGAAGATAACATAGTATTAATTAAGCATTGGCTATAGTAGTGCGACCTTACGTAACTATTAACAAGAAATGAAAATAATAAATGGATTTTAAAAAAATCCTAGAGTTTTATTTGGTGATTGAGTTTGGAATCGAGTGCCAAAATATGGGGCACTACAGGTGTCCCTCATTAATCTAATCAATTCCTCAATTTGTATATTTTTCTCCCGTATATATGTGTAAATAAATCCTCCCGACTACTTGGAGGATCTACAACAATTGTAGAAGGGCTAGGAGTTCTAGGTGGGATATGAAGATTTGCAAGGTTTTTTTCTTGTGAAGGAACTGTAACTTTTGAGCTTTGCTACAGCTTCTCTGCTCCTCTCTCTTATTCCGGCTTTTAGGCCTTATTTTGTATTCAAGGGTATAGTCCCTTTCAAAAAACTATTTGCCAATATTAAAAAAAAATATACATTAGAAATATAAAAAAGTTACGAAGTTTGATTGCGATTTAGAGAAAACAAGTTTTCCTACCTCTTCTTTGGCACAACATTGTTGAATCCACCACAATGTAAGCTTTATAGTGATCTAAAGACAAATTTTTGAGAAAATGAGATAACACAAATGTAGGGTTTAAATGCAAAATTGTGTTTTTAAATGTGTACATGCTACAATGCATATGCGATGGGTGAATTTGGTGGTGATACTTGGGGTGTCTTCCTTTCAAAAAAATTCGTGGCCTTTTGTTTGTCAAGTCCCAGGGGTAAGAAGAAAAGGATGATACTCATGATGTCTAGGAAGGCATCCCAAATCGAGGAGCCTTCCGGTATTGATGGGTGGGGTGGAAAACCCGACAACCCTCCACCCCCACTTCCACTAACTGCAATGGTCGCTACCAATGCATAATGTTTGTTTGCTCTTTGTTTGATGTCCATTTTTTGATTCATCAACCCTCTATTAATATGTTGTAAATTTTAATGACTTGCCCATGTGCTAGTCAATTTCTCTCAAGACTTTTTCTCAATGTAGCATTTTGGGGTGTGCTACTATACCACTCAATTTTTGGTATGATTAGCATTATACTATATTTATGTTTTTATGTAGAGAATTGGTTTTCAATTAAAACATATTTATAAAATTAAAAAATATATTTTTCTATTTCAAATGAAACTTAAATAAATAAATAATTTAATTGTTTGGAAACAATATATATATCCGATATAAAAAAGTATTTAGTAGCATGTTTATCTCATACTTCAAAAACATTTGACACAACCATTAATAGTGTGTTAAAGGAGAAATATTATATAAATAAACTAAAAATATAACCAAAAATTGATTCGAAAAGTTTTTCTAATACCTTAAAAAGAAAGTTAAATATTTTTAATATATATTAATATGAAAATTGTTGACAATATCAATTTTGGGGTTTTTATCTTATATTGTTCATACATGATATTAATTAATAATGTTTCATGTTTTTAAAAAATTTCAAATCACATCAATTTAATTTAAGAACATTAATAAGAAAAAATATATAATTTCACAAATTATAATTTTTTTCTAAATATTCTATATAATTTAAGAAGAATGAATTATTATAGTTGTAACTTCTAACTTAATAAATTCGTTATTGAGGTTAAACAAACACAAAAATCAAATGTATTAACCTCATAAATATTCATACAAACACACAAGTTCTATAATTTATTTCACACACACACACACACACACACAAACACACACACACACGATAATAAAATTTATGTGTCTATGTATTAAATACAATAAAAATGAACATCTAAATTTTAATATTTACTCAATATCTTTATTTTTATTACTGAGTATTGTATATTTTACATATGTAATAAACAAAAGATTACATATTTCATTGATCATATTTTCAACATACATTTCAAAAGGTACAACTGAAATAAGACAAACTGTTCTAGAGTTAATTTAAACAAAGACACATAAGCAGGATGCCCTAATGGCTATTGTACACTGTTGTCACTTTAACATTACCCTTCTTCCTAGGAAGGTAAAAACCCAAAGCTAAAGAATTATTACTAAGTATTGCTCATTTCTTTCAATACCACTTATACCCTTGCATTGTTTGATCCATAATTTTTCTCGTCGGGTGAACATTTTTTTATGTTAAGCTCTTATTTTTCACATCTATAATTGTTTTTACTCTTTTCTTTCTTTTTTTCTAAACTTATAATTCAAAATGCAGTAGAGGGAGGTATGTGGAGGAACCATTATATATATTTAAACAAACCTCATGAATATTTGTTTTACCGTACTTATTTTGTGTGAAAGCAATGCCTTTGTTGTGGATTCGTGCCACTCCACAACATTCATTTAGGTACTTATCCATGTTAGTTGCAACCTGTTGTTCTATAACACATGGTCTAATCAATTGAACTGCATAGGAAAGATACAACCTCTATTTGTCAAACTCATCTATTAAAGAAAAAACACATCAATGATATGACAGCTCATAACAAAACATACATAGACATGCATTCTATGCATGCGTAAAAATACATTTTATTTGAAATTTAGCATTTTCTCATAAGAATGTTTTTCTTTTCTGATAGTTTTATTGTTGGGAAAATGGACTTTTTCCCTAATATTTTCTTGAATTTTTTTCCACCTTCACAACGAGTGTTTCTGAAGAAGTCTCTCTTCCATTAAATATTCTTTTGTTTCTTTCCTTACAGATCCTCTATATAATAATTTTCAGGGCCATCTCAAAATGGATTCAAATGAACATAGCTTATTCACACATTAATCTGAATAACTTTACTCCAAGTATTTTTCCCGAAGAACACTACTCCAAATTTCATCTTCCTCCAAGTTTTCCTTGTACAACGTCCAAAGAACATTAGTTCCAAGAGAAAATACAATTTTAAATTTCAACCCCACCTTTTGATTTAAATTTACAAATCTATCTATTTGATCAAGGCAATTTTTCTTTCTTTCCCATAGTTTTCAACTTTGATCTGTCTTTCAACTTTATTTTGGATTTTCTCAACTACGAGCTGGTTACGTCCACCAAGTTTTAAAGTCTTCAATATTATGATCTTACAGTAAAAGAGTTCCAATTGAGCATTCATCTCTTTAAACTAAAAATCCTAAAATTAAGAATATTTGAAACAATGGTCCAAGCATTATTGGAAAGAAGAAAGTAAAAGAACCTTTTTGGTTCAATCTCCCAAAAAAATTGATGAAGTATTTATGAGATCTTAAGTATGATTGTTTTATAGGCCTCCCCTCTTTTCTTTATTCTTCAAGATACAATTGCAGTCACCAACAAGTATAATAATTTTTTTGGAAAAATATAGTCATATAGAAATATTCTCCCAAATTTGAGTTTTTAAGATATTATTAGTGGGAGCATATATAAAAATTTACAATCATAAATTAAATATCTTATTGGAGACCTTCCAATTTAATCGCCATCCATTAAGTTTGTAAAATGAAAGCATGGACATTTTCATATAACCTCTTTTTGTTTTAGATACACCAAAGCCCTCCCAATGCTCCACTCAAATCCACTACCTTTTATTTCCATCTCTAAAACTTGATTAAATGTATATTCTCATAGAGGGTGACTTGAAGTTCAGATATAATGCATTTTCTTTGAAACTATCTTCTAATCAATCTTTACTTAATTAGAAGAGGAACTAAGGTCTCTTCTTTTTGAAGAAATAATTTTCATTGATTAATGTGAGAAGATGGTCCCTGCTCTTTCCTTTTTCTTGGTGAGATTTATCAAAATTTGACTTTTTGAAGAATTATTTCTTAGTCTCACATTCAACCTTCACCCCAATCTTAGAGGGTATTTTCCCTCTGCCTTAACCTTGTTGTGGATTTTTTTCAAGATTCTATAACAAGATGGAGAGAAGGGGGAGAGCCAATAGGAAAAATTATATTTCCTTATTCTCAAAACCCAAAAAGGAAGAGACAATCGGAAAACAAGTTCGTGAAGTTTTCTAGAGGAAACAAAGAGGTAAGGAATACTCAGAGAAGAGGAAGGGGAAACAAGGAGGGATAATTTGATCAATCATAAGGAGAGGATCACAAATAACAAGCGAGAAAGAAATGAAAGTAGAGAGAGGAGGCATGCAATAAATTTTGAAAGAAGGAGATGATAGAAAAATATTTCACCCTTTCCCAACAAAAAGGTTGTAGGGTGATCGATCAATTTATTTCCCAATGAAGAAGGGAGAGAAGGGGAACTGAATGTGGAGACATAATTGAGACATGTTTCCACATACATTGACCTCTCAAACCTATGTATCTAAAATTTTATAATGTATTTATAATTTCAGGATGGCTCTCGTATTTCTTATTTATCTTTAATATTATATATTTATCTTTCAATCATTCATATATATTTTGTAAAAAGATTGTTAGATCATCGAGTCTTGCCAAACATAGGGTATATGTCGCTTTTCATTTCCTTTTCTAAAAAAGTATCGCACTTTCTCTTCTGCGACTCTCTTTATATAAGAGGAGACTTGATCCACATTAGGTGATAAACTAGCAAAAGCATTTATAGATGCTTGTTTAAGGCTAATAGGTATATAGAATGATTTAGTGAATAGATTACATCACTAATAATTATAGTTGAAACAAAGTAGAATAAATGCTATAAATAATGTTTCATATGACTATTCATTTGGTGTGCCTACAGGTACATTGGTTTCTTCACAAGGAAGCATCTTAAAACTATAAGTTTTTGGGCATCTGTTATCATCTATGTTGTTGGAGGTAACACTTCTATTTTTATGAAATATTCACCATTTTTTTGTTCTATCGTATTTCATTGATATGCATGATTACTCAATTATCTTTGCTTGAACTAAGACATAAGCATGTTGATAGAGGAACTTATTGGCACTCGAGTTTTTCTTTAACTTCTTTTCATCTTCCATTTCGACACGTTGGTGTCATTACTTTTGTGTTAATGTAAATTGTGATCCCAAATGAAATTACATACACAACAAAAACCATGCTTATTCCATTTCCCAAAGAAATATAATTAGTCTCAAAGAAAACAAAACCAAATACATCTAAATTTTATCAATATAATTATTATCACACAATTTGTAATTATTTATTCAATTCAATGGCTTGTAAAATTATAATTCGAAAAAATTTAAATTGTTTTGTATTCATTTTGCATCCTTCATTATAATTGTGTGTGTTCTCTAAAATATTATGTCATTTCTTAAAATATATAATTATTTATAATTTCTTCAAATGATAATGACATACATATTCTCTATTTTGTGACAAATATGTTTCTTTTTTTTGGTATATTGTCTGCCACATAAACAATAAAATAGGAAATAAATTTACATAGCCAAACCTAAAATGAAACTTATGTGACGGTGGCATAAATAAAGGGTTTTACTTAATAAGTGAAATGCAAGTTATTTGTCATTTATAGATTTAAATATAAATGTGTTATATGATACATAGTTGAATATTAAGTTTTCTTTTATGATTTGTTGTACATATACTTCACACGTGGAGGAAATCATTTTTAAAAATTTAATGGTGTTTTATTTTATAAACGAAACCTGAAGTGTCATATGAGGCATGCATGCATGCCAATACGAACCACAAATCGGTCGAGGGTTGTAGTCCTTATCTGAAACCTCACATTCACTACCATGACAACGAAGATGTTTGTTATCAAGAACATCGAGTTTAGAAAGGCCTACTATCGACCAAAAATGGATCGAGAATTTTTTTGGAAAAATTCTGTAATGCAAAGATTGAAGACTAAATAAAAGAGTTTAACATTTAACAAATAAATGATATATTTCTTGGGATGATATTATTTATACGATTGTTTATAATTTGTATATTAAATTCAAAGTTTCAAATTTGAGTACTCATTGAAATTTTTCCTCACACAATATTTGAACTTAACAATTTAAACCTACCTTTATTATTGAATAAATATAATATAAATATATATTTTAGGACTTAGTTTTAAATATATTTTAAATTCTTTATGCACCATTAATTTTATTATTGAAAAATATATAAATTTTAAGAATTATATCTCTGTGTGTGTGTGAATATATATTTACAGTAAATAATGTGTAAATATATATTTACACACACACATGTAAATATAATATTCTTCAGTTTAAAAGTAAGATGTAAATAAATAAATATAAATATTATTTAATTGTTTAAATAAAAATATGTTTGGTGTAATTTGTTTACTGATGTATTTATCTCATATTTTAAATGTTCCAATTTTCTTTTTGACACAATTATTAATAATGTGCTAGAGGAGAAATATTATAAAATACAAATATAATTTATTTTTAAAATCTAAACATAAATTTTATCAAGAAAAATATTTTATAATAATTAAAAATAAGTGTAAATATTTTAAATATATATAAATTTGAAAATTATTAAGAAATAATAATTTTGAAGTTTTTTATTTCAGATTTTTATACATCTGAATAATTAATAAATTAGCAATCGCATGTGTATAATGCAATGTGAATGCTTAGACAAGATATGTTATTTGATTTAGAAGGTTAGTTATTACTTTTGTGGTTGATGTTGATAAGGGGTGTGATTGATTTTGTAAGTGTAGTAATATAGATGAAGCATTCCATTTAAAGGGTTATCTCTAGATTTCAAATTTGTTACAAATTCGTACATATACATTTGCAAATCTTATATCATAAGTGGTAGCATTTTGCGACTATTTTATTTGCACTAAACATGAATACATGAAGACTTCTGTACATTTGCAGATTTTATATCATGAGTGGTAGCCTTTTGTGGCCAATTTTTTCCCTTGCTTATACTCTTAGAGATAAAGCGAAAATTAAAACGTGGATATATATCCCCAACATTGAAAAGTTATCAGATTTAGAAGTGTTTAATGATAAGATAATATACACAACTTAAAATCATGAATAGGGAGGAAACATTAAGCAAATCATCCATGTTTCACCATAGAATGGAAAATGGGTCAATTTTGAAGCATGATATGTGCTTGGAAACTGTATGACTTACGCCACTACAAAGATGGCTGCCTGAATCTATTGATTCTATCAGAACAAGACCTAGTCTGTACCTTTATTAAATAATATTACTCTCTCCTAAATGTTCGCATGGAAATTAAGCATGACATTCACGACACGGTAACTATAAAATTGCAAGCTTTCACCAGTGGAAATTGTTTTAATGAATGACCACAAGGTAATTCTCAGTACATGATTAAAACGAAACAATGAACAATAATAATCCCAAATATGTCATATAATAATATAAATTAATTGGTACACAAAAGCATAGAAAGCAAAAAATAAGTTAAAAGATATCTAAAAGTAGGGGTTAAATTTGACGGCCACATATGCTTGTAAAACAATTTTTAGATGATGGTAGTTTTACGATATTTCCTTTTAAAAAATAAAAAAATAGTAGTTATTTAAACACTTCAAATTTATATTTATTTAATTTTTTATGTATATTATATATTAATATAATTTTTATATAAATCTATATAAAAAATGACGGTGATATTGTAAATATGCAAGTTACATGTGATGGTTATTTCAAATATTTGAAAGTATTTTATGGCTAAAATCACGAAAAATGTCTCAACTGGTCGTCAAATTTTCAAGTTTTGGAGCTTTGTTTTGTTTTGGCACGCCACTTTTGTTGGGAGGTCGATCTCTGTTACTCGATCTGCAAGAGTAATGCCCGGGTTGTGGCCCTCAATGGCTCGGCATGGTGTATTTGAGCTCATGGTTTGGATTTGTTAACTTGGACACTTTGTTTGTGCTTTGTAATTTTATAACAGTCGGGCTTATGGCGACCTCCACATCCCAAACAGTATTATAACCTTTTTACGAACCCATTCAGTTTTTTTTTGGTTTCCTAACAAACATCAAAATGAACTTTCCATTACTTACCATTATTGACGTGAGTGTAGGGATGTTTCCTTCAATGGATTAAATAGGGACATACCCTTCTCAATATCCAAGTTGAAGCAGCTAGAGAACTGTACGTACTCTTACCCCTCATAAACTAGTTTATGTACGCTAATTAATACAAAATGAAATTCTAACCTCAGATCGATTGGTTTAACAGGATTGTAAAGAATAATCAGTTAATGGGGCCTATACCCTCAATGTTGTCACATATTCCAAACTTAAAAAGATTTTGTAAGTTGGAAAATAATATCATGATAAGATTGAAATGATCCTGACAAAGATATGTATTTTTGTTTCAGTGATTTGGCCCAAAATCAACTAAGCGAAGACATTCCTAGGTTTATCTATTGGAATGATGTTTTGCAATATTTGTAACACTTTGGATCCTTTCTGTGTATCTTATTTTTTCCCCTATTTGTTAATAGATCAATGCCACTAAGTAAATTTCTTCCACTTTTGTGTTTGATTATTTAACTGACAAGGTCATGTTTTTGGATCTATATGCTATGTATTTTCATTTCAATGGAAACTGTAACTTAAGTGTGCTTTTTTGTTTGCATCTATTTGGGTTCAATAATACTATCGTGCATAATTATAGCTCTGTACCGTTTAAATCATTCAAAGGCATTTACAAAAGGCAAAAAAATGGAGCAAGGTGATATAACTAACATGGCTAAACATGATTTCATATTGTATAGATTATCAGACAACAAATGAGATAGCAATATCTTATTAGAATTTATTTATTGACACATCTATTTATTACATTTAGGTTCTCCAAGGTTGGTCATACTGCACATGAGCATGGCTCTTCACATGTACGATGACATAATAAGGATCATAGAAAAATCTAAACGAGAAATATATAATTGGCTATGGTGCTACAATAACTATTTATGAATGTGTTCTAAAGGATTGTAAGCCAATTTCTATAAATAGACTCTACAATCACTACCCACAAAGCTTGCATGAATTTGAAACTAAGTTGGAAACAATTGGAAGCATCAAGCATCAGAATATTGTGAGTTTGCATGGATATTCACTTTCTCCACATGGAAACCTGTTGTTTTATGATTACATGGTAAAGTTAAACAAGTCATGGAACATCTTACACGGTGAGTAAAATGATTATGTTATGGAGAAAAATGGATCTATAAATTGTAGATTCATATTTTGAAATAGAAAAATCCAATCAATCTCTAACCTTCTGGTTAAAATGGATTGTTGGAGAATCTAACAAGTGTTTTTTTGAGTTTATTATTTTTCGTAAAGGATCATCAAAGAAGATTAAGCTAGACTAGGACACTCGGCTAAAGACTTACCATATCTTCATCATGACTACAACCAACTCATTGTTCACATGGATGTGAAGACTTCTAACATTCTTTTGGATGATAATTTTGAAGCACATTTGTCAGAATTTGGCATTACCAAGTGCATTTCCTTAGCCAAAACCCACACCTCTACCTATGTTATGGGTATCATTGCTTACATTGATCTTGAATATGCAAGAACATCAAGCTTAAAAACCTAGTTTTCCCTTTAACAACCTAGATATTTTTCTTATTGATTGAGTGCACTCGAAAACCTTAAAACAAATAAAAACAAATGTGTATTACTATACATATCATGATCATACGAAAGCTCTATGTCACTGAGGATGTTAGGCTCTTCAGCAACATTGTAGAAATCGAAATCTCAAAACCAGACTTCACATCACATGGAATACAAAAGGATAATTTATTTAAAGAAAGAGAGTAAATTAACAAGAAAAATTAAATCTCATATCACAGGAAATACAAAAGGATAAATTATTTATAGAAAAAGAGTAAATTAACAAAAAAATTAAAATAACTCTAAAGTTTATGAACATATATATAGCTTTTTAGAACATATAACAGTGTACTGTACTCAACACCTGTGACTTACAATTTCTTACATATCATGTTCATACAGAATCTCTATGTCATCAAATGTGGATGGAGTTGTCTTTGACATTGGCATGTGAACACAGATTCTATCAAATGTGGACAACAACATAGTCATGTAAATTATTGATATAGAATTTGCAGTAACCTGCAGGGATCTTGGGATTGTAAGCAAAATCTTCTAGTTGGCCTTGCTTTGCACCAAGAAACAACCCTCTAATTGACCCACCATGCATAAAAAGATATAGATATGTTGACAAGTGATAAAATGTGATAGGAAAACTCTAAACATTAATTTAAAATATTAAGTAAACACTCAAACCCAAAAGGTTTTTAAAAACAAGCTCCCATGGGCCTTAAAAGTAAAGCCCACAAAATTTAACTTATTTGAAAAATCCATTAACATTTCTACTAAATCTAGTAAAAAAGTAATTAACAACTTTGAGTATATTGTAATTCATAAAAGTGGACAAAGGTTATTGATATGTCCTACACTTTAAATAGTATTATTTTTGTAGGATAAAGAAAAAAAGAACATAAATTACTAATTTGTGTATAAGTTCTACAACATACAAAGTTCTAACCAAAAACTCTTTGCTGGTATGCCACAAAACGCTATGACTTGAATTTTCAAATACATATTAGACTCCAAAGGATTATTCATAAATCCTTTGTATTTTAATTTTTAGTAAACTATCTAAATTTATTTTTCATCTATATTTTATTTTGTCCAAGGAACAAAAATCAAATTAAAAGGAAAATCCACCTACCAAAAACACCAAGCTAAGGTGCAGGACAAATTTACAAACCCTTATTCTTTCATAGAATCCTAATCCTTTAGGTTGTTTACTGGATTTTTTCAATTAAAATATGATTAGTGAATGAAAAAATAAGCCCTAAAATGTAGAGATATCTATTCCTTATTAATAAATATGATAAAATGTGAATCATTTAAAATTGCATAGAAATCAATTTACTATGCGGAAAATAGGGAGTATCAAAGAGGCATCACTTTCTCTAGCATCATTACCAATTGAAAATTTCACTCACAAGGGGTCTCATGTCATGATTTAAAGGATATATTTGTACAATATATTAAAGAAGCAACTTCAACTGTTCCATCTAAAAGCTCACTTTACCTAAAGATTCACCCTTGTTGCCTTCCAATATGTTATTTCCCAAAAATCCAGGTTGAAGAGCTCATGCAAGCAAATACCCTATTTGTAAATGAACAAAGATGGCTTGCTCAGTTGCACCATGTGAAAGATGGCCTTGCAGAATCGAAAAATTCATACACCCATACTTCCTTAGATAAGTTTTCCATGTTTGGACTTGAGCAGCCAGAATTTGTAAAGTGATACAACTTTGTTACTTGCAGACCTTGTTTCTGAGGTACCCTCTTCACCCAAACATTCATTTGTCCTTTCTTCGAATATGTCACCTTCCAAGGTCCAGGGTGAAGACACCAGGAAAGAAAATGTTCCATTTGCAAATGAAAATCTAATGATTGCTCTGTTACACCCTGGGCAAGAAAGCCTTGCAGAATGGGAAAATTTAGATGCCAATAATCCTACGATAATTTTCTCTTGATTGGGCATGGGCAGACTGAGTTTGAAAGGAAGGATATAACATCAATACTTGCAGACTCTATGGTAGTTTCTGATATACCTTCTCATCAAGCTTTGGTAACAATTCATGAGATAGGGGAAACTCATGCACTAGGGTCTTCGTTACACCAAGAAAACAGAAATTTGTCAATAGCTTCACCAGGGTACTGTCCTATGCCAGATTATTCACATGGTCAGGGTTCCACTAATTTAGATACTCAATTTGCTACAGTGTGTGGAAGTTCTGGCATGCCTCCTTCAACAGAAGAAGACATTACTACCTCAAGGTTATCTACTTATTTGAGTGAGCTACCATTACAGTATTCAAGGGATGGTTTGAATTCATTAACTCCTTTGGTAAATAGTCTAGGTGACACAACAGGTGAGGAAAATATTCCCTTTTCAAAAATTTTTACTGAGAGCTCTCAGAGTGACCAAACTTCTCAGTTACATCAGATCTGTTCATTCTACTGAAATTTCCAAGTAGTGAATACTCATGTATGTTAGAAATAATAGGCATCAAACTATAGGAGAATAGCTTTTCTCATCTTAGCAGACTCAAAAACCAGTAATTTATACATACATTTGTCAAAGATCCTGTATTTGTTGAAGTTCTGAAAAAATCAGTGTCATCACGCATAGGCCAACCAAGGTGAAAACAATCAACCGACCAGTGAAAAACGTCAGATAAATATATGAAAATGACTAAAGCATTAAATTTAGAGTTTCAGTTGAGATTAATTTGAAATATGTCAAAGTTGATGATTTTTCGCAAACCAGAAATATTCGTTCAAGTCATCATAGTTGCACCAAGCTGAATGGCATGTTGTTCCATTCCCATTTTTCTTGGATTCCTAAAATACAAAAATAATTAGCATATACCCAATCCACTTATTATCCCACCCTCCATAATGTGTAAGTTCCTAGAAAATCTGACATAAGCTACACAATGAAGCACCTTTTCAACTATATGATATAGAGGTGTTATGACTTTTTCCAGGAATGATTCATCATCCCCACCATATGCTGGTTTGATATTCTCTCCTGTGATAACACTGATGTTTCCCGCAAACATACCATGTAGTTCATAGGCCATCTACAGGGAAACAAGAACAGATGTAAAGCTTCAGGAAATTGAAAGCACATAAGATCAGTGTCAAGGTCTTAAACATCAAAATATAATTTAATGGAACATGTGGGTGGCATACTCACATTATGAAAAATGTAGCAAAGGCATTCTGGCATAAAGCGAATGTTTGCATCTTCACCCCATATCAGCAGGTAGAGTGCCATGTAAAGTATTTTACACTGGTGCACCTCCTGTTCTATTTTTGGAAAGCTGATAAGGTACAGGCCAGTCATCAAGGGCAAGCACAATTTAAACCCCATCAATATCCAATATTTGGTAATACCACAGCAACACAATTTTAGAGGCATATAAATGTATACAAACACTTCTGCTTCATTAAGGAAACCTCAAAAGCAAACAAATTGCAACTCCATAAATATTTGAGATTGAAGATTATCATACACCATGGCACAACCTTGAAGACATATAAACATGCATAAGCGACCTCTCTTGCATAAAAAATAATTACACAATTTAACAATTATTCCATAACTGACATTAAATTGTGCTTCCGTGCAAGAAATTTGCACCACTTCTTGTAGTTCTTGAACAACTTACTCATTACTGAATCTATTGCACGTTCATCAAGCTGCAAATGTAAAATTTGTAAATCAGGCAAAAGAATGAACTTGTCATTCACATTCATACAAAATTCATGGCTACATATGTTCGTCAAGATAAAGGAGGACCGACCACATTGAGAGGCATTGGCTTTGGCTCTAATCTTATGTGTACATTGGCCAGTAGAAGAACTAAATGCTCCCTTTGGTTTGCAACATTGTCAGTCTAAAGACAAGAAATATTCATAGAATGCAGATATTTGACAACAATTCAAAATCAGTAATATTTGGACTAAGAATAGAAATTTATCATTATGACATCATTTAGACTAAACACAACAAAAAGATTTGACCTGAAAGCCAAACATAGCCTGCAACCAATCAAAAAGGTCTACTTCTCTTGTCTTCTATTGCTTCTTCCAAAATGAGGGAGGCCAATTCAATCCATGAATGTTGCGAAGGGCAGTTACAACAGCTTTAATCTGGGTAAACAAGGACTGTCATTCTCAGAAACAATGCTTGTAAAGATAAACACAGGCACACACAAATATGCACATAGGTACATTAACCTCTGCATTATGAATGAACCAAAATATCCAAGTATCATGTAAGTTACTTCACATAGAAAGTACAAGCATACACCCTTCAACAGTCCAAGAAAAGTAAGGCATAATAACTCATTCAGATAAAGTGAGAAGTCCCACTTAAGTACATGCCTACAAAATTCCTTAGTAACCAGTTTGAGTTTAGTAGTCCATCTAATTTAGTTCAGAATTTTCTTACCTCCTCCTAGTTGCATAATTGCTTGTGAAACACTTGCAACATCAAGGGAAGGATATATAGGGATAGTTAAGGATATATAAGGAAAAATAGTAAGGATATATATGTAGCCCTAAATCTCCAACATGACATTAATAGTGATAGTGTAGGAATTTTGATTGATAGGGGTATTTTTGGTTTGTTGTTTGTTGCATGAAATAAAAATGATGATGTATAAGAGGTGGAACCATGGAAGCTATGTCCAAAGTGCGAACATGTGGTTGAGATCTCTCGGGGTTGCTTTCATATGGTCTGCAACTGTAAATGCAAATTTTATTATGTTTGCAGGAATTTGAATGGATAGATAGGATGAAAGTATATGAATGTGACTTGAGGATAGTGGAATACATTATCTGACTTGATTGAACCACTTCTAGGTGATGAATCATTTAAAATTAAATGGGGATAACTTCTACAATGATTTCCTGATAATGATAATACCAATTTCCTGAACTATTTGTGATGAATAAGATAAAAATGTAGAAGCACACGTTCAAGACACAAATGTACTTAGTGGAGCATATGTGTGATGAATATGCAACAAATATAAGCACACAGAAGATGTGAACTATTTGAAAAATGTGTATGGACAGGTGTTAAGCCAAATTCCAAAATGGGATCCCGATCCAGAGCATGCAAAAGAGGACAAGCATTGATGGAAAACCATGATGTTTGTGAGCAAACAGTCTCAGGTGTAAATTTCAGGGAAGCATTTTGTCAAACAGTTCGCGTCCTCCAATCATATTCGTGAAAAAGGCCTCAGATAATTTTGAGAAAATGCATTTTGCAGATGTAAATCCAATTTCACAAACTTTGAAGCA
This sequence comes from Taxus wallichiana var. yunnanensis, assembly GCA_018340775.1. Taxonomy (NCBI): domain Eukaryota; kingdom Viridiplantae; phylum Streptophyta; class Pinopsida; order Cupressales; family Taxaceae; genus Taxus; species Taxus wallichiana. The sequence goes on from CM031243.1 coordinate 548,433,991, forward strand.
TCTTCTTAACTTGTTAAATCCAACATCACTCTATGGAAACAGAGGTATGTTGGGTTCATCGAGGTCTTGTGTTAACGCTGTATGGATTTTTATTTTTTATTGTGTTCTGCTACTGACAGTGGCCACAAAAATTAAACCAAAAATGCATAGAAAAAGAATCCCTAAATTGACATAACATAGCAGATTAAACCCTAGATTAAACAAATACATTACTAAGAATAGAACAAAATGGAACAGAACAGGGCACGTACCAAATTCCAAGTTTTCATCATTAAAAAGTACCAAATTCTCTAGGAAAATTCAAGAGCAAGTCGAGAGAGAATAAAATACTGAATTTCATACATGTAAACTTGTTTTGAACAACCTATTCTCTCTAGTCAATTCAACAGGGTTTGTTGATTCCACAACAAAACAAAAACAGGTTTGTTGATTTCGCAGCAAAAAAAAAATGCCGCTAAGCTCACAGCTAAATTCCAAAAGCTTCTCTTTGATGACCTCGTGCAAATATGGACTATGAAAGATGAAAAAGAAAGTGTTTAAAAATAACCACTGTTAAAAATAGTCGGAAACATTCAAATGGCCGTCAAAATAAAACACATTGAAAAAACGTCTGACAGGCCGTCAAATTCAACATAGCTGTAGAAACGTTTGGAAGGGTCTTTCCCATAGGGGGAACGCCTTCAGCGTAAATATAATATTATTAACAAATTTCTTATTTTGTTAACAAAGTAGCAATCACATGTGTTTCATGAGATGTGAACACCGAACGGTATATGTTATTTGATTTAGAGGTATAGTTATTACTTTTGTACTTGATGTTGATAAGGGGTTTGAGTGATGTTGTAATTGTAGAAATATAGTTGATCCACTTAATTTGAAGGTTGTTTCTACATTTCAAACTTGTTATAAATTCGTACATGATTACATGTGATACCATTTTCGATAGTTAATTAATTTTATAGTTGATGTTGTTAGTTGTGCATCGGTTGTTCAGTTGGTGTTTTGTTGGAGAAACATTTATTATACAATTGATAATGTGTGTGATTAATAGTTGTAGTGTAGGAGTTTAGTTGAAACATTACACTGAAATGTTTGTATGTGTACATTTAATTATGTTACAGATTCGTACATTTAAAGTTGCATATCATATTTGAAAACATCAAATAAATGAAGGTCTACGTACACATAATGAGACATGTATACATTTGTAGTATTTATATCATGAATGGTAGCCTTTAGTGGGAAATTTTAGTTTCAATAAACATGATTACATTTGATACCCCTTGAGCAACTGTGCCACTTTGGATAGAAGAAGTGTTGAGTATAGTAGTAGTGGAGGTGCTATCAAAGCAAAGGGTGGTATTTACGATGGGTTGAGTGATAGTAGTATTGCTTCCTCCTTTCTTCTTGCTTCGAGTCTTTGGTATGTGCCCCCACATGTAACTTCGAAAAAAGGATTGAGTCTAAATATAAATGTAACAATCAAAATAAAATAACATGAAAGCACTCTACAATAATTTTTTAAACCATAGCATGCAATAAACAAAACGAATGAATAAATACTTGAATCAATATTGAAACCCACCTCAAGTTTTTGTTTAGAGACGACGCTTTCTTCTTTACCGCGGGATAATTTGGTGGTCCCTTAGCATAGGATTTGTTTACGGGATACGTTGATTTATAGTGCCATTTTTAGAGCAGTCTGACAGAGGTGGACTTATTATGGAGGAAGGTTGAGAGGTATCAAGGCCGCGAACAACGGTGTAGAGTTAGCAGTGAGGCATCAAGTTGTAGGGATCTTACACTACCCGAGAGTGATAGTGATGATGGGATTTGATTTACATTATTGTATCTGATGTGGGAAGTTTCCCTCGGTGATGAAACATTTTTTTGATGATGATTGTATTCAATATATATATATGAGCACATGTGATTATTATATGACGAGTTTACTTCATTGTGTATTGATGTCATAAATGTGATGGATGATGTGTGATCTAGTAATTATTGTTGGAATGTATGTAATATTTTGTATTTATTTTATTTTATTGATGCACAATGATGTTGATAATGACAAACACAATGTGTGATGTGAATGATGATATATAATAAATGTAATGTGATAGGTGAGTTAAATGAAATGTTTATTAAATGGAATGTGTAACACGTAATTAATGTGATTGATGATAGTAGAATGGATGTAAAAATAGTTAACGTATGATTGTACGATTAATGTGACATCATGAACGTGTGAAAATTAATGTGGTTGTAATATGTTAGTATAATGAAACTAGGGGAAGATTAACAATGCCCCCAATGTGTGGATGAATAGGATCATTTAGTTAAGACCCCTCAATAGTCAAGAATGAGCCGCGTAAGCAAGAGTGCGTCATCGGAAAATGATTGAGTGCGCTAGATGAAATGATGAAGCACATGATGACAAGTACTTATAGCTAATTCCTCAACAGTTGTGTAAGAACCGTAAGAAGAAAAGTGTATCATCGGGGGGTAAGGTGATAATGATAACCTACCAGAGACCAAGGCTGCATGAAGCAATATAAGAATAAGGTATGGAAGCAATGGGAGAATATAAACCAAATTGAATATCATACGGAGCAAAGTGGTGGGATGTGCAAATGTAGAGGGATGCGAAATCCAATCTGAAGTAGTAGCATGATGCAATGTATAACGTGGATGTGATGGGTGCGATGGTGTAGCAATGAATGATGTTGTGGAGAGCATCCATGAGTGACATATGATGGTGATGGATGAACTATAACCCGAGAATCGATGGAGAAGATGAATCAACCATAGTATAAACTCATTGATGAGGTAAAGGAGAGATGGACCGCTCACGTGAGCGAGAGCAAAGGAGATGATGCCCTTATCCTCTAGTTGTTGTAGCCTATCATGAAGGGAAAGGAAATCATTGTCCCTATGGACATTTATGTGATGATAATTACAATAAGGTTGGTCATGCTAATGCTGTAAACAATGTTTTGGATGATTTTTGTTAGAAGGTAACCGAATGAGACACCTATAAAGTAAAATACGCAGCACATCATGTGGTTGAGCGTGATGAGTGAAATGTAATGGCCCACGTGACATAGATGGAGGAGAAGGAGTAACCTATCTTGGAGGGGATAAAAAGTATGCTTCTATGATGGAGTAGGTTGAGCTTGTTTACTTTTCTTACGAGGAAAAGGAAGAGAATGTGTAGGAAACTCAATCAATGGCAATGGAGGAGGACTAGATGATAAAACAATAGTATAAATAAGTGGCGGAGAAATGATATGTGTAGAAAGAATATCTTTCTCTAGGTATATGAATTTATAGCACAAAAGAATGAATGACTCGCATGTATCATGTTAAAATATTTATTTAAGCATGGGATTCCAACCATGACATAAAATGAGTTTCTTCTCAAGGTTTATAGGTTGGAATACTAGTTGATGCATACAAGCATTGAAGCGTAAGATATAGTCCTTGATAGGCTCGGCGGTACCACTGATGTAAAGTAGGGATATGGTTGTAAGTAGCTCTAGGGCCATTATTGATAATAAAATGATGGAGAAAGGCATCCTCCATGGCATAGTAAGTGTTAATGGACCCAAATGGAAGATGAGTGTACCATTGTAAAGCCTCATCAATAAGACTATGTCGAAAAGCCTTAACCAATAATATATCATTAGAATAAGAGGTCATAGCCATGTGGTAATGTAGGAGATGAGCATGAGGGTCACTAGTACCATAAAAACATGTGAATGTAGGCATGATAAAGTCCTTAGGAAATGTAGAATTATGAATCTTCTTACGAATATGGTTACCTTGTAATGAGTTGTTATCAATATTAGCAAATAAGCCCTAATTTCTAAGGTGATAGATCGAACTCCGAGCTTATGAATCGGCGTACGGCATGCATGAGAGATAAAATGCTGTGTGAAGTAATAGTGGAGGATGGAAATGATGTATTAAGAGGTTGCAACTTTCCATTGTGATTGATCCTAGGAATATCAAGAGAAGATAAAGTAGATTTTGATGTTAAAGGAACACTAGGGGTAGGTGCCGAGGAAGCTATAGTAGAATATATAGATGGAATATCCATAGTAGTGGTAGGAATAGCATCGGAAACATCCCTAGGAGGTGAGGTGATCGATGGAGATACAAATATAGGAGAAGATGAACTAATAGGTGTAGATGATGTAATAAGAGGAGATGAAATAGTAGGAGAAGAAGAAGTGATAGATGGAGGTGACTCATGCATAGTGCTAGATGCAATCTCAGGAGAAGGTAGTGATGGAATAGGAGATTCACACTCGGTAATATGAAAAGAAGGAGAACCATGGCTATTAACGACCTCATCAACATTAGATAAATATTCAGAGATGATAATGTCACTAAGGATACTATCAATAGGATCATCAACATAATATGAAAGAGTATGCAAAATAGAATGACAAGTGTCATGAGAAGCAATATCATAAGTATGAGAATCATGAGATGGAACTATAACAGTGGCCTAACTAGAAGAAGAATCGTCATGCACATGTGAACGATTGTCAATACCAAGTAAGTAATCGATAAGAGAATCATCTAGAATTTCCTTAGAAATATTAGAAGGAGGATCACTAGTAGCCATATAGCATGGTGTACAACAAGTGAAGGCTATCGGATCCTCAACAATACTAATGCCAATGGGATAATATTCAAAACGAGTAGGCACATATTGCCAACCATATAAGAGTTGTTGTTGAATATTAGTTGGCATAGGAGTAGGATTACTTGTAGAGAGTCATGAGCTTAGTGATGACAACCTCATCATAGATAGGAATGAAACTAAAATAAGACATGATGGGAAAAGAAGATGAAATATCCTTAGCCATTAGGGTTTGAAATGGACCCTAGGGAAAAATATTCTAAAGTTTGAATTCACCAAAATGATTAACTAAAATATGAATTTATGGAAGTTAGTCTAAACAAGTAAAGAAATGCAAATGAATGATATAAATTAAAATATGAATACTAAATAATTTATTTGATATTCTAAATGAAATGAAATAATTGAAATAGGAGGGAAAAGGTACTAACCTGAAAATAACTTACCTTACGTGTGTCGTAGAACCGAACTTGGTGATTAACGGGTGGAACCGAGTATGATGAGACACCTCGAAAGTTGTAGCGGATGAATATTTGGCCGGAATGGGGCACATGTGGGAGGATTAGGGTGCTTTTGGGTGCCTTGGTATGTAGTATGGGAATTCTAGTCTGCAGAACAACTCAAAACCCGAGTTTAGAAGGGTCGTTAGATCTTCGGAATATTTCTATCTTTGTTGAATGAGTGTCACACTAGCTTCACCAATGAAATCGTAGATCCACAATGAAGAGTTACCTATAAAACCCCATACAAAACATCAAATCCCTAGAAATGAAAGATTCATATGAAGGGGTCAGATTATACTTAGCTACCACAATGGTTGAATTACAACTAAGTGCTACACTACATCTCGGACTCCAATGTAGTTATGTGTGATTTTTGTGTGCAATGATCTCGCCTAGGGTTCCATAAAGACCAATGACATGAAGATAGGGGAAATAACTAGATAAAATGTAAAATGGTGGATGGAATAGAATAGAATTCCCTTTCCTATGTAGTGTGTGTGATGCAAAAACATCCAAATACAACCCCTTTCCTTAATAGATAGCTAGCCCTTAGTAATAGATAGTCCTCCCATATGATAGTAAGTATGTTGTGTTTATATAGGGATATCTTGCTCAAATTTCAACACTAATGACCTGACATGCCGACTAGTACCTAGGGGAATGGGAGGGAAAATTATAAAGACTGACCTCAAACAAATAAATTAAGACCAAGTATAACCGGGGCCGTGATGCCTAAAAATGAGGACCGGGGTGCCCATGGGCATCCTAATCCCTTCCTAGGCGCCCTAGTTAAAGACTAAAGATGACAACTGAGTAAATAAAGACACCTAAGAATCACGATAGATGATTAAAACTATGCGAGTAATTGACGACGGTGTAAGACAAATGACAATGATGACTAATTAGACTGGTGATAGGACTAGGGGCTGGGCCATTAGTTAATACTTTTCTTGCGCAAGATCCATATATAAAACAACACACTTGGGGTGTAATTGTAGTAGTAAGTGCATGATTTTGTGACTACAGTCTCGAGAGTGGAAGGAGTTGTTTTTTGAGTTGTACTAGATGTTGCAAACACTTCATCCACCATATCATCATGCTGAACAACAAATGTAATTGTTTAGTCTTCTCTACACTTCCATCCCATGCTTCATCCTCCACAAATTGAACATCATGGATGATTATAACCTTCCTAGTTATAGTATTAAACAACATATATGCCTTTTTATCCTTTGAATAACCAACAAATATACATTTTTGTCCTTTTTTTCTAACTTCTTCCTCAACTCATCCAGAATATGTACATATGCAACACAACCAAATACCTTGAAATGAGAAACACTATGTTTCATACCTATCCAAGCCTCTTGAGGGAATTTATTCTTCACACTCTTTGTTGGGCACCTATTCATGATATAAACAATAGTTGCCACTTCCTCAGCCCAATATTCATTAGGTAAATGTTTGGCTGCCAACATGCTATGAGCCATCTCCATAATGGTTTGATTCTTCCTCTCTACCACACCATTTTGTTGAGGTGTATATCGGGTTGTAAATTGCTTGTGTATGCCATGTGATCTACAAAAATTAGAAAATTGTTAGAAATATATTCACCGCCTCTATCCTTTCTCAAAACCTTGATGTAGTGGCCACTTTTCTTCTCCACAAGTGCCTTAAACTGTTGAAAATAAGAAAATGCATCAGACTTGTGTTTTAAAAAATAAACCCAAGTTTTCCTTGTAAAATCATCAATGAAAGTAAGGAAATAAGTGCAGCCTCCTATAGATGGTGTTTGCATTTGCCCACAAATATTTGAATGCACGATCTCAAGTGGTGCTCTTGCTCTATTTGATTTTCCTGTCAGAATGACTCTCTATGTTATTTTCCCAAGATACAACCTTCACAAAATATTTCCACTTTCTCAATAAATGGAAAACCTTTTCACCATGTTCTTCATATGTAGTAGCTTCAACCCTCCAAAGTTCAAATGCCCAAATATGAAATGCCACAACCAAGACTTATCCTTAACAACCGACTGAAATTTTGTTTAAATATCTCCATCACTATCTTTTTCTTATTCAGATCTGAATTGGATTGCTTCAGAATTTATTTCAGAGAGTATTCCGAGTCATGTATGCCTACTCATGATTCTATATTTTCTGAATGTGCATCATTTGTCTTATGACCATCTTGGGATGGTTTTCCCCTTCATATTTGGCCTTATCCTCAAGGGAAACATATGGTTGCTAGTCGTTTATACTTTGGCAATTAGCTAACTGCTTGGAAACTTGTCCAAAATCACACACTCAGTGTTTTCCATGTACACTCTATAGCCCTTTTGTACCAACTAATACTTATTAAATTATTTTTACACCAAAGAACATACTACACATAAGGCATGATTTTCTGCTCCCCTTTTTTGTTACAATATTAACTATACATTTACCCAAAATAGTGACCTTGATGTTGTTACCAAGTGTGACACTAGTTTCAACTAATTTATCCAATGTAGAAAACAAATCTGCATTACCATCATGTGCTTAATACAATTGGAATCCAAATACCGTATGTCACATGGGCTTTCTTGGAAAACATTGCACTCAATTGGGGAGTTTGTAGGAATAGCTTGAACAATCCTAGTACATGTAATAAACATAGTGCTTGTGGGAGTGTTACTTGACTGATTTTGACCTTGCTTGTGTTGGTCGTATTGTTTTTTCTTACATTCATAAGAATAATGCCCAAACTTCTTACAATAGTGACATTGAATGTGTGATTTATTAAACCTTTAGCCATTTGCGTGACTGAAATTCTAATTTTTGACCTCTACCGCAAACATTTATAGGACTTCTTGTGTCCACCTCTAGGAGAACTTCTCCCTCTACCTCTAGGATTGAATTTCCTCCATCCTCTTGCCCAACTTATGTAAGATGCCTGCATTGAAAATGCATTTTCCAATGACAAATTTGACCTATTTATTTTATATGCATGATTGATCAGAGAGGCATTAAGCTCATCAACACTAAACCGAATCAAATCCTTGGTTACCTCCAAAGGCACAACTAGAGGGTAAAATTTAGAAGTGAGGCTCCTAAGCACCTTCTCAACAACTTTCCTATCTTCTATGGCCTCTCTATGAAATTTGATTTGATTAATTAGACTAACAACATGGGTAAAGAAATATTCTACCAAATTTGAGTCTCCGATTGAGTAATTTTCAAAATCTCTTCTAAGCAGCTATAATTTAGCAGTCTTTACCTTGTCCATAACTTGGTAGGTAATTTGCAGGATATACCATGCCTCATTGGCTTGCTTTGTTGGCGCTAATCTTGGGAGTATGCTCTCATGCATTGCTTGATGGACGTAGAATAATGTTTTCCCATCCTTCTTCCTTTGTTCATTCAAAGCATCTTTCTCATCTTGTGTAAGGGTGCTATATGTTGTTTGGTTCGATGGTTCCACATAACCGTTTTCAACCATTACCCAAATGTCTTGAAACCGAAACAAGGATTTCATAGTTAAAGACCAATACTCATATTTTTTCCTCTGAAAATAAAGGTTTGCAAACTAAATAGGGACGCACCATATGTGGAAGCCATTAATGGCTATCAAAAAAAAATCTCAAAAATAGAGGGGCAGAGGTTCCTTTGGCTTTAATATTAGATCGAGGATTTGAAAGGAGATGAGCAGCGGAAACAAAACCAAATAAGATACTTTCAAACATAGCAGATTTAAAACCCAAACAAAACAGAGCATATAAATGACACAACCCATAATTTATAGCAAAATAAAACAAACAGCTACAGTTGTTTATAAAAACCATATCTTAACAAACTAACTCCATCTTATATATAAATATTCAACATCTACAAACAGTACCTACATCTACACACAAAACAAGCATACTCTCTTCTGAAATTTCTTCCCCTTTCTAGAATGCTCCAAGCTTGAGCTGGATTGATCAATGTTTTTTTCCTAATGTTATTCTTCTTTTAATACAAACTGATTTCTTCCATTTTTTCTCCTGCACCAAGGCAACGGAAAAGCCTAGAAGAAGGTTTAATGCAAAATAACTAAACAGATACAAAGCATTAAAATCATATCGGATTGTGGGGTGAAAGAATCTTGGAAATAAAAAACAAAATATTTAGACGGTGAATGTCGAACTGTCATAATTACTGATTTCCAATATCAAAGTTATCACAGTTTCTATCCCTGATTACGTAGGTCAATTTGCTTTGACTTGGAATAAATCACAGTGATATCTGAATCGGCATAGGCTGCAGCTCGGCATCAATGAGCTCCTATGCAATCTATATCCTTCTCTACGAGCTCTCTAAATCACTTTGTATCCCGTGTAGTAGACACCCAACACATACATCCATACGCTGACTATAACTGTTTATAACTAACGTGACAATAACTGACGTGACCGAATAAAATAACATTATGTCATCATACGGTGATTGTTCAGGTTTCAGAAGCCCCCAGGTTTCCCATTGTAACAAAGCTTCGGCATAATTAATGTTAACTTTAAATAAAATTCATAGAAGATATTAAAAAGTGGTCATTACAAAATATATATCCCAACAGACAGACTTAGAAGTCGATTTTATTTTTAGTTTCGGAGCAGAAGCGTATTAAATGTAATTCAACATCAATATAATAGAAAAATCACATACGCAGATCACAACTTCTTCCCTTTACCAATTAAGAAATTTGTAACCCTCTAAATATATTTTTATGAAGATTACCTACATCAAAAGAGCATTTTCTCTGCTCCAAAATTGATCCAAACCCATAACACCAAGATTAACGTTTTCAGTTTTCTAAAACTAAGAGTGCATCATGTGCTCTCAAGGATGTTAATTTTCACTATCTCAAACTCCCTCATAAAGATTAGAATCCCGATATATTCAAATTGAATACATGAGCGATCTGGTTGATCATGAAATTTAGAAAACCTTAGCAAACTAAGCCACTATCTTCATTCGCTAGTCAATTTGATCGTGTATGTAACTTGAAACAATCTTAATTCAATGAATCTCAAAGGACTGAATTACAATGCAATATAAGTTGTGATTTTGCACCCGCATATATAAATTATATTCTCATCTCTATAAGATCAATATGTAAACCTCAGTACACATGTTTTTTCTTGAATTACAATGCAATATAAGTTGTGATTTTGCACCCGCATATATAAATTATATTCTCATCTCTATAAGATCAATACGTAAACCTCAGTACACATGTTTTTAGGCATCATACATGTATTGCCAATTATAATAGAATAAAAATGTAATTTTACTTCTGTATATAAATTCCAATAATTTATTTCAAAAAAACATATGAATTGAAATTAAATTGAATTTTAAAAAGGCACATAATAATTTGTCTCGAAACAATCTTGGAGATAAAGGCACATAATAATTTGTCTTGAAACAATCTTGGAGATAAAACTGGTTGCAATGTGGCACTCAACACATATTTGAATGTTCTTGATGACTTTAATTTGTGTTCCAAACACAATTGCCAACTTCTCGCAATGGTGGCAAATGAATAATTATTTTTCCTCACCCTCCACATCACTTGAAGCATGTTTTGTATCTAGAAAATGCCATGATGCTTTTATATCCCAAGATAATTTCTCCCACTTTACATAATCTCGTGTGTCTCAGGGTTTGATTTGTCTCCTACAAAAACCACGTAAGATTGTATGGCCTTCTATAGACAAAAAATCATGCACTTAGTACTATTTACTATACCGCCAAGTATGTTGTTTTATATATGGATCTTGCGTAAGAAAAGTATTCACTGATGACACACTTCCTAGTCGAGTCTTCTTGCTTTGAGTGTCTTTGTTGTGGGTGTCTGTCATCTCTCTCTCTTCTACACTTATTTCTAGTCAAGTCACGGGATCCCTATCTGTCATTATTTCTACATTTATTGTCACTTGTCTCTGGACAATAATGCCCAAGGATGAACACTAGCGCCCAGGCTTTGTTGTCCTCTTTATTCTTGGTCACATTTTTTATACTTATAGTAAGCCTTTTAAGTTTTCTTACTGCTAACCCGAGGTACTAGTTGGCATGTCGTGTCAATAATGTCAAAATTCAAGCAAGAGATCCCTATATAAACATAACATACATACCATTATAAGGGTGGGTAATGTTTATCAAGGGATATTTATCTACATATCAAAAGGGATTGTATTTCAAAGTGCATTTTTCGCATACACACTTCATAGGAAGGGTTTACAGGTACTTTGATAATCAAAGTGCAACATACATGTGATCATTGGTGAACAACTGTGAAACCCTAGTGATGCTTTGTCAACACCAAATTACGACCTTTTTACAGCTACAATGCCCACTGTGAGGTCTAGGGCGACCACAAGTGATCCCGCCTTTACCCTACGCCCGTGTCTAGGCATTTCCAACACCTCTGCATTTTTCTGAGTGGGATTGCAACATTATAAGTTTCTATTCCATTACCTCTCCTAGCCCAGACACACTTCGGGATAAACGAAATCAAGGTAAGTGCCCTATCTCCTTCATTTTTTCATAATTAGATCAAATAAAATTTCCTAACATTTGTATTTTATTGTATATCATTATAGAAATCGTTAATTTCATATTTTAAAAAAATATTCTGATTTTATTGAATCATTTTGGTGAACCCATAGATTAGAACTCCTTGCCCTAGGATCAACTAAAACCCTAATGGCTAAGAATATATCTTCTCCTCCTACTCAAGTTATGTATTATGAGAGTGTTATCCCTATTTATGATGAAGCAACTACGGCTGAATTCTGCACTCTCTATCATAATCCTAATATTTTAGATGATAATCAAAGAATACTTTTGGCTAATGAATGCAATGCTCCTATTATCTTTGATCATTCTACCATCGCATTGTTTCGATCCAACAATTTTTTCTCGTTGTACTCCTTACTATTCCGTAAAGCGGTAATCCTACTCAACCTTCTTCTATTTCTACTAAAACTCTAGATGATGTTATTATCGATTATCCATTTTAGTCTTGATTGTGATACTAAAGATAAAAAAACATGATGAAAATGTACATGTGCATGATGTTGTTTCTAATACTAGTCAGGCTGATTATTTAGTTGCATCTCATACTCACATTTATGAAAATGTCTCTAATGATTGTAAATATACATCTCATATTAGTTCTTCTCCTACTTCATTATATATTGATGATATGCTTGATGAAATCCTTACATGCGAATCTTTTTCTGATATTGATGATGCACATGTTAGTAATGATTCTACTTCTCTGCATACCGTTGAATGTGAATTATCTACTCCACTTTCATCTTCTTTTGAGATTGTGTCTAGTAACATGCATGTTGATTCATCTCCTTCTATTGATTCATCTCCTAATAACTCTTTTAATGCTATTCCTAATGCTTCTATCGATATTCCATGTTCTTCACCACATATTACTTCTTTCACACCTACATCTAGTGTGCCCATAACATCGACATCCCTTGTTGTTGATGTTCCTATGATCCCTTCTAATGGAAATATTCAACCACTCAATACACCATTCACATATTCTACCATTCCTTCACATGATATCTTATCACTCATGCATGTTGTTGGCCAATTACAATCTTAGGTCCAATCTCTCTCTCTCTTGGAAACAATGTGTATTATGTTTCTATTGATAACAATTATTTTCATGACAATCTCATCCCAAAAAGATTCACACTTTATCCTTCCCTAAGGATTTCATTATGCCTACATTTTCATGTTTCGATGGTATTGGCAATCCATATCTCATCTCAAGCATTATCATCTAGTTATGGATTCTTACTCCAATGATTGATTGTTGCTTAAAGCCTTTTGTCATAGTCTTACTGATGATGCTCTCTAGTGGTACAAACATCTACCTTTTGGATCTATTAGTACCTATTGTGAAATGGAAGAGGCCTTCCTTCATTGATTTATACTTAACAATGTCCCTAGAGTCACACATGATCGCTTACCTGGATTACATCAAGGCAAGAAAAAACCTATTATTAATTATATTTTGTGTTTAAATGCTTGCATGCATCAGCTAGTCTTTCAGCCCATTGATTTAGAAAAGTAATTCATCTTTTGTCATGGCTTGATTACTACTTTAAAGAAAGGGATTTAATATGACACATGTGAATCATTCATATTATTATGTTATAAAGTCATTGATATATAACAAGATCTAATTGATACACACATTATAGATCATCCACCTATTTCGGCTACTACTACATCATCTAGTTCTTCTCCTCTTCTATATGTTGAGTGTACTCCAAGGTCTCCATCTCATACACCCCGTAAGCAAGTTTAGTATTCTCCATCACATAATCATCCTTCATCTCCTCCATTGAGTCAAAATTTTCCTAAGACTTTTTCCTCTCTACTCGGGAGCCATTAAAATGTTCTCATGATATTAGGCCTCATGATGTGCTTGTGTGCCTTTCTTGAAATGCATTTGATTCACTTACCTTGTAATCAACATCATCCACCTCATCAATTTCAACATCAACATGATCAACCTTATTTAAATTATCATCGCATCAATGGCCATCGTGGCGTTGATCGTTATGTCCTTCATGATAGATTATAAAAATTATAAGACAAGGGTGTCATTTCCTTTGGCCCTCACTCTCGTGAGAATTCTATGTCTCCAATTCCACGCAACCGTGATATTACCCCGAGTTCACTTCTAGGATCACTTCTCCTCTCTTGTCATAGGTCATTATTCACTCATACCCTATATCTCAATCATCCACCGCTTTGCACTATCTCATCCACCGCGTAGTGCTCCTACTACACATCGGCTTCCTAAGCCATCGGCTTCAAGATGCTTTCCACTATGGCATATCCCCTCATTGAAACCATATCATTAGGAATTTGGTTTGGTTCATACACTCATGCTGCTTACACTCCACATGCTTCCACCGCTCCATGCCCGCTTGGTCTTTGGTAGGTGATTTTTCTCACCTACCCCCAATGACACACTCATGTTCTTATGGTTCGTACATGACTATGGAGGGATCCGTTTCAATAAGAACCCCACTCTATCTTTACGCTACACACTTCATTGATCTATATATCTAGCATACACTATCAAATCACTTCCCGATGATGCACTCTTCTGTATCATTCATTTTTGATTGTTTAGGGTCTTATATAAATGAGCCTCATCATTCACACACTTTGAGGGACATCGTTATTCTACCCCCTCTCTTTATCATACTAACTTGTGATTAAGTACACTTTTACGATCACCTCATTTACATCATTGATCTTATACATACTTTACCATTCATCACATCTGTACTCATACATACAATACACTTTTCATAGTTTATTTATCGCATGGCACGCTCACACTATATACATTTCATACACTATCTTTTATTACATCACTTATCTATATATGACCACATTAAACATCATTATCCATTAGCCAACATCAACAATTACTCAATACAAATCGAAAAAACACATATGAACAATACTCAATGGATCACATATCATTACAACACATCAACACAATTCAATTATGGCAATCATCCATATATATATAAAAAAATTATTACAAAAATACAATCCTGGGGAAAGCCACTACATACATATACATCATATCTCATCATTAGTATCATTGTTTTCAACCGTGTGGGAGCTATAGAACTAGAAGCTTCACCACTCAATTTGTGTTGTTGGTTGCGGCCCTTATACCTCTCTACATGCATGCGTAATAAAGTCATCTCTATAGAATGCTCCGCAAAACAAACCTATAGCTCTGCAAACTTTGTAAATACATCCCGCGCTAGAGGAACACCACCCGCAACCTCCTTAGCTCGATGTGTCTCCTCTCATGCCTTATCTTTCTTTCTTAATAACATTGTATAAGTAGTCACCATTATCACCACTAGATTAAACAGATGAACATGCTCACCCGAAATGACATTCACCCACTCTATCATTGCACATAAAATGAGCACATTGGTGGTCACATTCTCGCATCAAGGTATGGATCGAAGTGTCAATAATCGGTGACCAATAAGCATCCCCGCAACAACACAAAACATTGTATTAGTTTATACACATGATACGACACAATCAAACAACTAAGTAACAAAACATAAATATCAATCAACATATACTCACACTCTTCTATCGCCATGATACATAATCACCATTAGGTGCGGTGCTCCTCTCTCTCTCTTCTTGCGATTCTCCCACCGCATCCAAAAAAATTGGATATAGTAGCACCCATCACTATCTTACCCATCATGCATTATATATGTTAGTACACCCAACATCATATACATGTATTGGTCCTATGGCTGCATCAAATTCAATGCTGACCAAGGGGTACTAACTGCGCCCCTATCGGACTTGGTCTAGCTCGAACCTCCTTGGTGCCCTTGTGGCTTTCACCCATATATACAAATCTGGAGGCACATCCCGAGCCATGTTAAAGTATTGTGACACATGCTCTTCCCGAATTAGCTCCACCACCCCGGGGAATCTTTTCTCTAGACACATAATACAACGTATACATCGAATATCCACTTCATCCTCTGCCCATCCACCATAGTCATGATATGGCCTCTACATAATGGCTCTTGGCCCAATACAATCCAACATCAATCTTTAAATATTAGTGTCCATCCTCCTACTCTACACACCTATGCAGCTCGTGGTAAATATATCTGGCCTCTCCCACTCCGCATGCGACCCACCAAGTGGCCCCGAGTCAATATGCTCATAAGCCCACACAAGTAACAAAGTGGTGGCTCTTAGTCCACCCCCATGCTCCTCCTACGTGAATATGTACAAATCCCTATACAAATGGGCTAATACACATCATGCCCATGCATATTTGGTACCCTCCTCCTCTATACGTCTACATATGTCATACATCTTATACAATATTCCTATAACACCACCCTTGATTGCAAATAAAGAAGAAATCACAACGTAAATGAAATTTCACATTCATGGAACCCCGACCTTAGTATAACATCTAACCCGATATGGACCTCGGTATGAACTCCGGTCCCCAGTAAAATACCACATAGCAACCCTCATATGTCTCTATGCATCATTTATGCCCATCATCTAAACCCACTCACCAACAATAGGAAATTGTAATATGTGATATACTTCCTCCGATTCATAGTCATATGTCTAGTAGGAAACCAAAATTTGCAAGTATCTGCACACCAACTCTTGCAAAAGCAAAGAACCATCAACATATTGTGGGTCACATCACCCATCCTCGTTATGTGCCATAAGCCGGCATGGACTAGTACATCCCCTTATCATCCAACAAACCCAATCTCAACAATGAACTCAAATTATGACCACCATAGAACTCTCTCGAATGAATATCCCTTTGCACAACACAAAATTGAAAAACCACAACACAAATACCTCACAAATGTGTCAAAATACCTAGAAAACCATCAAGAAACATAAATTTTTGCATTTATTGCATTGTAAGATAAAAAAGGTTTATGGGTCGTTGGCGCCAAGAGAAAGATGTGGGTTCCTAGGAGCAGTCACCAATGACGATATCTAGGTGCTAGCATCCCAAATATTGTTAGCACTTTCACCGCTCTTGCGCAGTCAAAAACACCTAAAAATCAAAATGAATAGTTTTGCAAAAATTCATGAAAAACAAATCATTTCAGCATAATTTTTGAAAAAAATCACACTGTGAGCTCAACTATCGTGCGTGATGACACAAATTTGCCACCACCATCTCGAATCGACTCAATCACGGTTTTCTCACTTGTGGGATTTTCACACACTCAGATCTCAAAATCACACTTGTACAATATTTAAATGAAATACATATTCACTTTTTCATATTACTATTTATATTAAGTCTCAATTCTACCTCCCTATAGTCACTATTTTTGCTCATTCTCCTAACTAATACACATCACACAATTTCAATCATATCTTGAGCATCACTACTCTAATTCTTGTCTCGTTTGTGTTGTTCTCTTCAAAATTCCTCTTAATATAATTTTGTAAACATTATACAAACACTATATTCCTACTCGGCACATATTCAACTCAATATACACTCAATTTTATGACATCTACTATATTGCGCTTTGAGCACACTTACATCATCACACATCTACTTTCGGATTAGTGTCAATTTTAATCATCACTCCCCTTTCACGAAAAAGGGGGAATATAATTGGGATCACTCCATGATCCCCAAAAATCTGACATGATCATTCCACATTTCTAATTCATCATTATCAAAAAAATTCTCATACATCATGCGACATTTCACACCATTTTCTAGTGATTCTCCCTAATGACCTAATCTGGGGATAACAAGAGAAAAATATCTCCATGATTAATCAATCAAACACATTCAAATATTAACAAAAATCTTCTACTATTCAAAATCACATTAGTCAATCAACACAAACACAACACAACGTATTTTTCCTCCCATATGACATAACTTGGGAGTTACATCACCAC
Source organism: Taxus wallichiana var. yunnanensis (assembly GCA_018340775.1). NCBI lineage: Eukaryota > Viridiplantae > Streptophyta > Pinopsida > Cupressales > Taxaceae > Taxus > Taxus wallichiana. The sequence continues at coordinate 548,451,687 of CM031243.1, forward strand.
TTTCCCAGGATGAACGAACATGGGAAGTTACTCTACATTTTCTATCGATTCTAGATGACTTTACATGGGATCCATCTCATACATATCACAAAACCTTTGGAGTGAGGGAAATGATACATTATTTTCTTTCCTACACTACTCCTACATGATTTATTCTTATTTGATTGAAATGAATCAAAATGAACAAAATTCAGTATTTGTCCGTTTGTAGTGGCTAGAGATTTTGAGGATATAGTTAAAGTTGGAGGGTAAAACTAGACCTCTCTCCCTACACTCTTAATCTAGCGGTAGGACACCCAAATCCTCGCTTTTCAAACATACAAAATTAGGTTGGGAACTGATTGCTCACTACCCCATTAAAATCTCCATCATCGAAAAAATTGAAATATCCAATCACTCAAAATAAAATAATCAATATCGCTAAGTTCTCCTAACAATGGTTCACCATAATCCATTTACACCACATGGATCGACATGCTTTGATCCATTTTCCGTAACACTATATACTCTCATTTTGTGTGTACTTCTATGACAAGGCTTCTCCGGACTTATCACGGTATGTTCCTTACTTCCTTTACACTATTTGAATTTCACTCAAATAACATAAGGGGGAAATTGTAGACATAAATCCATGCACTTACTACTATTTACTATATTGCAAGTATGTTATTTTATATATGGATATTGCATAAGAAACGTATTCATTGATGACACACTTTGCTAGTTAGTCTTCTTTCTTTGAGTGTATTTGTTGTCCTTGTCTATCAACTCTATCTATTTTTCACCTACTTCTTATTGGGTCACGAGGATCCATGTCATCAATATTTTCACATTTTTCCTCGGTTGTCTCTTGACACTAGCACCCAGTGCTCCTATCCAACTTGGGCACTCTTGTCCTCTTTGTTCTTGGTCACAATTTTGATACTTGTAATTGGCCTTTTTGGTTTTCTTACTCCTATCTCAAGGTACTAGTCGGCATCTCTTGTCATTAGTGTAAAAATTCAAGTAAAAGATCCCTATATAAACACAAAATACATACAATTATAAGGGCTAGAAATTTTTATCAAGTGTTATCTATCTACATATCAAAAGGGACTATATTTGGGCATATTTGTTCTGCATACACATTATATAAGAAGGGTTTACAAGTACTTTGGTAGTCGAAGTGTGACATATAGGAGATCATTGGCGAACAAATACAAAATCCTAAATGCGGCAGTTGTCGAAACCAAATTCTAACCTATTCGAGATTACAATTCCCACAAGAGGTTTGAGGTGCTTACAGCACTCCCACACCTATCCAGCACTCACATCCATGCATTTCCACCACCTCTACATTTTTTTGAGTGATTTTGACATTCTGAGTTTCTTTTCCATTCCCTCTCCCATTCCGGACACACTTGAGATAACCGAAATCAAGATAAGTGCCCTATCTCCTTCATTTGTTTTTATAATTAGATCAAATAAAATTTCCTAGCATCTGTATTTCATCGTATATCATTATAGCAATCATTGCTTTCAGATTTTAATAAGATATTTAGATTTTATGAATCACCTTCGATCCAACTACAATCACGAGCCTCTATTTTTCATCAATTTCCTTATAGTTTGAACCTCGCCCCACCTACCCACTTTTGCATAGATGTTTGAAAACAAAACATAAGTTGCGGTATTTTGAGGATCCAACTTAAAAAGAATATTCACTATAAATATCCAAACCCTATATTCTTTTGTGCTCTATAGAACCAAGAAAACATGTCCACACAACAACCACATGTTAAATTAGGATTTTGATGATAAAATTTAGAGCTTTCTCAAGATAGCCAGCATGGCCAAGAAGTTCAACCATGCACATACAATGATCAATTTTGGCATACACAATAAGATTCATCATGTCTTTGAAGTATTTACAAACCTCATCCACAAGACGTGCATGGTTACATTCTTAGATGGTCAGGGTACTTCCCAGAGTACTTCATCAAATCAAATAATTTAAGACCATCCCTTCAAAATACATTTTGTACATATTCTATAATCACAACATTCCGTGAGATTGAATTTATTTTAGTCAATTACAACTACACCACTCAACAAAAACCCTTTCTTCCGGAGAATTTGTAACTATACCATCTAACCAAAAAACCCTTTCTATAATGCTTTGATGGATGTTCTGGTAAATTAAGAACATCATCAAGCACAAGAGCCTTAGATTCAAGGAGATTACCTCATCGAATTCCTTCAGGATGAAATTCCTCACTTTCTTGGGATCCATGGGAGATGAGCATTCCATCAACCAAACTCCGCATCGATAGATGGAGGTGACGAGAGGGAATCCATAATTATAAGTGTTACACCACCCAAAGGGCGGAGTAAATAGTTGACTCAACAAAATAACTATGTGAGAATATAAAAATCATGCCAAAATGTTGGTATGTTAAAGCGAGCTAATATGGGAAACAACAAGCATGGACCTAAACCCTAGCAGAGCCATCACATCAAACCCTAACAAATCCTCTGCTCTCAAACAAAATTTGAACTTAACAATTTAAACCTACCTTTATGGATTATTAATTTTATTATTGAAAAAATAAAAAATAAATATAAATTTTAGGAATCCTTTTTAAATATATTTAAAATCCTTTATGCACCATTAGTTTTATTATTGGAGAATTAAAATTAAATATAAATTTTAAAAATTATATGTATATATATATATATATATATATATATATATATATATATATATATTAGATGCAAATAAATATTATTCAATTTAAAATAAAATTTAATTAAATAAATATAAATATTATTTAATTGTTTAAATAAAACATATGCTTGATATTAAAAAATTAGTAATGTATTTACCTTATATTTTAAAAAGTTTCAATTTTCTTTTGACACAATCATTAGTAATGTGTTAGCGGAGAAATATTTTAAAATTAAAATATAATTTTAAAAAAGACTAAACATAAATTTTATCAAGGAAAATATTTTTTAATAGTTAAAATAATTGTAAATATTTTAAATATATATTAATTTGATTTTTTATTTTTTTGGTTTTTTATTTCAATTTTTATACATCATAATAATTAATAAATTATAATATTTTTAATGATTTCTTATTTTTTTAACAAATAACATCATTCTAATTTAAGAAAATTAATTTTAAAATGAAGAAAAATGTAAATTTAACTATACAAAAAAATTATAGTTGCAAATTTTAACTCAATAAATTGATTCTTAATATTAAAGATACTCAAATGTCCTAATCTTTTAAATATCTATGAAAAAACACAAATTCTATTCCACACTTTTAATATTAAAAATTTCTAAAAATATTACATGTTGTGTTAAATACAATAAATACAAACATAAACTTTTATTATGCATTCCACATCGTTAATAAGTTGTACTCCACATCATTTCTAAGGCTATTAATTTTTTAGTATTGCAACTTCCCATTATATTAATAAAAATATAAGAGAGTGACATTAACACAGTGACCGAAGAAATCATGGTCCTAGAAAAATCCATGTAGACAACAAAAACCACCCAAACAACAAACAAAAAGCACAAGCATTACATAAGAAACTCGAGCACTAGGCACAAGCTACCACTTCGGGAGGAGGGTGAGGATCATCTCGATGAGGGATGTACACTCCACTACATGGATCGGTTGAAGGAGGGTCCATTCTTTGGCCATCATAATTAGGTATATGCATCTATAATGGAACAATTATACCCCAACTAAAGGGCATAGAGCCAACTAGAGTCTAAACACCTGGCAGGGGAGAGGCCTACCGCGAAGAGATAGAAGCGCCCTTACCCCTCCGAGGAGGGCTCCATACTGGACTGCAAGAGGGTGAGTTGAAGGACCACCCCAAGGAGAGGTAGAGTGCAAGCTGAAAGTAGCCCATGTGACATGGTCTTGGTGGAGGAATCCACCGAGGTGGACAAGGATGAGGTGGCATAGGAAAATGATCTGGAGGGACTCGACTCATCGTGCATGACACACTCCCCTAGTATACAAGAAACTCCTGTAAATGAGAAAACTCTAGGGCAACTTTCTCCACTTGAGCTTGAATTTGTATGTGCACAATAGACAAGATAACCACTTTATCATTAGTGGAAAACAAAGAAACAGAATGATCATTTTGGAATAACATAGAATTTCACACTTTCCAAATATGAAATAAAATGCAAGCTCTAAATATTTTCCACAAAGTATCAATATAATGAGGTCATGGAATTAAATCCCAAAAAAAAAAACCAGACACCAATGAAAGAATTCAGGGTGGAAGGGTTGAAAAATGAATGAATCCAAGACCAAATGGCCTGGCATGGGGGAAAGACAAAAATAAATGATTAAAATATTTGGGTTTGGAACATATGAGAAATTTAGGATTAGGGATGCCAATGTGACTTAAATGTTCACCGACAATAAGGCCCTGATAAATGCGACATCACAAAAATGATTAACTTTGGGCTCCAGAAAAGAATTCCAAGCACGAGAAAGTCTACGAAGCTAGGTGGAATGAGAAAATTTCAGGCCCCAACAGAGCAGAGTTTGGAAATGGTATGTGAGATTGCACTCATAAGTTAGTAAATGGTACCAACATTGTAGCAAAAGAAGGAAATTTCCTTATTCTATCTCCACCCCGCTACCACGTAATCGGGGTTTAAGCCCAAATTTTTAGAGGATAATGTCAAGCATAAGATCTTGAATTCATAATATTGATGGGAGGTTCAAATTAACAAGATTAAATTTTGTCTTAAATAAGCTCATGCCATGCCACCTAGTCTTTACCAAATACCAAATCCATAATGGTGTGAATTCCTTTGCGAGAGATCCGAGAGCTTTAATTCCTAGAGTTTCTACAAGTGGAAGACTATCATTAGTGATGATGGGAGACCACCATATATTATGAGAATTGAAAGACAACCCAATATGAAGGCCTTCTCCAATCCAACCAAAGAGGGGTTTCACTAACTCAAATGATTTCCATATGATTTTTCCCACGAAAGTGCCATAAATATTGACCGGGATCCTAATGATAATCAAGGTGTGTAACCTGATATTGTTCCAACATTTTTTCCATTAAGAGAACCAAAATCAATACAATTTTGAAGTAGGATGTTCTAGGATTGATTTCCTAAAAGACATCGCACGACCCATTTAGAACATAAAGCCATAATTTTCCTGTAAAAATCAATAATTCTCATGCCACCTTGATTGCAAGGAGAAAATAGATATAAGGCTATTAATGTTTTCAATACCACTCATCTTGTTTATATTCCGTGCAACGGATATTACTAATTTTTACACTACTACTTATACCATGTGCATTGTGTATAGTTGGTTTCCAAAGTTCTATGGAGGGGGTTCCATATTATATAGTGAAAACACACTCATAATAATCTTTTTCCATACTTTTCTTATTTGAAGGTCGCACCTTTGTCGATGTGAAATCTTTCTCTACAACATTCATTTACTATTGAAACCTCCTTATTAATAAATAGAAGAGAGTTACATTATAATGGGTGACTGGAGAATTCACGGTCCCACAAAAATGCCACATAGCTCACAGAAAAACCCCAAAGGAAAAATAGAAAAATGCGAGAACTACAAAAATAGAGAGCATTATGCACATGCCACCACTCCGGAGGAGGAAAATCATCCCGAGAAGGGATGAATACTCCACTAGATGGATCAGCCAAAGGAGGATCCACCTACCAACCATCTTGATTGGGCATCTCGCATCTCAGAAGGAAAAATTATCCCTCGACTAGTGGGTAGAGATCCAACAAGTGTCTACACGCCGGAAGAGGAGAGGCCCACTGCAAAGGGTTGGGTAGACCCTTCCCCTCAAATTAAGGTTCCAACCTAGTCCAGAGGAGGATGTAGCTAAAGCGAGACCCCTAGGAGAGGTGGAATAGTGGCTGCGAGAGAGGCTTCTGTGATGTGGTTCTAGTGGTGGAAGTCACTAAGGTGAAGATGGATGAGGTGGCAGAGGAAAAGGGTCCGAAGGGACCCGACTCATCGTGCATATCACACTCCCCTAGTGTGCGATAAAATCCTAAAAATGAGCAAATTCCATATCAACTTTCTTTGTTTGAGCTTGAATTTGTATCCCACAGTAGAATTATTGTCCTCAGAGAAAACACGATTGAAGTGATGTAAATATATATATATTTTAATAAGGGAATAGGATTCCTTGGGAAGATACATAACTTCTATCCGTATCTTATTTGTAACTAATTTCCTCTACCATGTTATATAAACCCCTCTCAACAATTTTCGTCTTTCTCATCATAGTTGGACTTCTCTTCTTATAGCTTCCATTAACAAGCTCCTCCTGGTTTTCTTTTTCATCATTTTTTTAGATTTCCCACATTTCACACTTGTTAAGGGATGTAAAATATATTTAAATCGTGCCTATAAATTTTTTTCTTTTCACTTGTGATATTTGAGGTCTAGGATTGGTAACAAAAAAAAGTCGAGATATTTTTTCTAAAGAAGATTACCTACATGAAAATGGAATTTTATCTCATCCAAAATCTATCCCAACCCATAACACCAAGATTAAGGTTTTCATTTTTCCAAAACTAAGAGTGAATCATGTGTTAACAAGGATGCTGATTTTTCAATCTCTCAAGCTCCCCTCATAAAGATTAAATATTCATATAATCTTCTTAAATACACAAGCGATCTCGGTTGATCATGAAATTTAGCAAAACCTTAGCTAACTAAACCACTATCTTCATTCGCTAGTAAATTTTATCATGTATGTAACTTGAAAAACTCTTAATTCAATAAATCTTAAAAGGACTAAATTACAATGCAATATAAGTTGTGATTTTGCACTGCATATGTAAATTCTATTCTCATCCATCTAAGATCAATATGTAAACATCATTACACATGATTTTTAGGCATCATACATATATTGCTAATTACAATAGAATAACAATTGTAAATTTACTTCTACATGTATAAATTCTAATAAATTAGTTAGGTCCCAAGTTAGGTCATCTATGCTTATTTTCTTAACTAATACACATCACACAGTTTCAATACATACTTATGATTTTGATTTTTAAGATTTTTTATTGATATTTTAACATGTTTATTGATTACTCGTGGAGATATTTTATGGTAGTTTCTCCCAGATTAGGGGAATTACTAGAACCCGGTGTGAAATGTCACACGATGTACGAGAATGTTTTTGATAATGATGAATTAGTAGTGTAAAATAGTCATGTAGTGATGTGAGGGTGATTATAGGATGCCCCGATTAAATGCCCCCATTTCGGTGAAAGGGATGAGAACAAACATTGAGCCAAAATTATGTGTGTGATGATGTTATTGTGATCAAAGCACAACATAGTAAATGTCAGAAAATTGAGTGTATATTGAGTTGAATATGTGTCGAATGTGAATATAGTGTCTGTGGAATGTGTAAGACACGATATTAGGTAGAGTTATGAAGATAACGACGTAAACGATAGCTAAATTGGAGTAGTGATGCTCAAGATATGATTAAAACAATGTGATGTGTATTAGTTAAGAATATAAGTGAAAATTATGACTATAACGAAGAATGTCTTGAAGAATTACTATAAATAGTAATAGGAAAAGTGAATAGGTATTTCATTTGGTTATTATGAAAGTGTGATTTGGAGCTTTGAGTGTGTGAAGCTGCTGCAAGTGAGCTCAATTGAGCCAATTTGAGATGGTGGTGATAGTTTTGGCATCATGTATGACAAATGGGTTGGTAAGTATGGTAGTTTTCAAAAAATGTATTTAAAAATTAGTCATTTTTAGTAAATTTTAGAAAAAAAATTGTTTTTATTTTTCACTACATTTTTGACACAGGTAATAGCGGCGAATGTGCTAATGACCCTTGGGACACTAGCACTTATGCATGGGTACTAGTGACCTACTCCTTGGTGCTGCAGTCTTGCTCCTAGGTGTTGGCAACCCAAAATATTTAGGTTGAGCCTAGAGTGCTGAAAATGTGAAAATTGATGTATGTTGATGTTGTTGATGGTTGCTTTTGCATGTATATGATGAACAAATGTTTTTTTTGTCATTTTTTAGTGTTGTGCGAGAGAGATATAAATTCGCAGTAGTTTTGTGGTGGCCGCCATTACAAGACATTAATGGGATTGGGGTCATCCAATGATGAGTGGGATGTTCTAGACCGTGTCGGCTTGCATAAGACATAGCGAGGATGGGGTATGTACCCCATAATATTCCTATTATAACAACGTTGTGCAAGATATTATGTGAAGATATGTGCACATTTTGGTTTCCTACAAGAGAGATGACAATGACGTTGGATGATGTATATCACATATTGTGATTTCCTATTATTGGTGAGAGGGTACATGTGATGGCCATAGAGGATTCCTAGAGACAAATGAGTGTCGTTAGGTAGTGTTTTATAGTTACTTGAGTTCATACCGAGATGCACATTAGTTTGGATGCTATACGAGGTCAAAGGTTCGGCGATTGCAAAGTTTATTGTCATTTTTATTATTCTTTAGTTACATTCGATGGTGGTGGTGTAGGCATATTTTATAAGAAGCATGAAATTTGTCATTGTATTAAGGAGGATGGGACAAGATACATGTGGGTACGATTTGTATTATCCCATTTTTACAAGGATTTGTAAAGATTCACTCGGGAAGAGCATGAGAGTGGAATAGGAGCCACCACTTTGTTGCATGTGTGGGCATATGATCACATTACTATATTGAGGCCCATAAGTGGACCACGCAGAGATTGGTGAGACCTAGTATATTTTTTGAGTGGTGGGTAGGTGTATAGGGTACGAGGATGGAAATTGATACATATTGATCGGTATTTGATCATATGGGGTCGTGGACCATTATCTGGAGGCCATATCATTACTATAGTGGATGGCCCGAGGATGCAGTGGAGCTTCGATGTATTTGGCATACTATGTGGATAGCGGATAGGTTTCACGGGGTTGTGGGGCTATTTCATGAAGAGTGTGTGTTAGGTTGTTTGGAATGGCTCAATATGTGTCCCCAGTAACCATATATATGGTTGAGAGCCATGAGGGAACCAAGGAGGGATGGAGCTAGACCGGGGTCATCAAGGGCTCAACTAGTACCCCTTAGGCCGCAGGAGTCGATGAAGCCATAGAGCTGATACAGTGGATGACACGGGTTGTACAAAGGTAAAAAGCACATGAAATTTAATGCACCAATGGGTGATATTATACCCAATTTTCATGGATGAAGTGGGATTATCGTCGGTAGGAGGAGGAGAGGGAAGGAACTTTCCCAAACGGTGATGTTGTAGCGATGGAGATAACTAAGCATGAGTGTATGTGTAGTTCTAGCTATGGATTGGTACTTGGCTGTTTGATTTTTTCATATTTTGTATATGAGATAATGTGATGTTTTGTATTGTTGCAAGGCATACATACTAGTCATTTATTATAGACACCTTAATCCACACCTTGATGTGGAATGTACCTACTTGATGTTATCATTAGAGGTGGGATGCTAGAGTGAGTGGGTGATATTTCCGGTGAGCATGCTCATCTATTAGATCCATTTGAGGTAGCGGTGGTGACGTGCACAATGTTATTAAGTGAGAGGATGAGGCCCGAGAGGAGAAAAATCAGACTAGAGAGGATGCGGTAGAGATCCTCTTGCACAGATGTGTTTGTGGGATTCATGGAGCTACATGTCTTTTTTATAGCAATCAATCGATCTTATGTTATTATGTAGGCAAATGGAGAGATATAGGGGCATGAACCAAAGTGGAAGAGAGTGAGTGGTGAATTATCTAGTTCTAGGGCTCCCGTAGTCATAGAAAGTGATAATGATGATGAGATATGGTGCATATGTATATAGGGGCTTGCCCTCTCCGGGATTATACTATGTAACTCTTGATATTTTATTGATATAGATATGGATGTTTTGCATTCTTGTATCATGTTGATGTTTTGTATTATTGTGTGATGTGTTGTATTTTTGTTTTTATTTACATAGTGTAGATAATGATGTTTGAATGTGATCATAGATAGATAAGTGATGAAATAGTGTATGTGATAATAGATAGTGTATGGAGTATATAGTGTGTTTACATCGTGTGATGCAAAAATAGTTTGCATGTATGAATAGATATGTGATGAAGGGTAAAGTATGGAGAAAATCAAATGATGTAAAGTTGTACATGAATGAGATGATCATAGAAGTGTACATAAGCACGTGTTAGTATGATGAAGAGGGGGAGAAGAAGAGTGATTCCCCCAAGGTGTGTGAATGATAAGGCTCATTTATATAAGACCCTCGGTAGTCAAGAATGAACTGTAAAACAAGAGTGCATAGTCGGGAAGTGATTCAATAGTGTGTGCTAGATAGATAGATCAATGAAGCGTGTAGCACAAGATATGGATTGAGGTTCTTATTTTAATAGATCCCTCAATAGCTATGTAATAACCATGAGAACATGAGTGTGTCGTTGGGAGGAGATGAGAAAATCACCTACAAAATACCAAGTGGGCATGGAGCTGCGAAAGCATGTGGCATGTAAGTAGCATGAGTGTATGAACCAAACTTAATTTCAAACAAGATGGTTCCAATGATGCAAGGTGCGGTGGTGGGAAGTGCATATTTAGATGGCTTAGGTAGACAATGTGTAGTAGGAGCATGACACAACGGATGAGATGGTGCAGCATTGGATGGATGAGAAGGAGGGCATGCATGAATAATAACTGCGGTGGTGAAGGAGATAAATGAACTGAAATAGATGCACGCTTGCATGGAATTGAAGACATAGGATGCTCAAGAGAGTGATATCCAAAGGAAATGACACCCTTGTCTTCTAATTGTTTTAATTGATCATAAAAAGAGCAACAATCATTGTCACGATGACCATTGATATGATGAAATTTGTAATATTGTCTATGAAATTTTCATTGCAATCGATGTCTTTGGAAGATGGCGACGGAAGGTAAGTGAATCATGTACTTATCAAGCAAAGTACGTAGCACATCATGAGGCCTGACATCATGAGAAAAGTGTAATGGTTCCCATGGAGGGTATGGAGATGCCTTAAGTGGAGACTGAAGCGATGTATGAGAATGAGGATGCTTATGTGATGGATAAGATTGATCTTTCTTACGAGGTGGAGGGACTTGGAGACCTATGAGGATTCTTAATATATGGAAGAGGAGAAGAACTAGAGATGCATCAGTAGAATAAATAGGAGAGGGATCTATGACTTGAGTAGTAATAAGATCCTTTTTCTAAATCAATGACTTTATAACATAAGAGTGTGAATGATTCGCATGAATCATATTGTAGACATTGTTTCAAAGAAGGAATAAAGCCATGAAAAAAGATGAATTGTTTTTTCTAAATAAATGGGTTAAAAAACTAATTGATGCATACAAACATTAAAACACAAAATGTAATCAATGATGGGTTTTTTATTAGCTTGATGTAGGCCAAGTAAATGATCATATGTGACTCTAGGGACATTATTAAGTATAAAGTGTTGAAGGAATATTTCTTCCATCTCTCGATAGGTACTAATAGATCCAAACGGTAGATTTGTCTACCATTAGAGAGCTTCATTAGTAAGACTATGGAAAAAGGATTTGAGCAATAATCAGTCATTAGATTATGAAGCCATAACCAGATGATAATGTTTGAGATGTAAATATGGATTTCTAGTACCATAAAAACATGAAAATGTAGGCATAATGAAATCCTTAGGGAATGTTGAATTGTGAATCTTTTTTGGAATAGGGTTTCCATGTAAATAATTGTTATCGATAGAAGCATAATAGGATTTGCTTTCAAGCATGAGAGATTGGACCTGAGATTGTAATTGGCCAACAACATGCATGAGTGATAAAATTTCATGTGAAGGAATGACAACAGATGTGAGTGGTGTATTGAGTGGTTGAATCTTTCCATTATGAGTGATCATAGGGATGTCAATAGAAGAAATGGAAGATGATAATGCTAAGGGCACACTAGATATAGTTGTCAAATAAATAATAGGTGATAAAGAACATAGAGTTTCAAAGTAGTAGGAATAACATCGAAGACTTATTAGGAGATGAAGTAATATAAGGAGATGAATCATGCATGCTACTAGAGATAATATCAGAAGAAGATGAAAGAGGAGTAGAAAATTCACATTCATAAATATACGGATGAAGAAAAATCATTACTAGTATTTATATCATCAATATCAGAAAAATATTCAAATGCAAGGAGTTCATTAAGTGTATCATCAACATATAAGGAAGAAGGAGGAGAACTAGTGTAAGCTAAAATTGTGTTAGTATGCAAACATAAGATGATTATTAAACCAAATCAATTCTAAATCTAACACAACCATTCACTTACCTCATATTGAGCAATGTTAAAAGAGGGAGAAGATAATATACTTGCACTTACCTACAAGTATAATCCTCCTTTTATGGATTGATTTTCTCCTTAGATGAACTTAGAATGCTTCAGATTTGTGGACTAATTTTTGTAGCACTTCCCTTGATGAAATGATGATTTTGGCTCACTTGGATGCTATGAAGATTTCTAGATTGCTTAGATATTTTGGCAGCATAAGTTTGCAATAGTTCTAAGGTGCTTTCCATGGAGGGTGGCACCTCTATTTATAGATGGAGGAAGCAAAAATCAATGGTTGAGATTTTTCCATGTTGGATTAGATCAATGGTTGAAATTCCATGAGAATGGAGAATTCTCTAGAATTAGAGAATTATATATTTTAGGAGAACTCTCCATTGAATTAATAGTGCACATTTATTTGAATATTTGAAAATGTGAGGTAAGAATGGAGAGGCTTATAGAAATAGAAGCCTCTAGATTTAGAGGTTGATTTAGCTTGTAGTTAGTTGGGCTTAATTATATTTAGTGGAGTGATTAGATGGAGAAGCTAGTCATAGAGTAGGCATAGGGTAGGTGGTAGGTGGGTGAGTATTTTTAAATTGTTAGAAAATAGTTAATGAGGATTAGTTAATGTAGTAAATAAAATATTAATGATGTATTAATATTTCTAAGGATGTAATGGGATTATGGGGTATATGAAAGGAAATAATTGAAGTATATATAATAACTAATTAATTATTATATGGTTAATGATGGGAATGGATTACTATAGTCTGATAAGGATGGTATTTTCTAAATGACCATGTAGACATTTTGCATGTCTAAATTTTTCCCCTCTTTGAAGTGTTATTACATAAAGAATGATGAGCTTAAAGAAAAGAAGAGGATATAGGTTAGTTGGTGAGGTGATTCCCCCTCGAGGGTCAGCAAAGAAGGAAAGAATCGTTTCACCGCTCGAAAAGAGGAGAGGCCAAAGTTAGTCGATGAGGAGTGATGTAGAAAATCAAAATATGCAAAGATGTAGGAAGATTATAAGATAAAGAATAGAGAAGCATGAGAAGAGTAAGATAGAGGGGAAGAGGGAGAATAAATGAATAGAAGAGAAGATGAGGGGAAGATGGGAAGATATAAGTGTAGGAGATTGGAAGAGTAGAGGATGAGGAGATTAGGGAAATATGGGATATGAAGAATAGGAGGGAGGAATAAGGGAAGGGAAGAGATGAAAAATTAGGAGGGACTGGATTCTGGATGTTGGATGTTGGATGCCCCAATAAAAGGGTTAGGATGGTGAGGATGAGGATTAGTTGTTGGATTCATTTAGATGAGAGGTTATTGGATATGAAGGTGTGAGATTCTTGAGTGTCTCAGTTGAGAATTTTTGGACAAGAGGATGCCCCTAGTGAAGGGGAGAAGTTTTTGAGTTTAGATATGAGAATGCCCCAATCAAGGGGTTAGGATTTAAGGATTGGCGATTATAGGATGTTGGATGATGAGGATAAGGATTAGTTGTTGGATTGATTTGAATGAGAGGATGTTAGTTGGATGCAAGAGGATATGTGGAGATTGATTGATTGATTAATATATTGATTGGATAAGATAATGAGGATGTTAGATGGTTAATTAGATGATAATGAAGCCAAAATATGATGATAGAAGGGGGTGTGCTACCATAAAGTGCCCATTGTATCATCATTAGTTATTATGATTAATGTGGCATAGAGCAAAATGTGCCAAGGTATAAAGACCATGGTAACTGAATTGTCAAATGCCCCTGTCTTCATATCATTGGAAATATTAATATAGAAAGATGGTCCTCATATCATTGGACCGTATACAAGAAAACAAAAGTGGCTTCATATAATTGGCTAAAATGCAAACGCAAGAAATAAAAAAATAGAAACACACATTAGTTCAAAATTTAGTAAATATTTGAACAGCTTACGATTTATGATTTGTTTGTTATATGATTTTTATTTTAAAAAATTACGATTTTTTGAATTTTTATGGTTTTTTTTTTTAAATTTACGATTTTTTGATTTTTTATTTTTATTTTTAAATTTTTAGAATTTTTTTTTTTACAATTTTTTATTATTTTTTTACGATTTTTTTTATTTTTAGGTGATAGAAGAGAAAAATTGATGAAGGTAGGAAGAAACGGAGGGAAACGGGTGCAAGGGGAGAGAGAACGAGCACTCAAAAGGTTTGAGGGCACCGCGGTGGGTATAAAAGGGTTTCGGCGTCCACAAGAGGGTCATTTTCGCCACACATAGTTTGAAAACAAGATCTCGAGAGGGACGTGATGGCATATGAGAGGATTGCGGATCACTAGGTGGACCGTGTGAGAGAGTACCAGTGGCCAAAAGGGGAGACAACCGGTGAGTGATTGAGATTTTATTTTGTGCATTAGTTTTGTATTTTTCGAGGTTTTTAGGGATGTTGTTAGGTTAAAGTCAAGTAAAGCGCACTATTCAGCGCGTATAGGCCTAAAATAGTGCATACACATTAATAGTGGAACGTTTACAATGACAGGTGGGTGGGGCATAAAATGTTAGGATTGTGGAGCTGAATTGCTTCACAGTTAGCATGATTTACACCTTGTTGGTTTACTCAATAATCGACACTTTGGTTAGGTAGCTGGTGCTTTGTCGGGAGGGTAATCGGTGCGACCAAGGTAACAAGTGCTAATCAGCATCAAGGTAACTATCTTCGGTTAGGGTAACCATCTTCGGTTAGGGCAACCATCGCGGTCGGGGTAACCATCACCGGTCAAGTTAACTATTATCGGTTACCTATGTGTGGACTGCTTTATTTAACTCACAAGATTTTATCCTAGCTTTTATTTTAAAGTCAATTTAAAGGTTGTAAATTCATAGCTAAGGTGCCCTAAGTTTTTCTAAGCTTATATAAGCTAGAAAACTAGGGTTAAAAAATAATGAGTAAGGAAAGAGAAGAATTGAGCTATCCTTGGTTGAAAGGATGAAGAAGAAGAAGAAGAAAAATCATATTGAATGAAGACAAGAGCACTTTATTAGTGAGAAAATGGTATTATCTTCTACTTTATTTCCTTTGTATTGTTTAGTCTCATGTAATGGCTTGCATAGTATGCAAAGCATTTAATATTTCTTCTTGTGAGATCCACAAGTTGTTGTGAGATCTTGTTATTACTCATTCTTGTAGATCCACATGTTGTGAGATCTTGTATTACATGAATCCATGAGATCATGATGTATTGTTAATCCATAGGAATCTAGTATTGTAGAGGAAGTTGTCTCCATGTTTGCACATGTTTATACGTTGATATAGGAGATACTTCTTAGTGCATGGTTAATTCTGATTGCACATTGGTAGACCCTTCTAGAGGTCTTGTTTACAGATTCACAAAACAAGTGAGATCTTGGTTGCACAAAGTGGTAGATGCGGGGTAGATTCAGGTATGTGAGATCTAGTAGTGTTTCTGGAGGCACAGTTGTAGTGCACTTAGGTAGATCCGATTAGATATCTGGAGGACACACATGTGGTGGTATGAAGGCACAATTTTGTGTACTCAGGAAAATCTGGTTGTAGATTTAGAGGAGTTACTCTTGTAGAGATACATGTACTCTTGTGCAAAAGAGTTGGTTTGTAATCTCTTGTTATATTATATATATGAGATCTTTATCTTTGGTTTACGTATCCCACATTGGGTGAACCACATACATGTTGTGTACCTTTGTGTGATTTGGATTATTCTTGTTTATATTTCCACTTCTTTGTAGATTTTATGGGGATTGTTAGATCCGTATTTGCATATTTTTGGATTTGATATTCTATAGTTACAAATGTTTCTGCATAGACCCATCCCCAACAAGTGGTATTAGAGCTTGGTTTTTTATCTTATCTGATACCAACAAGTGTACCAAATCCTAGTTTGTTATCTTATCTCGATACCAACAAGTGGTATGAGAGCCTCACTTATTATCTTATTTGAAACAGACAACTAGTATCGAGCTCTAATTGTTGACTTATCCGATAGAAACAACTGGTATCGGAGAAAGGGTTTATTTCATAGTTTTTAGTGGTTATTACTCGATATGTATGAGGGCGGGGTTTGTTTTTCCTGATGTGAAAATCACAAGAAGAGATTGAATATAAAGTAGGAGATGGAAGAGTAAGGTTGCTAGAAATTAAAGTGCACGGCATCAACAGGTGACCGTGGTCAGTTATTGGGTAGCTTGGTTTTAAACAGAAAATCATAGATATGAAGAAACAGATAGATGCATGGAATGTATATTTTTTCTGAAGTGTCCCTAGTTTTTAGAGGTACAATCATGGTGGTTAGATTATAGATCCAAAGTTACGAGGTATGGTTTTATCTCGGTTTTGCAGTGCTTTGAGTTTTAATTACACATGCATGGTTTTGGATTGCAGATCTAAATAGAGAAAAGGAGCAGGTATGCATCCTTAGTGCAGTTAGATGCACGGGCTTGATTAGAGAGGAAATAGCACAAAATGAAGACGAGGCTTCCATCAGAGAAGCATGTTCTTCAGTTGAAGATGCAATTGAGTATCTTGGTGCTGGTAAGGTGATGTGTTTCATCTTGGTGCAATTTATTTGCATGTATTATTGTTGTAGTGGTTTTGTATGATTTGGATGCTTCTTGAAATGACTGGCTCAACTCAACTATCGGCTTCGGTCAAGTAAGCACTGGTGTGGTGTTCTATGCCAAATTATGTGGCGTTGGGTTTATTCCAGCAGCATCGACATGGGTTTGAGAACCGAGGTCGTTCATAGAGGAACTACTATTGGTTAGCTAACCATGGTCGGTTAGGGGATGACCATGGTTGGTCTCTATGGAAACTTATATGTATTATGTTTTTGCATCAGGAGAGGGAAGATGGTTTTTTTCTTGGTTTGGAGGATCGAGTGTCTTGCATAGAGTGTACATGGAAGAAACGATGTAGATCACTTCATGGTTTAGATTAGAAAGAGGATGAAGTTGGCTCAGTTAGTCCATTGAGACTTTGAGTCGGGGTATCTCTATATGATCATGTTTTATTTCTTTCGTTTGAGCAACCGATATTTATTTTGGATAGTGTAAATAGATTTACACCATGGTTTTTGGTGTTGTTTGACTTTTAGTGTAAACAAATTCAACTTGTTTTAGATGCTTTGAGAGCAATTTTCGAGTTTGAAGGTTAAAAAGGGAGTCAATATACTAGTTGCGAGAGACCGGTGTCATTTAGGGTTAAGCGTGGTCGGTTATTTGGTAATTATGGTCAGTCGGTAGTGACGAGGTTGGTTAGAAACCATGGTCTGTTTGGTCACTAGTTTAACAGCAGTGTTTATTTACCATTTTTAGATGGTGCCCTTGTTTTGCTTTCATCTTGGTTGGTTTGGGTAGTATCTTGATGACATGTTTCCTCGTATTTGCACTTGGTATTAGTTGCATAGTTTAGCATGGTTGTTTTTTATTGACATTGATGATCATAGGATTCATATTAGGATTTGGAGTTAGTTAGTGGCATACTTGGAGCTTTTGGAGAGCTTGGTGATATGGATGTATGTATATGGTGAGTTTGTACACGTGGATAGATTCATGTTTTGTGAGTCTATGATGATGTAGATGTTCGATTTGCACATGGATGCCTTGAGCATGAGTAGGGGATGTTTGTATTTCTTCTTGATTACTATATTACTCCATGGGATATGTTATCTACATATGATTGTCTTGGACATGCTAGTTGTTTATGCAGGGTTGGATTTGTAGATTGCGTGTTTGGATTATTTGAACTATTCGGGTTTGTGGATTGATCACCCACTATTGCACGTAGAAATAATTTGGGTTTTATTTACCTAGGATTTTTTTCTTCTTTTGCATATTCCAATTTGACTTGTCTTGGTCAGTTGCGTGGAGATATGGATAGATGGATGGAGAACATGGTTGATTTCCTATAGGTGTGACTATGGTTGCAGTGGAAGCTCAATATTTCAGTTTGAGTGGGATATCTTGTAGGTGTGTTAGTCATGGTGGCTTAGTTGCATGAGAGGCTTGGTGTTATAATTCAGTGGGAGCCTTACGTATGGATAACTCAATTATCACAGACCAGTAGTCACTTTGTGCAGGTCTATGGTAAGTCACAAATTTTTTATCTTCTTGGTTTTAGAAGATGGTTTAATCTTCCTGATTTCATTTGAGAGAATTATTGATATAAATAATAGATGGTCTTCACGGTATGTAGAGGATGGTGATGTACAGGTATAGGTATAGGTTCAAGTAATTTATCTCCAAGTGGGAGATTGTTAGGATTATGGATCTGAATTGCTTCACAGTTAGCATGATTTACACCTTCTTTGGTTTACTCGATGCAGTTAGCTAATCAGGTAACCAAAGACTACCGAGGGTAACCGACATTGGTCGGTGGTAACCATCACTGGACAACATAACTTTCATTATTCAAAGATGTAATCGTTGTCAATTAGGTTAACCATCGTTAGTTTCTTGTGCATGGAATGTTTTATTCAACTCATAGTAATTTAATCTAGCTTTTGTTTTAAAGTCGATTTAAAGGTTGTAAATGCATAGCTAAGGTGCCCTAAGTTTGTATAAGCTTATATAAGCTAGAAAACTAGGGTTAGAACATGAGGAATAAGGAAAGATGATAATTGAGCTATCCTTGGTTGAAACAATGAAGAAGAAGAAGAAGAAAAAGAATATTGCATGAAGAAAGGAGCATTGTTAGTGAGAAGATGGTATTATCTTCTACTATATTTCCTTTGCATTGTTTAGTCTCATGTAATGGCTTGCATATTATGCAAAAAACTTAGTGTTTCTTATTGTTAGATCCACATGTTGTTGTGAGATCTTGTTATTAATCACTCTTGTAGATCCACATGTTATGAGATCTTGTATTACAGATCCATGAGATCATGATGCATTGTTGATCCATAAAAATCTGGTATTGTAGAGGAATGTGTCTCAATGTTTTTACAGTTGATGGAGTGATGGAGGAGAGACTTACTTATTGGTGTATGGTTATGGTTGCACATTTGTATACCCTTCTAGAGATCTTGTACTTATATTCACAAAGATCAAAGGTGAGAGCTTGGTTGCATAGTGGCAGATGCAGGGTAGCTTCATGTATGTGAGATCTGGTGGTGTTTTAGAGGCACGACCGTAGTGCACTCAGGTAGATCTAGTTAGATATCTAGAGGAGACACAAGTGGTGGTATGGAGGCACAATTTAGTGTACTCAGATAGATCTGGTTGTAGATTTGGAGGAGGAGATACTCTTGTAGAGATACATGTACTCTTGTGCATAAGAGTTGGTTTGTAATCTATTGTTATATTATATATATGATATCTCTATATTTGGTGGACGTAACCCACATTGGGTGAACCACGGTACATGTTGTGTTATGTGTGTGCACCTTTGTGTGATTTGGATTCTTCTTGTTTATACTTCCATTGCTGTGGATTTTATGGGGATTGTTTGATCCGTATTTTCATGTTTTGGATTTGATATTCTATAGTTACAAATGTTTTTGCATAGACCCGTCCTGTTGTCCACTCAAAATTTCCCGCTCTGATAAGAGTAAAATTTTCAAAATTTTGAGTTGAAGAGTTCTTCTCTGAAGTGCCTAAGTCGTGAAGTTGAAAAAATCTGTGTTTTGGGTCTTTTTGTGTGATTTTCGGGCCTGTCGGAACTTTTTGTCCCATCTGTCCCAAGTACGAAAGTGCATTCTGTTCCCCGATCGGCCGAAGTCCCCGAAGCTGTCTCATTTTCGGGCCCGTCGGAAGGTTTTGTCCCAAGTGTCCCTAAACGTTTTGTGCGAACTGTTCCAATTTCGGCCGAATCATCCTTCCCGCGTACTTCGCACTTTCCTGTCCTAAATGACCCAAAGTTAAAAGTGCGAGCTTTCCCATTTTCAGCCGAAACTCCCGAGTCACGTACTTCAGAGCTCTTTGTCCCAAATCGAAAAATGCGAACTGTTCCAATTTCGGCCGATTTGCCCGAACCGCGTCCTTCGCGCGTTTTCGCCCCAAATGTCCCATTCTCAAAAATGCGCCCTGTTTCATTTTCGGCCGAGCCGGTCAAGTCGCGTACTCCGGAACTTTTTGTCCTGAATGTCCCAAGTCCAAACGGGCCCTTTGTTCCAAATTCGGCCGAAACACCCGAATCGCGTACTTCGCACATTTTCGTCCCATTTGTTCCAAATGCATTTGTGCGTCTTCTCCCTGTTTCGCCCGAACCGGCCGAGCCGCGTGTTTCGCGCATTCGCGTCTCACATGTCCCAAGCGTACCTAGTGTCATTCACACTTAGTTTTTCCCGCTCGCTCCAAGTAAGATATTTTTCAAATTGGTGGTTGTGTATTCAATGCGCATTAAATTCATTCCACTCCTCAAACGGCTATATAACCAAGCATACCACCTTCGCATTTTCGCATTGCTTCCTTGCTATCGTTTGCTCAAACCCTTGCAATCTAGTTCCCTGCGCAAATATCCCTTCCCTTTGCGAATTCCTTCCAGAGTCTGGGTCGCAGCTCCGAATCTATCAATATGAAGATCAAGTTTCAGGGACAGGAGCAAATTTCTCCACTTGAGTCTGCCGTTAGCAATATCGGAGACAGTGAAGCTCGTCATCTCGACTTCGGTGATTTTTGGTCAAGAATGACAGATGCAAACCCTACGCCAATGGCACAGATGATTAATGATAGCGGTTTAGCTTTCGCCGGAGGATTCCCTATCTCGGTGCCTTTGTCGTGGTCGACATCAGTACTTTCATGCGGAGCTCACTTTGACCTGCTTCGAGCGAATTGACAAATGTACACGGGGAGCTCATTGCCAAGCTGGACGCTGCCACCATTGGAGCTGCTCTGAGGATTTCGGAGATGGACAATGCTATAGTCGTCTCTCGGGATCAAGCACAGGCCATGTTCGACCAAGACAGTGATAAATATAAAGCTCGAGTGGCGAAGTCTTGGTTGAAGAACCCTAAGAAAGGTCCTTCTCGTCTGACCAAAACCCTCTTCCGGGCAGATTTCAATGAAGAACTGTCAGACTTCATAATCCTGCTGGCTCGGGTTATGGGTTTGCCCTCCACCAATGAATTTCATTTCTGGATGTGCCCGCTCATCAGCATGGTGTGCGAGGGAACACAAAATATCAACTGGGCAGAGATCATCAGTATGAATTTGGCTGAGCAGCTATCTAACGTTCAGCAGTCAAAGAAGTTCTTCATGACTTCGTATCTTATGTATACCCTAGCGGCATCGAGGCAGTGGTTTGGCTTCTCCTACATAGATACACACAAAGATGATCCAGTATATGCCTACTGCCCGCAGTTCACCCTAGAGACCAGCAATCGGAATTTCCGAAGGGTCAACGATGCTTTCACCATGTACGTGGTCAGATTGCTCGAAGGTGACACTGCCAGAAGGTTTTCAGACGAAGCCATGAACCTGATATCACAATATGGAGCCTATTTCATTCAGTTCAGGAAATTTTCTTATATCAGGCTCGCTGGTTATGAGAACACCCCTCTGCGGCTCCCCATGTTCTGCAACGACAAAATGGCCCTGATAGAAGTATGCAGGCAACTAGACAAGCTGCACAGAACTTGCAGAGACAAGAAGATTTCTGGCCTGCACTTTCCCATCTCTCTGGGAAACTATACATGCAAAACAGCTCTAGATGCTCAGAACATAGAAAGAGCCCTGATCCCTATCACTGTTCATTTTTTCAGGCCAAGAACCTGCTTTGACTTGAAGAGATTTATCGAGCAGAACCTCAAGATAATCTATCATCATAGGGCAGATACAGAAGACTACTGGGCTGACTGTGCAGATGATTTTGAAGCCAGAAGAAGGCATTGTGGCAGGTTCTCCCTGCAACTGATCCAAGAACTCAGTCTGTACCAAGTTCCTGAAGGTCTCCAGGATGACAATTCTGAGCTATACTCGTATGAGTATGAAAATGTGATTAAGCACACCCCTCTGGAGGACCTGGACTGGAACAGGAAAGAGAGAGATGATCTGGCTGAAATTCTTGCTCCAGTCTTAATCAGGACTAGGGTCTGGTTCAGTAAGAAGATCCGAGAATTCAAGAGGCACTCAGGAGAATCCAGCTCCAAGGATGACTCAACACCCATAAGAGAGGCATCAGTTCCAGAGTCTGGAACACCAGTGAAAACCCCTTCTGCCTCAACAGCTCAGGGACCTGTGGAATCTACTCCTTCTCCATCTACCCGGTATACAAGAAGAAACTCAAAGAGGTAAAGAAGGAGCCTGCAGAGAATGATCCTCCAAGAAAACAGGCACAGTTGCCTATGGGGCCAGAGAACATCATTGTTCTCAGTGAAAGTGAAGAAAGTGAGATGCCAACTCCTGCAAGTGTTCCTGAAAATCCAGCAGATAAGGAGGTCCAGAGCACTGAACTTCCAGGTACTACTGATTCTTCTACCGCCATTACCTCCAGTGTTCTACCCACATCTCAGCTTGAGTCAACAAGCATGCACCTTGAGTGTCATGAGCTCCTGTCTCTTGGTCCCCTTGCTTCTCCTGCAGATTCTTCTTCCTCTTTTGCTTGGGTGCAACCTCTGGTTGACAAAAGGAAGAGGAAATCCTCCTCTCAAAGCTTGGGACCAAATTTTGATGCTGTAGCAGCCTTGTTGGGCACCACTCCTTCTCGTGCCAAGAAAGCCAGAACTACTTCCAGGATTGTGTCAGATGCTCAAGGTCAGCAATTCCTGGAGATTGCTAAGCCCACAGTAGACAAATCAGAATCAGACTTGCTGACATCTGACTTGGAGCTTTCAAGGATCCCTATGGGAGAGTCTACTCCTGAAGGTGAGATTCATAACCTCCAGGAAACAGTCACAAGGGTCATTGGAAGGGTAGAGAAAGGGCAGCAGACTATTGAGCAGCTAGAAGAACAAGCCCAAGTTCTCACGAGTTTTATCAAGTCACTTTTGTCTAAGGACAAAGTTTTGGACCCTACCCCCTTGACTGCTCTACCGCCTCCTGTAATTCTAAGCCAAGATGAAGTGCAAAGTATTAAAGATATGCACAAGTATTCTGTCTATGGCAGAGCTATCGAAGCCATGGTAGATGACATGCTTGTTGCCGGACTAAACTTCATCGATGAAGCTTTTAAGCTACATGGAAAGGTAGATAATTTGCAACAGAAGCTGTCCTCTACTATTGGGGTAATGGATAAAGAGCTTAAGCTCTGGAGTAGTTGCATTGTAGACCTTCGCCTCATGGGCCAGACAGATGAGAACATCTTACTGGCGAACAAGATTTTCGATGATGCTAAGGACAATCTGTCAAAATCTTGGGTCTACAGCGTGGAGTGGAAAATCAAAGTCCTGGAGGAAGCTGTAGGAGAAATGAAGAATAGCTGGCAGAAGGGAGAAGCTTTCAAGACACTGGCAGCTGCTGCGTTCAAAGATATGCATTGTCATCTTCAGGATGAAAACTCTGGCGTTCCCTTGTCCTTGCAAGAAATCAAAGCTCAGTTCAGAGCTTTTGTCAAAGATAATCTTTTCAAGGAAGACTCCATCTCTAAGGACAAGATAAAGGAAATTTGTTCTCTTCAGTCTGCCATTGAAGAAGCAAACAAAGACTATCATACTCACGTCGAGTTTGATAAAGAGATGGAGAAATGTCTGGGATTTTGGACTCAGTCTGCAACCAACACGTCAGTCCCTCGTGGCAGAGATATAGCTGAGTCATTGAAGAAGTTCAGCGCGGATTCGAAGACAAGGGTCCCTCCCGATGGCCGGCCACCTGTCTCCTTCTCCTTCCTTTCCTCTTCTTTCCTTTCTTTTCGTATTCTTTGTAATTAGTTAAGGTATTGCAATTGGCGGTACTTAACTATTCTCTAGTTAAAAGAAACGGTTACGAAGAGTAACTGACTTGTAATCTATATAATGGCCTTTCCACGCCATTTTACGGGGAGGAAGAACTTGGAATATTTGCTGAAAGTGTAAATAGATCTTAAAGAAATCAATACAAAAGGGCTTTCCATTCTTTGTCTATCTGATTCTCGTTATCTCTGTGTTTTCCTTTAATATTGTGAAGATCATTTTGTTCTTAACTCGTTAGTCTCTCTGATTGCATACTGTTCAGTTTTGCAAATACAGTGATCTTGTACAACCAAGGAGGAACTTTGTGTCCTTGATTAATAAATCTGAAGAAGGTTATTTATGGAACTTTGTGTCTTTAAATTTAATCTCATTCAGCCAACGCAAATGATCTTGTCTTAAATTCTTTGAAGCTTCGCATACAGGAGGAATTATTCTGCTATCTATAATTCTGAATGTTGCTATTCTGCTCATCTCCTTTTTCCCCTTCCTCAGTCCTTGCGTGATTGATGATCCTTGTGGAAAACACTTTCGTAAAATCCAAGTTTGACCATAAAACAATGTTCTGTACATTTGTAAATAAGTTCGTTTCAGAATAAGGGAACCTCTCCCATTAAAGAGGAGGGACTTTTTGTCCCATCGATTGCTCTTCTAAGGAGTCCTATTTGACGACCAACACGTCCCCAACATGAAACAAAGCATTTGTGGGTGAGATTCTTAGGTTTTAACATGTTTATTATGTTTTAGCAAATTTATTCAATTTTAGTGTATTGATTGCTTAAAGTAGCACGTATGTGATATATAGTAGTACATCTATGGACAAAGGACGAAGGTTATAGAGAATAACGCATTTAATTTAGTGTGGCATGTTTTGGGGGTGGGTGGGGATATGTTGTGGTGTTTTGAATAGATTTTTCACGTATAGGTGGTAATGTAGCGCATATGGGGATGAGGGATACAATTTTCTATTGTAGCACATTTATTATGAAGTAGCATGTATAGGGTGGAAGTAGCATGTTTGAAGCATAAAATAGTGCATTTATTATAGGTAGAAATGAATTTCTTGAAATAAGGGGAAAGGAAGAAAAAGGGAAGAGGGGAGTGTTGATTATATGTAGGGATTGACATGTTTTCTGTGAATGTTTTCGGGATGTGTTAGTTCTGTCCGGGTTAGACACCTGGTCTATGGCTCTACAACATTTATTAGGATGGGACGATGTAGATGCGGAGGAGGATGAGGCATCATTTTTGCACGTGATAGGTTTTCTCCATATAGCGAGGATGATCGTGATGCGGGAAGATCGCGCTTTATTAACAAGACTTGGCAGAGCGCTAGAACTCGAGAGATGGGTACTTTCTAGTTTACAATAGGGAGGTGATGGTGATCTTGGAGGATGTGTACCATATCTATCATCTTTCGATAAAGTGAGAGCTGTGGTGTGACCTAGATCAAGGCCAAGGGACGGAGGCCCGAGGTTGTTGACGGATGTGGCGGATGCACCTTGTGATGGGATGTGGATAGATTTAGGGGTATACTTTAGACAAGGTTATATGGAGCAAGTACCATTGTTGTTGTGTTCATTTATTTATTTATTTTATTTCCAGATGGTGGAGGTCACTATTTTAGTATTGTTTTTACATATTTGATGCATGTTAAGTGGCATGAGGAGATAGTATTTGCATGGGGCCCAACAAAGATTAGCTAGATTGTATCACAATTTGCATAGAGTGGAGTGGCCTATGGTGGAGGGGGGAGTATTGGATCGAGAATATTGTTACAGTCTAGAGTTATGATCATATCATTGTGGGGAGATAGATTGGTATTAGGGTGCAGCGGTGAGTGGGGAACCTTCTAGTTATGGTTCGTAGATGACCAAGGGGAGACGAGAGAATTTAGGTGAGTTGGACTGGTATTGTCAATGTATCGACGAGTTACAGTGTACGGATATTACTTGAAGGCCATATCGTCGGTCACGAGATGTGGGAGGAATATTACGAGACATCCGGGGAGGATCCAAACTCTATATTATTTGGTTGGAGGTCACCCTTCAACAATAGAGTGATACTGGTCGGATCAAGTTCTATTGCAATTTAGGATAGTACAGGTATTTCTACAGTCGACGCTTGTTTTCCCGGACTACACACGAGACAAAGGCACAAGTGCAGTGATTCCAATGGTAGTAGCTAGAGATAGCTTAGATGATGTACCCAGTGATTCATGAGCAACACTACCGGTAATAGATGATCCACGGATGGTGTAGGGTTATGAGGAGTGGTGGGCAAAGATTATACTAGTGTTTGTTGACACGACCATAAGGTGGTATAAGGTTTTTGCATGGTCATCGTCAAGTATATAGAGGAATACCACAAGGATAGGCGGTATTAGTACATCAGCCACAACCATAGGGATAAGAGGAGGCTAAGAGAACATCACATGTTATTATTTTGGGTGGTCCACCAGTATAACAACTAGTGGTATAGTCACTAGTGTAGAGACCATAGAGTACGACGTAGATGCGATGGAGATATATGATGTTACAAGGCCTTTACTGGACTATTTTTTTCCATCATGACAGTATAGCAGCTTCGTCTCGTACAGGAGGATCAACATCATGGAGAGAAGAGGTATGAGATGTGGGAGAAAGGATGGGAGGTGATGGTGGAGTGGGAGATCGAGGTGATGGGGGTGTCGATCTATGCACGAGATAGATATGCTTTGGATAGGGAGGCACGTGCATGAGTGGTAGAGATAGTAGGATTACGAGATAAATATGGAGTTCATATGAGAGATATACATGGGTTGATAGTGGTAGTGAGACAGAGAGGGAGGTAGATATTACATGATTGCGGGGAGTTGTCTCAAATAGAGCTGGAGTGATACTATGTTTTATGCCACCGAGATAGATATTATGCGGATTGGGAGGCTTACGGGAAAGAAATGGTATTTTAGATATATCCATAGGTGGTAGTGAGACACAAGGTGGCTCACAAGAAGTAGGAGTAGCGGCATGCCTGTCACATCTTCAAGATCATGTTAGATGGGTCCACCACCCATAGTATCATTGTAGCACTATCAAAGGCGGTGATGGATGAGATGTGTTATTATGAGGGTGTTGTGACACAGAAATGGCCAGATGTGATGCGGTACGTAAAGCATGTAGCATGTCGAGAGCATGGGAGTTAGTGGGACAGAGATATTGGGATAGCTTCCACCAATGGGTGATGATAATGGAAGTTCGGCACCTTGATGAGTGTCAATGTATTATATTATATGTATTTTAGTGATTATTTTGATGGCCAAGATGGTCATATTTTTTATGTATACATATATGGATGGTTCACGATATATGATTACCATTTTTGATGAGGTGGATGATTTTTGTATTATGGCATGTACATGTAGTGGGATATTGTATGATGATTATGATGGTCATTTTTTTGATGGATATGTATGTGGATGATTATTATTTTGGATGTATAATGTATGTTATGGTTATTTTTCTATGATGGTTATATTTTATATGATGAGATAATGTTTATTGATGAGATGATGTGATTTCATTTGATGTTGATGTAGTGTGATGATGATTGATGATTTTTCTATATAAATATTATCTTTATTGTCGATGCTATATAGATGTGTATGTGTACTTTTTAAAAATGTGTAAATGAGATGTAGGATGTTAGTTATGATGATGATTTTCATATGTTTATATGTGATGAAATTTTATTTTATTATGGTTAATCATAGTGATGGCGATGTAGTTTAATGATGAGTGGTATTAATTTGTAATGAATATTATTAGATGATTGTCATGATGATGATAAAATGTGAATGGGATCATAATGATTATTCATTGTTATTATGATGGCATATGATATATAGATGGTTTATTTATGATGTGATGTGTTGGATGTTAGCTCATGTTAGTGATGGATATTATTAGGGTAGTATTTTTGATTGATGTGTTAAGGTTTAAGTATTGGTTATGGATTATGGATGAGATAATGA
The DNA here is from genome assembly GCA_018340775.1 of Taxus wallichiana var. yunnanensis. Taxonomy (NCBI): domain Eukaryota; kingdom Viridiplantae; phylum Streptophyta; class Pinopsida; order Cupressales; family Taxaceae; genus Taxus; species Taxus wallichiana. The sequence continues at coordinate 548,479,949 of CM031243.1, forward strand.
CTATGTGTTAGATGTAGATTAGGATTTAGGTCATGGATCTTGATGCATGGATAAATGGATGTATAATGATAGTCATATGGTGGTTTATTTGTTTATGTTATTAATGTAATATATGGTATTTACAAAGGAAATGGGTGTCAAATGTTCTTGAATTTTGTACAAATATTTACAATAGAACCATGACGTTAATTGTGATAGGATAGCAGAGAGAAAGGAAAGTGACAGGGAGCAAATAACGACAAGGCATAAGTGGGGGGGTTTGGAGAGAAATGAAGGCCTCGGGATCTTACAAGGGTGCATTTCTCAACATTTTACTTAGACTCCTTGAAATTTATTTCCCAGGATGTGATCGTGGACAATGCGACCTTAGTTGGGATCGGGATAGATATTCCTAATCATGACAGATCATGTGTTTTGTAGGAGAGATCAGAAGAAGTCTGGAGTTAGAGAATGGATAAGGTGGATTGGGATGAAAATGTGAATATGGATATAAGGGATGTAGGGATGAATGGGTAGTTGTTCCCCCAGTGTTCTTATTTTAGTGTCATAGAGTGCTAGTAGACAGAGGATCAAATTTACCATAGCGTTGGAAACCAGTTTTCACCATGGTACTTTCCTAAGGCACCACCAAAGTGGTTTTCACCTTTGGATGATAATTTTTGATGTGGAGCGTTAGGAACTTAAGCATAGAAGTGGCGAAGATGCATGATATTCATGGGCTCATCCAGCTCATATCCATATGGAGTGGCAAGCTTATAAGCACTTGAGCCAAATTTAGCTATGACGACATATGGTCCAAGCCAATTAGGTTCAAACTTGCCCTTCTTTTCTCGATCGGCGTTAGTGTTGCGCTGATTTTATTTGAGGACTAGGTCACCAAATTCAAATTCGTAGTCCTTTATGTGCTTGCTTTATAATGATGGAAAAGAATATTTTTATAGGCTTTGAGTGGGTCTAGGGTTTGGATTCATTTCTCATTGAGAATTTTGAGTTCTTGAAGGCGATGGACGTGATGGTATTTATCCTCAAAGAGATGTTGGAGGGAAACACATAAGGATGGGAGTTCAATCTCAAAGGGAAAAATTGCTTCAGTTCCAAAAATGAGGGAGTATGGAGTGGCACCGATAGGAGTGTGGATGGAGATGCGGTAGGCCCACAAGGTGGGATATATTTGTGTATGCTAATCTCATCCTGCTTGATTCACTATTTTTCAAAGAATGTGTTTTAGTGTCTTGTTAGATGCTTCCAATTGGCCATTTCCTTATGGATAATAAGGAGTGGAAAACTTGAGCTTGATATGGAATTTTTCACAAAGTTCATGGACATCTTGGTTTTGAAGGATTTACCATTGTTCGTGATGAGTGTGGATGGGATACCGTAGCGGCAGATGATGTGGTTAAGGATAAATTTGGATATTTGTTTTTCGGTGACATAGGTGAGTGGCATGGCTTCAACCCACTTAGTGAAGTATTCTGTGGTAGTGATAATGAATTTGTGGCCATCAGATGAAGTGGATTTAATTTTCCCATGAGATCGAGACCCTAGGTAGAAAAGGGCCATGGGGTAGTGATGGGTTGTAAGGCTTGGGATGGTGTGTGGATGAGGTCAGCATGCTTTTGACATGGGACACATTTGTGGACATATGAACATGCATATTTTTCCATGTTTGGCCAATAATAACCGGTTCACATAAGCTTTTTGGCTAGGGCCATACCACTAGTGTGGGCACCAAAATTCCTACGTGAACTTCCTGGAGTGTTGATTTGGCCTCTTGGGAATTTAAGCATCATAGCAAAGTTCTATCAAATCTTCTACGATAAAGGGTATCACCAAGGATAGTGAAGTGGGAGGCTCGTTGGATGAATGATTTTGATGGATATGAGGAGATTTGGTGGAAGGGTATGATCATGGAGATAGGTATAGATGTCATGGTACCAAGGGGAATTGGGACCAACAATCTCATATACCATCTCAGACTCGGTACTTCGTAGGCTAGGACCATTAGTTGCTCAATCAAAACTATGTATTAGATGCATCAAAGGGCATATCTAGAAGGGAGGTGATGGTAGCCATAACATCCGCATATTTATTGCTTGTATGAGGAACTTGTTCAAATTGAGTATGTTGTAAATAAACCTCGAAAAATTTAGCCATTCTTTTATAAGGAATTAATTTATCATCCTTGGTAGCATATTCATCATTAACCTACTTAATGATTAATTGTGAATCACCAAATACATTGATATGCTTGATATTCCATTGAATGGCCATCTTTAAACTAGAAATGAGTGCTTCATATTCAGCTATATTGTTGGTACAAGGGAAAGTAAGCTAGAAAGCTTTAGGAATTAAGTCACCTTGAGGAGTGATAAACATGATACCTACTCTTGAGCCATGATGTGTGAAGGATCATCAAAGTACAACATCCACATATCTTACTCTGTAACTATACATATGGATTTGTCTGGGAACCAAGTGGTGAGTGGTGTAGAATCATAGACTAGAGCTTCTGCCAACTAGTCAGCTAGAACTTTCCTTTGATAGATTTCTTATTAACATATTCAATGTCAAACTCACTGAGAAGCATGATCCATTTAGTCATTCGTCCCATGAGAGATGATTTAGAGAGTAGATATTTGAGTGGATCAACTTTAGCTATGAGCTTAATGGTATTATTGAGCATGTAATGTCGTAGCTTTTGAGAGGTAAAGACTATGGCAAGACACACTTTTTCCATAGGGGTGTAGTTGAGCTCATAAAAATTATTGTTCAGATTAAGTAATAGATGGCTTGTTCCTTTCCATGGATATCATGTTGTGCTAGGAGAGCTCCCAAGGCGTGCTTTGAGTAGTTGATATATAGAGAAGAAGAGGCATTCCTAGAGTAGGGGGTACCAAGATAGGAGGATGCATCAGATATTCCTTTAGTTTATCAAAATATGCCATGCATTCCTCGTTCCAATGAAATTATGTTCCCTTTTTGAGTAGATGATGGAATGGATGGCATTTTTCTACTAGTTGTGATATAAATCTTTTGATGGCTTGAATATTTCCCTGTAGGCTTCGTAGTTGTTTGATATTTTTAGGTGGAGGCATTTCGATTACAACTTTGAATTTATCTAGATCTATTTCAATTCCACGTTTGGAGACATTAAAGCCTAGGAGCTTGTTAGATGTGATGTAGAAAAACATTTCTTTAGATTAAGATGGAATTTATATTCCTGGAGTCGTTTGAAGATTTGGCGAAGGACCATGGGATGTTCCTCATGAGTTTTATATTTTCCCATAATGTCGTCAACGTATTCTTTAACTATATCATGCATCATATCAGAAAATGACAGTCATGACACGTTGGTAGGTAGCTCTGGCATTCTTGAGTCTGAAGGGAATGACTTGATATCAAAACATTCCCAAGGTATACGAAAGGCTATTTTATGTTGATCTTATTTAGAAATTTTGATCTAATTATAGCCAAAGAAACCATCCATGAGAGACAACATCTATTCCATGGTCAGTAGAGTCAACAATCATATCAATATTTGGTAGTGGTAAATCATCTTTAGGGAAAGATTTATTGATGTCATGGAAATTAGTACGATGCGAATACCCCCGCTTTATTTCCTACTTGAGACGATATTGAGATCTAATCAAAATAATTGATGGTTCGGATGAAACTGATGTCAAACAACTTCTATAATTCTTCTTTGATAAGCAACGTGACTTTTGGATGCATTTTTGGAGATTTGGTTTGAATGATTTAGCATCTTTACACACTACAATATTATGGACCACGAGAGAAGGATCTAGACTAGGCATATCCACATAAGACCATGCAAATACATCTGAAAATTATTTTAGGAGTGTGGTAAAGTTGGCTTGTTCCTCTATAGAAAAATATGCCCCTAGTTTAAGAATCTTAGGTTCTTCTTCTGTGTCGATGTTGATGTCAATGGTTTCCTCAATTAAGGATGTAAAGCCATCTTACGTTGTTTCTAGAGCTATAAGAATTTGATCATTAATTGGATCATGTTTAGGGTTAGGGGATTCTTGGAAGAATTTAGTAAGGGGATCTTCTTTGTCAAGGTGACAAGAGAAGTTAGGATGAGGGATATTAGATTGGGATTGAATGGGAAGGGGAGGCTCATGGGAACCAAAGTAGGCATCATCATTTAGGCATATTTGGAACCCTTTTTATGATCCCCAACATGTATATTGTCATGAGTTCCCATGAACTCAATAATTGCTTCATCATTTTGAAATGAGTCAAGTGGGACATGCTCTGATTGTTAGTCCCATTAAATGAGTTTTGGATAGGTGATGGAAATGTTGATGGTGAGAAAAATGGTACCATGGAAAATATTAGTGGTGGTGAGGTCTTTGTATCCGCTACAGATGGAACTTGTGTCAATATTATCGATGGCCTCCTCAGCTATGTTGGAAGTATCACTAAGGTCATCATGGATACTTTCACCCAGTGGTTGGTATCCAAGTCTACGGCCATCAAGGTTAGGGATGACGTCTAGGGGTTTAGGGATGCCTTTTTCAGTGAAGCCTAGTCCTCGTCTTAAATAACCCATATGAGCCATCATCCTTTTAGGAATCAAATAGTTGTTAGAGAAAACGAATGGTATAGAATCATTAACAAGCCATGTAGTATCAAATGGTTCAAGGTGCTCATCATAGAGGTACCCAAAGTGAATAAAAGTGGACAAGCCAAATAAATACTTTTGCCTTTTATTTTGACTCATACCAGTCTTGCCACATTGTTTGGATGATAATGACAACTGATCGATATTGAAAGTCTGATATTCTCCACACCCTGTTGATTTAAGATTAAGTGGTGGAGTAGGTAAAAAAGGAGCGAATATGGATGGAGTGGGTAGAATGGGAGCATATGATGATGAAGTGTTATGTGATGTGGATGGAACACTATCCGGAGATACATATGACGAGGTGGATGATGATGGTGGTGATGATCATGTGGGTTTGGTAATAGGACAATAGGATTCCTAATAACTTTCTACTTCAAGCACTTGGAAATATTGAAAATGTTGAGGATTGTCATATATAGTAATTTTTGTACTAGTATGCTCAAATTTGAGACATTGGTGTAGTGTAGAGGGTATGGCATGCATCTCATGAATCCATGGTCGGCCAAGCAATAAATTATGTAGGAATTAGATGTCTATAACATGGAAAAGGGTGGGAAGTATGACAGGCCTGACATTGATGGGAAAATATATAGTGTCAATGGATTTACGCTTGGTATTATCATAAGCTTTGATAGTAATAATATCTTGTTGGATATCTGATTCATTGTACCCTAACCGTTGGATAAGAGTTAAGGTAAAAATATTAAGAGCATATCCATTGTCTATTAGCACTCGTTTAACATGGATATGTTTGATATGAACTTCGATATAGAGAGGAAGATTATGTGTGGGACCATGTGGTGGTAGGTCCTGCTAAGTGAAGGTGAGTGGAAGCGTTAGAGAGGGATAGAGGTGAGCAACGAGGGCTTGGAATTGTGTGGGGTCTATGTCTTTTGGAACGTGCATTTCTTGAAGGGCGTGGTAAAGGATATATTTATGGATGGAGGATGTTTTAAGAAGGTCCATGATAGATATTTGTGCGGGGTTTTTCTAGTTGTTCAATGATTTTGTATTGAGGTTGTGGTGTGGATTAGAAGATGATAGAGTGGCTCCTTAAACCACCACATGGCTCCTTCGAGTAGTCACAACACACTGAGGGTTTTGGGATGGTGCTTTAATTTTAATGGTGGCTACTTGGTGTGGGAAGTGGCGAATGTGGCCACGAGAGACTCGTATTGGAGTGGTACATGATGGTAATTGATGTGGTTGGAATGATGACTAGATGATTCGGGTTTACTTTCAGACTTCTGCTGACCTTGGTTAGAAGCATTGTTCTAACCATGATTAGGAAGGGATTTTGATAGATCCCAAGTTTATGATTTTGAGAAGAAGTGGAAGCATTTTCCTCTATTTCAATTTCACCTTGGTCAATAAGATATTGAATATAATTATTTAATTTCATACACCTATGGGTGGCATGACCCTTGATTTTATGGAATTTACAATATTCATTCTCCTTAAACCATGAAGGTTTAGGTCAGGACTCATCAATTGGTTGAGTTTGAGGGAAAATGACCATATTGGTAACAATTAGCTTATCAAGGATCACTTCTATAGACTCACCAAGGGGGTGTAGTTTCTTCATTTGGAGTCTTGGGTGGACCGAGGTTGTCCTTTAGGGATGGAGATGGCTGTTGTATGGACATGTTGGATATTCTTGGTGTCTATTACTCCGTTGCTGACAAAATTTTTATTCTTATTAAAATATTTAGGTTTTTCCAATGTAGAAGGTTGATTGGATTGGTTATGATTATCATAGGAATATATCTTAATAAGGCCTTTTGCAAAAAGGTATCTTCTCAATTTGCATTCCCTTCTCAATGATGTCATCAAATGTGTTTGCACAATGGACTTATAAATGGAAGGATAATTCCTTATTGAGGTTAGAGACAAAAATGGTAACCAATTATTTTTCAGTATGGTCCATGGAATGCGGCTGACAAGGGCTCACCATCTTTGTAGAAACTTTCACCATTGCGTTGTTTGGTATTGCACAAGTCAATCATTGTGACATCATGTTCTACATTATAGGAGAAGTGTTTTACAAATTTTTCTGACAAGTCGACGAACATTGTAACAAATCCTTTGGGTAATTGGAGGAACCATTCTAAAGTGGGACCACCTAGAATTCTAGAGAAGAGTCTTAGAAAATAGGAGTCATCGTAGGCTACTTCTTGACACAACATATAAAACTCCTTAACATGTTCACATGGATCACCTTTTCCCTTATATTTTTTGAATTTGGGTGGTTCAAAATATGGTGGAAAAGGGACTCATAAGATGTTGCGGTCAAAAGGATAGGGAAAAAGTTCCTCGAATTTATAATGTTGTCCCTATGTGCCAAGTTAGCAACCCTTGAAGTGTTTCCTTCATAGATTTCACTTCTTGCTCCAAGGTTGGTTCTAGAGGATTGATAGGTGGTGGGTTGAAGTTGGGTTGAGAATGTTGGGACCCATGATCATTGGATGGTTACAGGCCAATTTGAGAGGCTAATTGAGTAATTTGGTTTCTCATTTGCTGTAATTGGGATAATATGACTTCTTTAGATATGTTAGGGTGGTTCTCTTTGCCATCCCATCTCGTATAGAATGCGATGCTTGTTCGATTATGACAAAGGTGTGGATGGTGGTTGTTGGCCAATGTTATCATTTTCATCTTGGAGGAGACTTTGGAGTTGGTCATGGGTGTAATCAGAAGGAATTTTTTCCCCCATGTGATATAGTTGAGCAAGAGGGCATCTTTATTTTTCTCGATGAAATGGTTAAGCATTTCTCTTCTTCTTCCTTCTATAAAGTAGGTACTTGAGTCATCATCACTGCTAGTGTTGACCATGGTCTCCTCATCATTTCATCTAGGTTTATTTTCTTTGAAATTGGCGTCATAATAATTGTGGTTGAATATATTGTGTTCCACATTGTGGTGACTATTTTCTTTGTCGTTTCCGGATTGGGATCAAGTTACTATTCTCCTAGGTGCCATTAGAATCTGATGTTAGTGAGATGTATTGATGAGATGAATATGTTTGGGATAAATAAAGTATGTTGGATGAAAAATTTATGATTCATTAGTTAATCGACGTATAATCTCAATAATCTACTCTTGCTTATAGGATAGAAGAAATTCAAGGGGAAAACAGAAGAAGGATTTTCCTCATTAGTAGAGGGCTTAGGATGTGCCTTGTTATAAGGGCTTAGAAGAATAGGATAGATGATAAGGGTATTTTTTCTATTAGCAAGATGTTGATTAATAATATTAGGTTAGTCATATCAAAAAGGGATCGTAAATGGGGTGTTTAGGATTGAAAGTGTTTATATAAATGTGTATGAGGATATAAGGTTATGACGAGGTTTGTGATGAAAGAAGTATGTGATTGGGATAATTTTTTAGATTCTTATTGGCCTAGGTTAGTTTTGAGACACCAATAGGAAACACTAAGTAATTAATATGGTATGAATTATGTAGTTTAAGATGAAGGATGATATTTTTGTTATGAAGATGGAAGAGTGTGTTTACGTCATATTTTTAATGAGATGGATTATTATTTATGTGATTTTTCTTGGTAAGCGAAGGGTGAATAGTGTGGGATTGATATTATGAAATTTATTTAATAAGATGGGAATGTTGGTTTTCTATTTAAATTTTGGATCTTTGTGGTAATGTGGAAAGTGTAAATAAAATTACTTACGCAATGATAGTGTGTGTTTTGAGTTTATGGTGGCAAGGTTTGGCTTATTATTTATAAAAGATGTGTATGATCAAAATTTATGTATTATGTGCAAAAGGAGATTTATTTTGGTTTTTATAGGATAATTGTGGTAGGTGTGATTAATATTACGTAATGAGGGAGATATGATCAAAGGTCGATGATGTATATTCTGAAAATCAAGGTTAAGAGGTTATGGTCAAAATGGGTGAATGGTAGATGTATGATTTAATTATGAGGATTAGTGTGAGGGTTATTTACTGGTTTCGACAAAACACTCAAACAAGTACAACCATGCAAGCACAACCCTAACTAGTCAAGTGGGATTACAACTAAACTATAGCTCACTTTCAATACCACACACCGACGGTGGTGCCACAAACTAGCTCTCCACCTATGTGCCAATGTGTGATCAGCTAGTGAGTGATCTTGGGAAGTGTGGCCTCCTTACACTATAGTTCAATATATGGCCAAAAGGGCTACCTAGTATAGGCTGACAAGCTCTCTAGGGGAGTCCCCAATATGCCTTGTAATACGTGGAACCCAAGGCCGTGTTGTAAGAATGATGTCTGAGGCTTGGGTATTGGGACGTGAAACCCCTCACTTCACGTCGCTCTTAAAACAAGCAAGTGCTTAGCTAATAACGACAGTTTGTCCTTGAATTTATATACCCCATCGGAACATGGAGTGTGTCTACGTGCGGTTCACTTTTATCACTATTTCAATGCATTTTTTCCTTGTAATAGTGCCTCGGTGTATACTGACTATTGTGTTTACAATTTTAGCACATTTGGCTAAATTTTGGTGTGTTTATCCTAAAACAATGCATTTTTTCCTTGAAATAACATATTTATCCCGTCTTAGCGGTTTTGTTTTAGTGACATTATTTTTCTTTTGTACTAAACAATAGCTAACATATTTTGGTTTTTAGCAATATTTTCTAGAATCTAACATTTTTTTGTAGAACTATTGGAGAAACAAGGGGAAAATATAACAAATTTAATATTCAATATTTAAATAACATTTGTGGTTATAGGGTATTAATTAAATCAAAACTAATAACCTTTTTCTTGCAGACCGAGCAGTCTAAAACATTGGGGTTTGAAATAAACTACTAATCCTTTGTCTTATAGGTCCCCTTGTTGAAGGCCCTGTCATATAAATTTTAATTTCCATTATTTTGTGTGTTATATTTTTTAAGTTCGTGTGCTTGCTTATTTTAAATCTAGAAGAAAACGCCATGTATGCTCTCCTCTCGTGTCCTAGGACGATCTTGAGGATCAAGATTCAAAAGCAGTTAGTCTTCCCTCCCTTTTTTTAGGGGTTAACGTGACGTGGAAGTGACATCGATACACTTATCGTAGTCCTAGGGGTCTCGTGACCATGGGATTCACCTCCATATGAAACAAGAAAAATTAGTTTCTGAAGCTCTTTCGAGTCACAGGAACCCACCAGACGTCTCCAACGCCTAGGCGCCATAGACCTTACCTAGGCCCCTAGTCCAGGTTCATCCGGAAATTAAATAATATTTTAAGTGTGTTTGAGTACAGTCTCCTCCTCTTGATAATCAATGTTCTAGTCTAGAACACTTGAGATTTATTGTGAAATCAACTAAGTATTTTATTCCCTCTTGAGTTGGGGTTTCAATATACATTTTTATTGTTTTTGTTAGATCTCGTGCTTTATCATTTATTTATCATACGAGACTGCAATATCTAGGGTTTTAAAAATCCATATTTTGTTAAATCACCAAGTCAATGTCACATATATACCAAATCACATACATACATTATCAAAAGAGGACGTGTGCCAATTTTGGGTATCTACAATTTCCCCACCTTTAATCTAGAATTGAAATTCTTGGCGTAAAGGGATAAGAAATTAAAACAAAAAATCCCAAATTCCTTTCTTTTTTATGTAGTTATTTCTTATGTACAAGTATATACCATCTAACATATGAAAATGAGTTAATGAATAATATATTACAAGTCTTGATAAAATAGTACATGTGTGATAAAACTTGTTCAATTATTTGAAATCAAAATGATTAAAGAACAACTACCACATGATGGAGTGTATTTTTTTGCCTTGTAGAATGTGTAATGTAAAGATAGTGTCATGTGATGAGCCCAAAAATGGCCCATTTTATACAAGATTTGACATTATTTTTCCTTGCATATATAAAGTGGATCTAAGCATAATTTATAAACTTATGGTTTATTTAGAATGAAATATAGGGTATATATCATGTTTACTTATTTATAATTCATTTTTATCTTTCTATTAGCTATTTCTAATTATTATTGGGAAAAATATGTCAATTTGTGCATATGTAGTCCATACTTTGCTATAATTGTTGAATAAGGCATTTTGAGCACCAAGCACCAACTATAACTAGCCTTGGAGGATCTTCATAATCTTTCATATCATATCAAAAGATTATTATTGTAGAACTTCATTAGCTCCAGGTTCCTTCACTAGCTCTAGAAATGTTCAACAGTTCTATGAGCGGCTCCTTAGTACATGTTTGGGGAAAAGTGAAAATAGTTATCAAGAATATAACCAAATATGATTACATATTTATATTCCTCTAAAAAACTTATTAAATTTCAAAAAAAAAATAATCTTTATTTTAATTCATATGCAAAAGTTATTGTCATTTCACTATAGCTTCAGACTCTGCTCACTTTGCTTGAGTCTAACTTGTTTGCTTTCTAATCTAACATGTCTAGCTATAAATTAATCTATAAAAGTCAAATAGATATTATAAGAGATGTTTTTGGTCATAAAATCAGTTAAATAAAAAAATCCTTCCATTTTTCTACAACTTTTACGATTTGAAATAAACCCGACTTTTACTTCAAAGTCTACAAGGATAGCTTTAGGGTCTATAGGTCCAGATACAAATTCTTGCATAAACTAATATAGAAAATTTTAATGTATATTTTGAGAGATTTTTTTAATCATAACAATGAGTTAAACAAAAACCTCCTTCTGTTTTTCTAAATCTTTCACTATTTGGAATAAATTTGACTTTTACTATGTTGCAATCTGAGAAAAAGTGTATCAGGTCAGCACCAAAAGTTGTATAATTCGATAAAAAATGTCAAATGGGAAATATGAGATAGTTTTTTATCATAGAAATGTGTTGAATAAATACTTCTACCATATTTTCTACATCTATCATCATTTGCTAAAAATATGGGTTTTAGTATAGTTAGACTCATAGTAATTATATATCTATTTATTGGGTCAATATTTATTTTCACAATAAATGAGAGAATAAAATCATTAGGATATATTATTTGTACCAAATAATAAGGATAATATTTTAGATGAAATATTTTTATAATATTCTTATTTAGTTACATAAGATTTTTTTAACAATACATCTCGCTCCATATTTTTGGGATTGAGATCTTAGTTGGTAGGATTGGAATAATTCAAAGATAGAGATGTATGACCCAAAATAAGGAGTGAGTTGGAAGCATGCAATTATAAATGAAATATCCCAAACCTTTGAATGTAATCTCCACTATTTTTGATCAATTCATTCTAAGGTTTTGTTCCATTCATTTGTAAATAGTGTAGATTAAAATCCTCTTCTGAGGAATGAGCTAGCCACTTATTCCAATGAAGATGGATATGTATTTTTTTTTCCATTACGTAATTATATTTTTACTATCTTTTTATTTTCACCATGTAATTATTCTTTTGATATATAGTTTTTTTTTAACATGCGGGTGTTTTATGTGTTTATCCTTTCTTTTCAATTCAACAATTTCCCTTGCAAGTTTTATTTCCTTTCCTGTAATATGTGATTTAAATTTCCTATAATTTTTGTTTCAATTTCATGCAAGTGTGTTTAAATTTCTTTTAGTGTGTTTTTAACTCATGATTTATTTTTCTTAATTTATGCAAGTATGTTTATAATTCCTACAAGTGTGCTTTTTAGTTCCTGCAAGTGTGCTTTTTAATTCCTGTAAGTGTGGAGTTTTGGTAGTGGGGACTATTTCCAAATATATCTTTCTCCTATTGCATATTGCAACGGACACCAAAATTGGATTGACATTTTTTAATGAAGAATATTGAAAACCCTTATTATTTTGATGTTGTTTCTAAGGAAAATTATTTTATTAGGAGATTTAGAATTTTCTCGAGAGAGCGGAGTAGATAAACAAGTTCCTTGTGAGAAGGAATGTATCTTAGAATATTTTGTGACAGGTTATACTTAGTTGATGGTTTAATTAGATTTATTTTCTTGCAAAATAGATTAAATTTATTTTCCTGCAAAATAGATTAGATTTATTTTCATACAAAGTAACTTAGAATTTACTTTTATGCAATTAAGATCTAAACTCCCCCAACTAATACTAACACAATCATGTAGAAAAGTTTACGATATCCAAGATTTTTTTAAAATTTTGTTTCAACGTACTCTACCCATACCAGATCTCGTATTTATACTCATACCAAAATAGTCTAGGTTTACACTATACATGCTAGTTTCAAACTTCACTCCTTTTTGGGGAACTAAATCTCTTATCAAAATAAAACTTTCCTCATTTTAATTACTCACAGTTGTTTCTTTTCCTACACAAAGAAAACATTTCTTTCATTTTGTATTTATTATTGAGTTGGTTGCATTGTTGAAGATACATTTGACCTTTTAGCAATGGTTTTAAATTTAATAAAAATTTAAGACTCCATTTTCTTAATGACTTAATATTCATGCTAATGATTTTCTCCTTTCCACGTGTTGATTCCACTTTGTTTTGATTTTTAATGAAAATTAACACTTTATTTTTAAAAATAATTGAATTAATTTTTAATACGCACATGGAATTCAAATGAGTGATTTTTATTTCCATCGATAATATAAATAATTACAAAGTAGGTGGTGTTCGTACACGAATATAGTCTAAAAACTAACACCAAATAACTAGTTGCATTTTCAACCATCTCTTTCATGTTGACTCTCTAGTTTCTCATTGCAAAATTAGTGACAAGCGAAAGCTCATCATTTCCTTCTTCTGCCATATGTATATATGGTCCATGCCTAGTCTGTGGGAGGTAAATATAATATTCATATGAAATGCAGTTCGAAAACAACTTGTGAGTTCATAATTTTTAATCATAGAAATTCGCTAATGATAATTGATTCTCTACTGGGTGTTTTATTTTATTGAATGTTTATGTGATTGTTTCTTCAAATATTTTTAGGAATTTTACATAAGTAAATTTATGCTTGATCAGACCTAAAATTCTCATCCAAAATTGATAAAACACTAAATACAAAACACCATGTTGTAGGCTAGAACTATTAGATGACATACATTATGAAGAACACCCTATACCACATGCACATGGTTTTCTTTTTAATGTACTTATGATGTTTAGTGATACCAAATGGTCCTCTTCAATGAATCCATTTTTTCCATTGCTTACCAGCAATGTTTTCCACACGAACACATCTCTTTGAGGCATTTTCTCAAAAATTCATTGGCCTTGTCTATGCTTCCACATTTTTCATATGTCTACTAGGGTGATTGCAACTTTATATGACATGTTTCCTCTATCCTTTATTGTTTGATGGATGTCCATACCCTATTCCAAAGCCCCCATATTGGCATAGGAAGGTAGGATGTTGGAAATGGTTGTGGAATTCGTCTTTAAATATGCCAATTGCATTTTTTTGAAAGATTCTAATGAGTTTTCAACAAATTGATTTTATGCATATCTTGAAACCAATGATGTCCATGCAAACACATCTCTTTGAGGAATTTTGTCAAATAGTGCACTTTCCTTATCCATGCTTTCACATTTTACATGCATGTCTACTAGGGTACTAGTTGTAAGTACATATTAAAAAATGCATGCATCATTTATGTTGTTATGGATGTCCATACTCTTTTCTAAATCTCACATTTTCGCATAGGGTTGGATCATGCTTGAAAATATAAATTGATCTGAAAAAATAGGCTATAACATTAAAAATTTACAGGACTCAAGGTATTGGTCTATTGGTGAGTTAAAAGTAGTTTGTAATAATCAACCCAAGTTCAATTCCCATTGAGTCCATTAGACAATTTCAATAAGTAGCCATGGAGACACCTTGAGGTAGGGGTCAAAATTCTCCATGTGAACCAAGTGAAATACAACGGGGGCACTTAGAATGTAGATCACATGGTGGATATTAGGGACCCAAGACAACCTCCATGTCCCACTTACATAAATTGTTCATCCACCACTACAAACTTCATAGATATGGTATAATAAAAGTGTTTACGATCTAGAGTTTTCCGACGAGGTCCGGGTGGAGTGGTTAAGACAGATGGTTGTATCTCGGCTCCACCCAAGTTCAAATCCCACTTAGGAACAATCCCCATTTGGGGTGGTAGTGTCCAAGGTGGCGCGATTAGAAAACTAATTTAAAAACGATGATTCTGTTCGAGATCCCCACGCTAAAAGTGTTTCCAAGTGTGGTGGTTTTGGTTCGCTAATTGTTGAGCTTAGATGATATATCTTGGATGAATGTACTATGGTTCATAGCTCTAGTCAAAAGTGTTTATCTATCTAAAAAAACATTCAAAATATCCGTGTTACTAAAATCAACAATTTGAAGCCCCAAAATACCGTTGGAAAATGCTCAATTGGCATATTAATGTTGAATGTTTAGGTTTTACTCGAGATAGCCAATAAGGAAAGAAGGTTAATCATTCACACATAATGATTAATTGGAGGTGAAATACAATAAGCTTTACACATCTAATTGAAGTATGTACAACCTCATCCTTTTTAAAAACATTCCCACAGTACAAAATTTAATTGTTTTTTTTCTTTTTTGTTGCAAGGTTTACATGTTGCAATTGATTATGTGTTATTTTGAATATGTAGAACATCTCATAGTTTTTTGTTTTCATTTTTCATAGATTACATTGTTTTGTTCCATCTCATTTCTTCTTCCTTTCCTTTTGTAGGTCATCTTGTTTCTTCTTGCTCCATTAGGTGTGGAGTCGCTTAAGTATAAGAAAGTAAGATGAGTTCAACCTGTATTATCAGTTGTATGCTACTTTTTATCTCTCCACATGTATTCCTTAGCTCATTATACTTGAGTCTAATTTTTTTAAATAAATGTCTTGAATCTGAAAATTATCTTAAATCTGAAAAATACACTACTACCTTCATCTCCTAAGTCAATTTCTCCAACTTTGCATAGCTCTCTTATGTCTATGGATGTGATATGTTTCCTACACAAAAATAATGTATCATTTTTTGGCCTTCAATCCAACTACATCTAGAGATATTTTTGATTCCTCTATCTTTCATCAATCTCCTTAGCATTTGAACCTCACTTCACATGCCCACATTTGCATAGATGTTTGATAGAATAACATAAGTTGCATCATGATTGAAGTGTTATGTTCCAAAACCCCGATTTCCACAGGAAAGTAGGATGTTGATAAGGTTGTTTAATTTGGATTTAAATATTCCAATTTCATTTTATTGAAAGTTTCTAAATTATTTTTAACATATCAATTTTGTGTATATCTTGCATGATCAATTTCATCCACACAAACACATCTCTTCTCATCATTTTGTCAAACAGTTTACTTGCCTTGTCTATGCTTCCACATTTTACATTCATATCTACAAGGGAAGTTGTAACCAAATTTTACAAAATTCTTTTATCCTCTATGCTTCTATGGATATCCATACAAAGTGTTCCAAAGCCCCGATTTTGGCACAAGCAGGCAGGATGCCGGCAAACGTTGTGGAATTTTTTGATAAATCTGCTAATTGCATTTTCTTGAAAGTTTCTAAATCCTTTATGAAAAATCTATATTTTACATAGCATATAGTCAATGTTTTCCTCATGAAAACATCTCTTTGAAGAATTTTTGAAAGAATTCACTTATATTTGTCTATGCTTCCATGTTTTCATGTATGTTTATAAGGGTTTTTAAACTACAACATCCGAATTGAACTTCAACTTGTGTTTTGATTTTATTTTCTTAGAGTTCATAATATTATCTGAATTATGATTACATTTATTAAGGGTATGAGAAATTTATTACCAATATGTTCCTATTTTGATATTAACTCAATGTTTTCATCTCTTTTTTCAGTTCTTGTTATTACACGTGGCTAACAAACATGACAACTTATAAAATATCCAATTGACCATTTTGATCTTGTTTTAATAGAGGTAGTCATAAATTTCT
Organism: Taxus wallichiana var. yunnanensis; assembly: GCA_018340775.1. NCBI lineage: Eukaryota > Viridiplantae > Streptophyta > Pinopsida > Cupressales > Taxaceae > Taxus > Taxus wallichiana. Next base: position 548,496,528 of record CM031243.1, read on the forward strand.
TTCAAAGGTTTGGTCTACTATGCAATATCACCACGAGTCACCAAATCCATAGAAATATTTCTCGTATTTAAGTAATTTTTATAACTAAAAAGCCTATTTTTTAATTAAAAATCAATATAATAATGTCTTATAGTTATAGTAATTGATGACGTAATGATAATGATGGTGATTTTTCTTGTCTGTGGTGATGTTAGCACATGATTCTATGGATATTGTTTTAAAATTCCTCTCATATGCAGTTGTATGTTTCATTGTAAAACTAGTTAGATAGAATCAGCTCAAGAATATATGAGATCATATTTAAAGGAGATGTCACTCTTTCTTGTAAAAATAGTTATAAAGAATTAGCTAAATAATCTATGGTAACACATTTGGAGGAGGTGTGAAAGTTTAATTTAAAAAAATAAATAGGTGTGCCATTCTATATGAATGGTTAACAAAATTCAGACACCCTTTTGTATTCTCTTCTTTTAGTATTAATTAAATGTTTGTGGATTCATTTGTGAACACAAAATTCAACTCAAATTGATTTTTATAATATTGATCACTAACTTTCTCTCGGTGTTAATGATGATATGTATACATTCATTACTCTAGAAGACATTTAGTTATTTATTATATTTGAAATTAAGTTTTTAATTCTATGAATTTGTATTGTCTCTAGAGAGAAAATTAAGATATTGTATCTAGAGAGACAAATATGATATTTTCTCCCAAGGGAAAAAATATGTATTAATTTATATTGTCTCTAGAGAGACAATATAAAAAACATTATTGTCTCAATTTGAGATGCTTTGGTAAATTATTGTCTCAAATCACCCCCCGTTATAGTAGTGTTTGGTTTGGAGGTATGATTAATTTTATTCAATTTTATCTTTTATGTTAAGGTTCACTTGACCTATATATTTGTAAATAATTTTTTCATATAAGGAACTCCAATTTGTAGTCTACCTAATTTATTTTCCATTCTAATGTGTGGCCTGAAAGATAATTTTTTTTAAAAATACTTTTGATAAAATATTTGGTCAACTTATCTTATACTATAATAGTAGAGTCGTGCATCACATTTTACACTAAAAGCCACATTCTTTCCCTTTCCACTTTTAACACAAACATGAGAATGTAGAAAATATAATAATTGGTTAACCTCTCACAATCTCTCTCATCCATCTCAAGATGTTTACATGTGAAATACATGTATAATCAACAAGTTACAAACATCAATGTTGTTCTTTCTTAAAAACAAATGACAGAAATTTCCAAAAGCATATATTTAAAATGTTTTAAGTTTCAGAAAATTAATGTTGACTGGGTAAAATTTTTCCTAAGTATCGAGGTGCATAGGAAAAGGGCACGCAGAAAGTGGGAGCATAGGTGCGTGCACAATTTTGGTGAAAAAGGGCACACCTAGGAAATTCAGAGATTAGAACTTATCCCTTTTGCATGCTATGGGCTAAAAATAGGATTGATTGCAGAGCACGCATTGGATAAGGACAAGAATACTTCTCAGTGAAGAAAAATATTTTTTTGGAGCAAGTGGAAGATCAAGTGTCATGAAAAGTTAGAGCTAATAATATGATTAGGTATGGAATTCAATTGTATATAATATATTATTAGGAGAAGCTTGCATGCTTCTTTGTTATCTTGTAACGGAGCACAAATATTTTGAGCATGCAACCTATTTTTAGAGTGTATAGACGGTGAAGGGAAAGTCCCCACTCCTATATATATGTATTGATTTCCATGGTTTTGGATCATGAATGATCGTATGTAGTAGAGTTATGTTGTTGGTTTATAAACACGTATGACTTATGACAATACCATGTGTATGTATTCATCTATGGTTTGTGATGAAGTAATATAATGGATATTTTTGGAAGGATATTAGTTGTTGAAGTTTCTATTCATGGTTATTATATGGTAAATATGATCTTTATCCTTGTTTAATTCATTGTGCATCATGGTTGTGGTATAAATCATTTATGCTTTGCACTTGTTTACTTAATATGATTATGGGATATATGTTCATGCATGCTAACAAATTGACAAATTTGGTATAAAAAAGAGGGACCTGGTACCTTTGCCCTCTTCAAGTGAGCATTCAGATTCATCTAGATGAATAGTCAACATGCCTAGGGTTTTGAGTAAGAAAATAAATACTACATTTTAGTTCCATTTCCAAGACCTCTTTTCAAGTTGTTGCGAGGATGTTAAATGATGAAGATGTACCGGTTGACCCTGGAAAACATTGAGAGTTAGGTAAAAGATGGACAAGATCAGTTTACTCATAGATATAACACCGCACTTGATTTCGATGCACACATGTGGGTTGAAGAACATATTTACCATGAGCTCTATGAGACATTCTTTTTCTTCTTTCTAATAGAGTTGTACGAATGGTTTTCTACTTATGCATCAAGGAGAAACTGGTATTATAGATTAAGGTTTTAGACACGGAGGATTACCAGAGGTTGTATGATGTTGATGAACATTGGATACATTTTGTAGATCATTATTGGGCTAGTTTTGTGAATAGTTATACTCTGGAGTACATTGTTTCTACTTATTCTTTTTGGAGATTAATAAGTTTGAGTTCTTGCGTGAACGTAGAGGATTTTATATATGTACTATCCCACTGGAGATTAAGATTTTTATAGTGGTATTGATCTTGAAAGAAATACCTATGGCTAACTAAACCCCACTATGCATGGGGGAAGGAGCAAGTGTGGTGAAAGATGGTAGACCTAACGGTAGAACAGGAAAGAGAAAAATATGGATTAAGTATAATGAAGCACAAGAGAGGGAATTGACGAGGAAGCATGATGTTAATGAGTCTATAGGGTTGTGGAGACAGATGATGTGTGAATGATTCAAGGTTCACACAAAGCACATGGAACTCCGAACATCGGGAACTCCTCCATTTAGGAAAGCATATAATAGAATCCCCTTCGACTTCATATAAGAGCATGTCATACGAGGAAATAATAAGGGTTGTAGGTGTGTATATGATGCCACCTGATGATCTCACCCTTGCACTTGGCATTCTAGTTTATGAAACAGTCATTGAGAATCGTGTTCATGTTGGTCGAGAGTAAAGACTGGTAGATATCATTTCCTTTGAATACGTAGTTTACTGATGACTATGGTCATGCGACATTTTCTTTGTTTGGTGGCTTGATTGGTGGTATATTTTTAGCACATCTTCGTGACAAAATGTGGGTGCGTAGATCATTGGTAATTCATCTAGAAGTAGCACAAATTCACATCATGTGGGAGTCCAATTTAGTACAATAGTTGGAACACAAGGTAACACATCCTTTGGTCGATGCCCACTATAGGGGGTGGATCAAGAGGATCAGGAGGCTCAAGATCTAGTGGATTGGGTGGTTCTAGAGGTGGAGGGAACACAAGAGGTAATACATGTTCTAGATCTAGTAGGTATGGTCTCACACCATTCCCATAAAGTTTATTATGAAATGTCTCTTCACTTGCTAAAGTACAAAGGTATAGAGGATGTAGCGGAACATGTGCATGGAAAATCTAGGATGTTTCTCAAAACTTCTATGATTCAAGGAGAGGGGACTTTATTCCCCTCTTCGGCAGCCCATATATAGATAAGGCCCGGCCCGTTAGCTGGTATTTTCCATTTTTCACCTATGTCAGTTAATAGATACCTGCCCATGCAGTAGTGGTAGCATTTATTGGAAGGATGATAGATGACTTGGGTAACTTTGTTTTCCTCTCCCTTGACCTCTATCTAGTGCCCCTCTATATCTATATGGCTATATGGCCCTCCCCCACTTCAAATGACCCAGACTAAATAACCATGGTTGGCACCCCATTATAGAGATATGGATACGGAGATAAGGATGAGAAGAAACTATCCAAATGACCGAGACCGACCCAATGAGGGGGAGTGCTATCTAGCCTAGGTATGGGCGGGCACGATCTGGATAGCTAATACTGGATATGGGTGAGCACTAGCTATACTGGATGAGAGTGGGCGCGGTCTAGCCTGGATGAGGGTGGGTGGTATCTAGGCTAGGGGTGGGCGCGTGCATTGTAGCCATGGATGTTGTGTAAATGCAACAAAGGATTCTATGATATACTATGGCATGCTAAGGGAATTACAGCTCTTGAGTGTAAGGCAAGTTAGTTTTCTACTACTTTACAATGGTACGCACATAGCTGGTATAGGAAGTATGACTTGAATCACACTGTTGTGGATTACAACGCACTATGTGATGCTTTCTTAGCTGAGCTCCATATACCTGAGTTTGAACATAAGAGAATCAACGTACTGAAGGAAATTAAGAAGGGTATGGATGAGTGTTTGAGAGAGTATGATGCATTCTTTAAAACTTTGTTATAAAAGTTGTCTTATGATATTCCTCCTAGCTAGCATACAAAGTGGATTGTTGGTCATTTAATCACACCTTTCAGAAGGGCGCTCTCTCATAAGACATTTACATAACCGCTTGAGGCACTAGAGGTTGATCTACTCGTTGAGGAAGTTAGAAGTGTAGACATTGGGTTTATTCCATTCTTGGAGGTGTAGATTGCAGCTATGGTGAATTAGTTGGAGAAATTTTTAGCCAATTCAGCCCATGAGATGCACATTAGTATTTGGTGTATAGATTGCGAGGTATAAGAACATACTAAGGATAGTTTCCCTCGTAAGTCGGTGTGCACCATGTTGTTGGATTGTGATATATGTCAATTGGATCATGATTCAAGTAGATGCCCTCTGTTAAAGTGCACGATCCAAAAGATCGTGTCTTATTATTATAAGATCTGCAAGTCCCACACTCATGATATAGAGAATTGTATATTGATTTATCATATTCATGAGGCTATTGAGACTCACATGCATTAGACTACATTATGAATAATTCTAAGGAACAAGGTGACAATCATAGTCATGGTGAAGGATTCTCTGATGGAGGAGGTACAGGTAGAGGTTACCATGGAGGATAAAGAGGCCGAGGTCACGGTGGTGGAAGAGGTGAATTCCCTTGTGGAACATTTTTTACATGTGGGTCACGTAATCATTACAGGTGTGAGTTCCTCGCGAATGTATTCTTCTCATGGTACGAAAAGAAAAATAAGTTTGAATAATGCCCTGAGTTATATGAGAACATGAGTAAGAACTATAATAAGAATGCCAAGGGCGATGGGATGATAAAGGTACAACATGTTGTGGAATATTAGTGGATGCCAATGTTAAGGCCTGATCTAGAGATGATACCTATGTTGGTGACTACACATGCCGAGGTTGGCATGCTCATAAGACTCAAGAAGAAGAATCTAGTTATTATAAAGCAGACGTGATAAATGCAAAGTTCCCTAATCCTTCCCATTAGAAGGAGATTTATTAGGAAACTATGGAGGTTATTAGGGACTTATAGGGTGAAATTCAAGGCTTGAAGGAGCAAGCACGTGTGTTGGATCAATAAAAGAAGGTTGAAATCCCACAGAAGGATGTAGATGAATTAAAGGAGGTATGTAAGATGATGTGCTAAGAGAATATCATTTCATTGTTAGGTGAGTGGTTGAGGGGAAAGATACCACGCAATAGACCCGAGCGCAAGAGACAGATATCGCATGGAAATCTACCTTCTCATAGTCATGAATATGATAAGGAAATCACACTTAATGTAGTTTTTGATGGATGGATCTTAGGTAACATACAGATTGATACATGTGTAAAAGTGAATGTACACACATTGGATGCATGAAATCAAATGGGACAACCACCATTACAACCCTCTTTGAATGTGTTATACATAGTGAATAGAACTAGAGCCAATATTATTAGAGTGTTGAAGGATGCTACTATTATTATTCATGAAGCCAAGTTCACTGGGACTTTGACATACAAGAGCTTGCTAAGGTGGATAGTTATGCAATGTTACTTAGGCACCCTTGGTGCTATGCTAATAATTCTTATCTACGTTTTAACAAAGGATACATCACTTTTGAGAACAAAAAGGAGCACGTCATTATTCCTTTGAAAAATGAAAAGGCTACACCGTATGTAGAGCCCTTGAGTGAAGAGGATCTCGAACATGATACATACAAAGATATACGCTTAGAGACCCCAAGTGCTTCAACCATCTAAGTAAGGTGTTATTCAATGGAATGATGCTCGCCTATGAGTAATACAATGAGTGTTTCTTGTGACAACTGGGCACATGGAACGTATGAAATTTTTAGGTGAGAGATGAAGAGTATAGTAGCTTGTGTAATCGGTTTGTGCACTATTAGGTGCTAGGAAACAACTAGTACCAAGATACACTAGTGAGAGAAATCCTGGTGTATTTCTTCATGTTATGGAAGCTCAGTGAAAGAATGAAGGAGATAGGAGAAATATGTTTGTATATACCATGTGCGGGATAGGAGCATGTTGGTGGATTTCACATAGAGATAATATTTTAGAGTGGTGAGTGGCGAGAGGTGAGAATCACCTTCTTTACTAGATTTCTTAGGAGAAATGCACCTACCATAACATGTGAATTTCATGGGAAGACCCTTTCCTCGCACCATGTTCAAGATTGTGAGACTCTAGACGAAGGGATATGAGGCCTTACCACATTCACTATGGGTGCATAATTTCTACTCCATATTACGTGGCTATGTACACGCCTAGTATGTCTATATGGAATTGAACAGAGAGACCGTGGAATTGAACTCACCGTAGGTATGATTGAGAACTTTAACAATTTTTCTACTAAACCTCTAGTGAATGAAGCACATTACTATGGGGGATAGTTCAAAGGATGAAAAGCTTATCCAATAACTTCTAGGTGATTCAGACTTGGAAGCATGCTTTGATGAAGAAGAGATAGATGAAGCACAACTTGGTCGTGCTTGGTTAGAGAAAGAGAAGGGTAAATTGGTTTACATGATTGAAGATGAGGACATGGAGAATTTGGATGTTGATCATACTATAGGTACGTGCAGGTCTTAGAACGCTCATATGGAAATTCATGCGCATATCACGTACCCATAAAAATGAAGAAGGTCAACATTGGGATAGATGTAAAGACTAAAGAGGCCATTATTGGTGACTATTGGTCGAAATAAGAAGTTACAAAGATCATTGAGCAACTACGTAACATCCAAGACTTATTTCCTAGATTCTATCATGAATTGAAGGAGTGCATCACTCTTTGGGTGAGATGAGGATCAATTTAAAGGAAGGTGTTCACTTGGTTAGGAAGAGGCCTTACAGGATTAATCATAATTTACGCGTTAAGGTAAAGGAGGAAATTGATAAGATGTTGAAATCTAGAATCATTGAGCCCATTGAGGAGTCAGAGTGGGTTATCCCTATGGTAATAATCATAAATAAATATGGGAGGATAAGGATCTGTGTGGACTACAGATTTGAATGTTGTTTGTGTGATAGATCCTTTTCCCACACCGTTTACAAGGATATCTTGGAGGGTTTTGTAGGAAGTGAGATATACACTTTTACTAATGGATTCTCTCGGTTATCATCAAAAGTTGCAAAATAAAATCAAGAAAAGACAACTTTCACCACCGAATGGGGAATTTTTGCATACATAGTTATGCCTTTTGGATTTAAGAATGTGCCTACAAAGATATTTTGTGCATTTTTGCAAGTATTTCAATACTTCATTCATAAGTTTTTAGGTGTACTTATATGATAGGACTATATGTGGGTTGGTTAAAAACACTGATAATTTGAGACTCGTGTTTAAAAGGTGTTGGAAGCTGAGAATCTCTCCTAACATCAAGAAGTGATTTTTTTGGGATATATCATATGTAAAGAAGGCTTGTTGGTAGATCATGCTAAGGTCGCTATTATTTTGGAATTAGAGGAGCCTACCAATCAAAGTGAGGTGCATGGATTTTTGGGACACAGGTTATTACAAAAAGTTTGTAAAGGGATATGCTATAATTTCTATGCCCTTGGAAGAATTATTGAAGAGTAAAGGAAAGTTTCATTGGGGTGAGGCACAACAACTAGTGTTTCAGACATTAAAAGAAAGGATTACTTCTGCATCCATTTTGCACTTTCTTTCATGTAACAAACCTTTTCATGTACATGTTGATGCTTCTAGCATGACCATTGGAGTATTTTTGGCCTAGCCTAGGAGAAGGTATTGTAGATCATTCTATCTATTTTCCAAGCAGGAAATTGATCCCAATTGAGAAAAAATATACAACTACAGAACGTGAAGCATCATCCATGATTTATGCATTGCAAAAGTTTAGGCAATAATTGTTGGAAACTTCATTTATATTTTATACAGATTACATGGTGCATAAGTATCTCGTCATTAAGCATGTCTTGCAGGGTTGCATATCCAGATGGATACTCTTGTTTTAATAATTTGACTTTATAGTGGTGGTAAATATGGTAAATATTAATTCAATACCATATCATTTATCAAGGATCAAATTACGTGAGGATGCACATAGCATTAAGGACATAATGTTGGATGCACAACTATTCAGAGTGAACCGTGTGCCCTCTAATTTATAAGATATTGTTGTATTTTTACTTACTGATGTGGCACTTGAGGGGATGCAGAGTTTGGAGAAGAAACAAATTTCCATACATGTCACACCTTACATATTAATTGGTGGAGATTTATACAAGTTAGGCCATGATGATATTTTGCATCGGTGTGTACTTGAGGATGAGCATGATTTTATTCTAGAGGAAGATAATGGTGGGATTGAAGGTGGTCATTATGCAATAAATTCTACCATGCATAAGATTTTGATGGCCAGCCTTTGGTGGGAAACATTATACAAGGACTATATAACATATTGCAAAACTTGTTACCATTGTTAGCACCCTAGAGATCCCGGACATAGGAATGAAATGCATTTGAGACAGATTATAAGTGCAAAACCTTTTGAGAAATGGGAAATTGACTTTATGGATCATATTTCCCCCCACGTGAAGGACTGGATCACACTATATTATAACCTGTATAGAATATCTTACAAGGTGGGAAGAAGCAACACTTATAAAGTATTGCACTAATGATACAACAAAAATTTTCTTATGGGAGAACATTATCAAAAGTATAGATGTCCATTGAATTTGACCAAAGGTGATAGGCGTACTCATTTTATTAATGATACTATCTCGGATATTATTGGTAGAATTTATGGTAGCACACCAAAAGAAAACACCCTATCACCCATAGTCCAATGACACACTGCTTGAGGATTTCAATAATATTTTAGGGTATACATTGACAATAATTTGTGACGTTGGAAGGACGGATTGGGATGAAAAAAATTTGTTGTACTTTGGGCATATAGGACTACTTATAAAAGGTTAAAAAAATCCACACCATTTCAGCCGGTGTTTGGCACAGAGGATATTTTTCCCATGGAGTTTATGTTACCCTCCCTTCATATGCATGCGTAGGAGGATTGGATGATGAACAAGCACTTGAAGAACACATTGATAAACTGATGCGAGATAGATGATCAGCGCGCTATTGCTCGGTGGATCCGAGAAGATAGAGAAAGTAAGACAGAAGGCTTGACATGATACAAGAACAATGAATTTGAAATGGGAAAGATGGTTCTTTTGTATGATTCAAAGTTAGCACACCACCCTAGGAAATTGAAACTTCATTTGTTAGGAATCTATGTTGTAACAAAGATACTAGATTCAGCGCTTTCCAATTACAAGTGGTTGGATGATAATATGTTTCTTGGTTACTTCAATGGGAGTAGGCTAAAGCGGTACTATAAATAAGTCTTCTTGGGGTTTGTAGTAAGGAAGTATTTCCACTTAGATTAGATTTACCTTTAATGAATTTTCCATTATATGTGTTTCCTTCCATTATTTCTATGTTTTTTTTCAATTTATTTCGTGTTGTGATGTAATAAGTGTGCTTTCACATAGAAGATGGTTACTATCTATTGAAATCACGCGAGAGGACCACACATACATTTAGTGTGAGGTGGAGTGGGTACGAAGGTGTGTTTTACAGGTATTGGAATATGAACGTCTTCTTAAAAATTGGTGATAAGATAGGAATGGAATTTCATGTGCTCAGATTGAAGGGATTTTAAGGTTACTTGCTTATTTTTTAAACCACACATAGATGGATGGACACACAATGTAACACAAGGCAGGAAACAACATGAGAAACTGTTTGGTATGAGCCACATTGGATAGGTAATTCAATGCATGGAGGCACTTGTAAGGATGTCTGTGGCCGAGAAGTAGGTGATGCACCAGAATGTTATGACTGGAGTGTGGAAAAATCAGCACAGAAAATGCTAGGAAGCATAATTAATGCTGGGTACACTGGTTGGTGAAGAGAAATTAATTCAAAAAGTTGCAAAATTTATATAAGGGCGGATTGTGATATCATTTATACCTTGCATATTGAAGAGTTTGACCTGCGAAGAGTGAGCCATGAGTGATTTGAGTGTGTAAGTGCATGGGGAACTATTATAGACATCAAACCAGAAATATTTGTGTGGTTAGAGCTCTATCCGAGAGGGTGTTTGAGCAAAGAGAAGGTGTGCGGGGAGAAAATCTATGAGCTAGGGTTTGAGGAGAATCTAGGGCACGTGAGTTTTAAGTTCCAGAGATCGAATTGAGTGCAAGGAGTGTATAAATCCATTACTATGGCACAAAAACAATCACCTGGAAAAACCATAAGGTGAAGGAAGTTCTAATGGAGGATGCCCCAAAAGCAAAGTGACCATAAGGGGGCTATAGTGGGGCGTGATTAGGAGTCCCACATCTACCACAATAAAGTAAGTGATTATAACTATAGGAAAATTCCATAAAGGATGAATTGGACAAACTTTTTGTGGTCAAAACAAGCATGCACACATAGGATGAAAAACCCATTTACGATGACTCTAGTGAGAAGTTGCTTGAAAAATTGGTATTTTACAGTTATATGAGCTCCCTTACTTTGGAAAGATAGAAAGAATGTACCAATGGTTAATGTCAAGATTCTAAGAGGACTTCTTCCATTTTTTTGGGAGGTGGGTACACATCACCCTTCCCATAATTGGTTCACTGACCGGGTTAAGGAGCTCAAGAACAAAGATCCCAAGTGATCTAATGGATGACCAAGTTGTTGATGTAATTTCTATAGATTTTCCTACGTAAAATGCACATGTGTGATGGACATAGAGAAACTAGACAATTATCTTGTGGTTAAAGAAGTTGTGCACCTTTTTACCAAACTAAACAATCAAGAGCACTAGATACAAGTAAATCAGTGATGACTGCACATCGCGAATAAAATATCAGACGAAGTGGTATATAACATTGTCACCTTAATTACTAAGGTTATTATTAAGGAATAAAAAAAAGGTGATAAAATCAGTTTTGGTGTCATTCTTCTTTCTTTTATTTTTGTTGAGATTGGAGTGCCTGATGGGCCAAACAACAAGATATGGCAGTTTCTAGAAGAGAAGAAGTCTCTGGCATACCATTTTGTAAAATACACATGTGAGGGGTCCATGAGTGGACCATATAAGTAGATATTGGAGTTATGGTATACATTCCTAAGAGAGGCATTTGAATATGAATGGAGAATACCCAAGGACCTTCCTTCGGTATTGGATAAATAAGTGCAATTTGTAGTTTTCCAACACTTATGTATTGGAAGATTCAGGATGAAGGATGGGACTTGGATCCCCTGGTGAAAACTACCATATGCATTCACATCACCCTATTTCTAGGCATTTATGAACATATTTTCAAATGCACGGAAGTTGAAGTTTGATGCGGATAAATTGGACTACAAGTACCATACATTGTAGAAAAGGTATGTGTACCTAAATCAAGTCTTCCTACATTGAGTGCATGATTTCTAATGATACCAATATTACCACTTTGAGATTAGTAGTTGGGGATAATGGTGTGGCTAAGGTATACATATACCTTAATCCAAGAATTTTTAATAGAAATTATATTGAGAATGAATTCAATGTCCCTAAAATGCCAAAGGGGAAACACACGGTGGGCATACTTCACATGAAGAGCGCAAAGTGTAAGAAGAAGAAGAAGAAGAGGAGGAATTAAAGGAATATAGAGGTATTCTAGATCATGGCACGTAGAGGCAGCCAATAGTGAGGCAGAAGAGAAATCGTGAGAGGAATCCCTCTCCAAAGGTGGAAATCATAGAAGTGGAGGATGTGGCTGACCCAGAGACAAGTGAGAGCGCTAAAGATCAAGGATTTATAAGGGTGTTAAGGAGAAAAAGAGCATAGAATTTAAGTGTGGAACCCTTACATCCACCAAGGAGGTCACCTAGGAACTCTCCCGTCAAGCCAAAATTAGTAAAGAGGAGGCACAAGTATGTGCCCACTAAGGAGAGTGAGGAGGAGAAATAAGATGAAAGTGTGCATGTGATCAAGGAGACTCTTGTTTTTAATGTATACACAGAAGATACCTAGCATGAATAAAAATAGTATGGTATAAATACAGTTGGTGCCACAGAAGAAGAGAAAAAAAAAGATAAAGGTGAAACAACCGGTGAGCCTACCGGTGAACAAGCGGGTGTAGAAGGTGGAGGCTCGAGTTTGGATGCAGAGATGTACATTCCCAAGGGTCTTTGTTCTGGAAGAGTAAGGATGGATAAATGTATAGGAAACTTACACTTGGGTATGTTGATGACCCCTCTAAGATCATTGGCAGCAGGTTTCAGAGTACTCTGGAGCCTAAGAAATTATATGGGTGGGAGTTAATGTATCCTAACGTAACCAACATGCACATGTGGAAACTATCTTGGAGCATGCAGACTCACATGGATGAGCATAATTTTTATGTTAAGGATGACACATGCATCAAAAGGAAGATGAAGAAGAAAAATCATGTCTTGCACTGGACAACTAAGCCAACAGAGTTTACAGAGGAACATGAAAGTAATGCCTTAACTAAGATGGCAGCTGAAGTGGCATGAAGAAATGTTGATAAGGAAGCTACATTCAGGGAACTGCTAGAAGATAATAAGAGTTTAAATGAACAAGCGAGATAAGATGACAAAGGGGTAGAAGAAGGAAAAGGAGAGGAGGCAGCAGATTCATGACTTTACGATGGATCTTGGCAAGGAGATTATAGATGTGTATCTAGACATTGACGTGCAAACATATGAGTCCTCCTTACACTTCTTGAAGGATTTTGTACATATATTGATCAAGAAGAAGTTAGGCATACCCGAGAAGACCGTGGAGACAGATTCATAGAAGGAGAAATAATATGTTATGGAGAAGGAGAGGACAAAGAAGTAGATAGTGTGCAAAATAATAGAGTTTGATGCCTTGTTAGAAACCATTAAAAGTGAATTGAAAAAGGAATACTTGGTGTTGAACATGTCTATAGATCCATATCTAATGATTAAAATAAGAAAATTAGTGGAGGATAATGATTTCCTTACCGCAAATAAGAATGACACTGCGGGTGTGAGGAGAGGCCGACATTGCTAGTGGAGAAGCATGATGTGCTCACAAACTTCCCAGCATCCTCACAAGGAAATAATAAAGGATCTTGGGAAAATGATAGCTAGAAAAATGAATGTAATGGAGGGCATGATTTCATCCCTAGAAAATGTTCTCAAAGTTTTAAAGAACAGGTGGGGAGACATGACATTAGACAAGATGGATGAGGTGCTTGGCGACATCCCTGTTAAGGCGAAGAAGGGATTTGGTGATTGAAATGGATGGAAGAATACATTACGAATGAGAAGCTTCAGTTATTATTTCATGTAAAAGAAGAAGTGGAATGATTATTTGATCATTTTTTTGTAAAGTCATTCTTTACTCTATATTCTTTATTCTTTGGAGAGATAAGGTATGAGTACCCATCACGAGGGCGAAATGACATTAGTGTGGGGTAATGTTGAACGGGTAAAATATTTCCTAATTATCATAGACACATTGGAAAAGGGCATGTGGAAAATGGGCACATAGGTGTGATTGCAATTTTGGCAACAAAGGGCACAACTAGAAAAGTCGAGATCGGGACTTAGCCATTTTGCATGTTACGGGCTGAAAATAGGATTGAGTGCAAAGAAAACATTGATAAGGATAAGAAGACTTCTTAGTGAATAAAAGTATATTTTTGGATCAAGTGGAAGATCAAGAGTCATGTAGAGTCAAGCTGATAATAGGATTAGAATTGGAAGTTATTTATAGGTAATCTATTGTTGGGAAAATCTTGCATGCTTCTTTGTTATCTTTGTAGTGGCACATGGCTATTTTAACCATGTAGCCTATTTTGAGAGTGCATAGGCAAGTGAAGGGAAAATCTTGCATGCTTCTTTGTTATCTTTGTAGTGGCTATATATACACACACACACACACACACACACACATATGTATGTATGTATGTATGTATGTATTGATTTGCATGGTTTAGGATCATGAATGATCATATGTATAAGAATTATGCCGCTGGTTTATGAGCGTGCATCACTTATGAAAGTACCATGTGTATGTATTCAGTTTGGTTTTTAATGAAGTAATATAATGGATCTTTTTGGATGGATATTGGTTGTTGATGTTTCTATTCATGGTTATTGTATGGTAAATATGATCTTGATCCTTGTTTAATTCATTGTGCATCATGGTTGTGGTCTGAATCATTTATGATTTGGACTTGTTTAATTGATATGATTATGGGATATATGCTCATGCATGCTATTACCTTGACAAATCTGGTATAAAAAGGGGGACCTAGTACATTTTTGCAGTTCGGGTGAGCATTCAGATTCATCTGGATGAAGTGCCAACGCGCCTAGGGTTTTGAGTAAGAAAATAAAGACTACATTTTAGTTTTATTGTGACTACACTTAATAAATACATTTAACTAATTACATTTGATATAAATATGTTATTTTAAAATCATTGAATTAAAGTTATTCAATTCATTGAGAATAGATGCAAACAAATGCATACAAAACTATTAAATTGTATTCATCATTTTTTTAAAAACTATTAATATATCTTGATAAAAAATATTAAATTGTATTCAAATTTTATGAATGAATAGACACCAAATTAGACAAAGAAATCAAATATTTGGGATCCGCTCAACCTAAAAATTACATAAGTTTGCAAGTTAAATTGATCAATCAACTAATTAAAGAAAGGGTGAAAAATTTGTAAAAGTTTATTAGTTGATTGACCATTCAACGTTGCAAACATATGTGATGGATATGCTCTTTATAATAAGATCTTATCAATTGATGTTTAAATAATTGTGTTACAAATAATAAATTAATCAAAATTTAATTACAATTTTATTTTTGAATTTGAAAAAATGAACAAATCCAAACACACAAGATCCATTTGTTACAATCTATATCAAATTGAAGAATTTATATTTCATAAAAGACATATCTACTCCATATTTCATATAACTTGTTCTCGAACCCATCTCCAACCTTCACCAGACCATTCACATGATTCTACAGCTTTAATAGCTCCCATCAAACAAATAGGGCATGGGAACAACCCATTCTCATTACATATATTATAGCTTTCTATTTCATCCAAATCCTCCCTATAAAATATCTTACTTCTACTAGAAATGAAGCAAACAATATGCCTCATATCCCCACATCCCTTACAAAATTTCCTCGATCGTTGGTTACATAACCACCCAACAGCTTCTTGAGCTTTCTACGTTCATTCAACTCCATTATTCGCTCATATCCTCCCACACATTTCCCCCTCATGAAAAGTTGAGGAAGACTAACACACTTCCCAAAAATTTTGGTTATTTCTTCCATTTATAATCTCTTTGTTGAAAGGATATATTGAGGTTATTTAGGATATCAATAATAGAAGAACATTCTCACAATGAGGTATTCAATCCAACTCATTTTTAATATTCAAAATTTTTTGAAGATGAGGCATTGTAGTAGAGTGAAGATGTCAATGTAGTTTCTAACTTTACAATGACATCTTCAAAAAATCAATAAAACCTCCCTAGAACTTCTATCATCCATCTCTAATCTATTAAAAAATAAAATTGTGAAAGTTATTTCATTATTATAGCTGAAATTTATATTTTGTAGCTTATATTTTTAAATTTTAAAAATAATAACCAAAACGTAATTAAATTCATTATTAAAATATATTAATTTAACATAATATTTTTAAATATTTATCATCATAATGATAAATACAAAAAAAAATCATTATAAAAAAACATCGTAATACATTGATATCATAAAACATATATTATTAAAATACCACTATAAAAGTCATGACATGATTGTGTATTCTTGATTAAGTGACATGGCTCATGACTCCTCCATGAAGAAAACCCTAACCTCCAACTTTTTCTCATTGGGCTAAGCACGACGGAAACCATGGCTCCAAGGGTGGTGGTGTCACATAAGGATATGAGGTCATCTTTATCTCCCCAAAGGAAATGATAATTTGGAGCATGATTCCCCGACATGCATGTTTGAAGTCGGTGGCCATGAGGAAAACAATAAAAATGATTTCTCATGGATCAGTTTGGCTCTTTCGTAGAAAAAAATAGCCAAAGGAGGAGGTTTTGCTCTCAAGCAAAACATGCTAGAAAACCAAGGGTTGACACTATCTCTTCTAGTGGAGGCAATGGCAGCCCAAAGAAAAAAATAAAGCCTCATTTTCCCTATGAAATCTATGATCCTCATGCATAAAGAAGGAACCCTAGCATAGGTCTTAGCTATGAATCTTGCAATAGAGAATATGGGGGAGGTAGACATGAAAACAATTACCCTAACCGATCATTTGTATCAAACCGGAGGAAACAGGGCACCAAACATGTGAATGTCGAAACGACACCGTTTACATTGCGAGTTCGTATCCACATCTAGAGATGCCCTCCCGTAGGGTGTTGGAAGCCATAGCCATAGCCAATGTTGGAGGATCTACTAAATCCATAGCCATAGCCAAGGGAAATGTTGACAATCTATTAAAACCATCACAAAATACTTTAGTGTTGATGATAGAGAAGGATCTACTACAAAAGATTCTCAAGGAGAAGGACAAAGTGTCTCTCATCTTGGCCTCGTCTATAGATTCCACAAGTTTTTCCTAAGCCATCTCAGCTCCACAATTGGATCTCTCAAATATGGGGGCAAATCATTAAGGGTAAGATTGAACTCTAACCATGTGTTGAATCCTATTTTATTGCTATTTTTGAAACTCCCGAGGATAGGGACTTAATTTCTAACCAATATTTGGTTTGGGGTGAACATGGAATCATATTCAAGCCATGGTATCCATCTTTTGATATTATACAAGAATCATTTGATACCTACCATGTTTGGATCCTCTTTCTAGGAATCCCATTACAACTATAGAACAAATCTTTCCTTATTACTATAGGAGATACTCTAGGATCTTATGTGTAAGTTGATGATAAAACCTCTGGTCAAACTCATACAACTTATGCAATAATTTTTGTATATCTTGACACCTACTAACCCCTTCGAGTAGAAATTAACCTACAAATAGGTCACATGAATTGGGTACAAAGGATTGACTATGAGGGTCTAGCCTTCAAATTGTGGCAATGATTTCAAACAGGAATCTCTCGGATGATTGCGAGTATTACAAATGTAAAGAAAACCCTACGTGGTGGAAGGAATCTTTTGTAGAACATCTTACAGTCAACCCCCATTCATACTTGGTTGAGGAATCATCAAACCACTCAAGGGTTGATGCTCTCCCTAATCTAGAGAAGGAGCCTAAAAATTCTAATCTTCTTTTCTTTGCTAGGATAGTTCAGGATTCTTCTACCCAAGAGATCATTTCGGATATTGATTTTTTTCTTCTAATATTTGCGAACAAGGTAATGAGGATTGGACGGTGGTGGAATGGAGGAAGAAAGGAAATAACAAACTAAAACCCACCATTGTTGCAGACAATGAATGATTATTTTCCTATTTTTCTATCACTCTAACTAGGCTGAGGCCTATTGCTTGATAGTATTTCTACTGCAAGCTAGTCATTAGTTGGTTGTGGGCCTATTGCGATGTGGATTGTTTCATTGGGTAATTTAGCTGCCTCTTTTCTTGGTGCTTTGTTGTATATCTAGGTTCTTAGACCTTTTTTCTTCTACTCTCTTTTGTTGTACCTAGCTTTTGTCCCTTTTGGTATTCTGGAGGTATGGTCCCCATCAAAAAACCATTTACCATTAATAAAAAAATTAAACATATATTCTTTTAAAAATGATAATTTTTTAACATTATTGAAGATAAAATAACATGCTCATTAAATTACATAAGTTAAATCTTCCAAGATCTTCCAAATCAAATCTCAACCATTTCCCGACCACAACCCAAAGAAACTCTAAATTAACTATTATATTTTTCTTAAATTTAGAAGGGAAGTGGTTGAAAGATCCCAACAACAATTTATATAATCATACTTGGAAAACTATGAATGTAAATATTTAAAAATTATATTGATAAATCTGAAGTAAAATTAAATTGATACATTTTGATCATACATTTAATATAAACTTAATTGTTGATGAGTGAATTTCTATAATAATATAAATGTACACACACATATTGAATTCATAATAAATATGTATATATTATAATGGTATAATTTCTACATTCAAGTGTGTGTGTGTGTGTGTACACACACACACATATACACATATACATATATCTATGTGTGTATGTATTTATAAATATACATGTATATTTAAATATATGAATATAAATTTGTATACACATATATATGATCACTCATCATACAAATATGATGACAATAGTTAATTAAAATTTGGTCGAATAATTTAAAAACAATAATCAATATTTAAAAATACCAACTTTGTAAGCTCCAATTTTTTAAAAGCCCATTATTTGACCATAATCATTATAATAACTTTAATAGAGGCTTAACCCATGGCTATTTAAGAAAATCTACATTTTTAATTACTTAGTTTACACCAAATAAAATTTTGATCATAAATTTAATATAAACATAATTGTTGATGAGTTAAATTGTGTGTGTGTGTGTGTGTGTGTGTGTGTGTGTGTGTGTGTGTGTGTGTGTGTGTGTGTGTGTGTGTAGGTTATTATTTTTTATTTTTATTTGTTTATTAGGATAATTCTTGAACTTGTGTTAACCCTACACTTGTTGGGTTAGCTTGCTTAGGTGCACTAGTTATGTTGAGTTAGCTTACTAGTTGTGTGGAGTTATCTTTTCAATTGTGTGAAGTTATCTTGCTAGTCTTGTGGAGTTAACTTAATTACCAATGTCAGTTAGTGGGAGTTATTCACCACTGATCTAGGTGGTAGTTGCACTTCCCTTCTCCTATATGTACATCCTTCTTATTGAGAAATGGAATGGAATGTGATCTAATGTAATAATGTATTATGATGGATTTCCATATATGATATTTTAGCTCTTCTTTTTTGCAAATCCAATGTGGTGTGCTATTATCATATGAGATCTTCGTAGCTTGGAACAATCTTCTTATTGTTCCTCTGTGTGTGTGTGTGTGTGTGTGTGTGTGTGTGTGTGTGTGTGTGTGTGTGTGTGTGTGTGGTGTATTATAACTTTATAATACACATATACATGATCACTCACCGAACAAATACGATGACAACTAATTAAAACTTGATCTATTACTTAAAAAGAATAGATATAATCAATATTTAGACAATACCAATATTCAAATCCAATTTTAAAAATCCCATTATTTGAGTATAATAGTTTCCATAATCGTTATAATAATTTTTCTATGGCTGATTTTATTGATTTACTATAAGAAGTGTTTAGTAGAGGCTTAAGCTATGGATATTCAAGAAAATCTAAATTTTCAATTACTTGATTTTTTTACACCAAACTATTTTCTTATGTGGTTATTAAGATAAAAAATAAAAAACTAATTTTAAATTCCTTTATTTTTTCAAATTATATATTAATAATTCTCGATATATTAAACATATGCTAGTACCGTTAAATATTTACATGATCAAAATAGTTTTGTTTTGTTACATATGCTTGTCAAACAAATTTTCAATGACTTAGCTCAATTTTTACGAGTTCAAGTACTTTATTTGTCTTTTTCCATTCATTTCTTCTTTTACATGTTGGAGATGAATGAAACTATTCTAAATTGTTAATTAATGACAAAGTTGTGACTTGCTTAAAAATCAAAAATGTATATTCAATGCATGTTTTACAAGAGGCTTTAAAGCATTAAATTTAAAACTCCTATACCCGTAAAATAAATTTTCAATGGCCGTGTTTGGTTCTTACAAATTTCAAGAGAAATACATCATTTTTCTCTTTCTATTGTTTTCTTATTTACATATTGTATATGGAGAAAAATATCTTATAGTGTTAATTAATTATAAATACTCAATGTATGTTTTACAAGAAGCTTAAAAGATTTAAATTTAACATTCATTAATGCCTATCAAACAAAATTCAAAGACCATGTTCGAATCTTACATAATTAGAGAAAATATATCTCCTCGCAAAGAATGATTTATCTCTTCCCATCAATTAATATTAACTTATATGCACCCAAAACCCAACACCCAACAATCATCTCACCCAACACCAAATAGTTCTAAAATTTGAAAAATATGAAAACTACTTTCCGGGTGTTCCCATATAACTTCACATAATAGGAAATAAAATATTTTATTTTTCTTCTTCTCAAAAAACAATATGAAAACAAATTTAATTTTAAATATAAAAATATAATTTACAATCTTTACACGTCATTTCCCAATAGTCATCCATAAAACATTATCAAGTAGTTTAAACTACAAATTTAAAATTTAAAAAAAAATCCAATAATTAGCTTCATATACTCATTTATGTGCCAGGTCATTACACCAAGCAAAAAGCACTCAACGTTCACCGCACCATGCACCAAGAACCCAATAGTAATCATTACCACTTCACAAATGTTTGGTCATAATACCAAATGACCTAAAATTTTGGGTTTATAAATATCACCTAGGCTATTTTTGTAGGTGTTATGATTGTAAGAGTTAAAGTCGTAACCCTAGTTACCATGTAGGACCACCTAATTTTTCTAAGGTTACTTCCTCACCTATGTAACTCTTGTCACTTCATGTGCATCCCCATGGATGTCATTAATTGGGTCGAGTTTTGTGCACCTACATTAGGAAGGTAACTATATGTGAAAATCAACTAGGACCATGTGTCACAAACATGTAATTCTACTTTGGATTTTGAAAATTGAAATCTAATTAACAATTCAAAATTAATCTATATTAAATGTGTTCATTTGTTGTGTTTGTTTTTTCTTTTCTAATATGCCCCTAAGTAAATTACTTATACATATATCAATGTTAAATTCATAACCCTTTTAAAAGGAAACCAACACACTAAAATTCAAAAATTCCAAGATAATATAACTAAATTTTATTTTTTTTGAAAGTTTAAACCAAAATTAAAATTATTTAACACAGCTTTTCCTAAGAGACTATTGCAAATTCATGGAATCTAAAATGTGAAATCTCTTTAAAAGAGATATTTTTAACCTTAGGACATGTTTGGGTATGAACCTATCTAGGGTTTTCAAACTTATCCTAGACAAAGGAATAAGTAGTACGGATCCCTAGACAACATATCAAAATGGAGTAATTGGAATAGTAGAGAAATATTTAAGAATTGAAACAAAATAAATAGAGAGTTAAAGGGAAGGTTTATGTTTCAATTATGCGTTAGCCTAAGTCAATGTCACATACATACCAAATCACATAAAAACATTATCAAAACAGGACGTGCTACCCACCTTTAATCTAAAATTGAAATTATTGGGTTAAAGTCAAAAACAAGTATGCCCATATTCCTTTCTTTTTTATGTAGTTAATTTTTATGAACTAGTATATACCATGTACCATATGCACATCACTAAATGAATATTATATTATTATTTTTGATAAAATAGTATGTGTGTGATAAAAATTGTTAAAATATTTGAAGTGATTAAAGAAAAATACCACATGATAGAGTGTATTCTTTT
This sequence comes from Taxus wallichiana var. yunnanensis, assembly GCA_018340775.1. Lineage (NCBI taxonomy): Eukaryota > Viridiplantae > Streptophyta > Pinopsida > Cupressales > Taxaceae > Taxus > Taxus wallichiana. The sequence continues at coordinate 548,518,528 of CM031243.1, forward strand.
TGTGTTCAAACCATAGAGTACGGATCCCTAGACAATATATCAAAATGGAGTAATTGGAATAGTACATAAATGTTTAAGAATTGAAACAAAATCACATATATACCAAATCATATAAAAACATTATCAAAATAGTACGTGCTAATTTTGGGTAATGCAATTGCCCCACCTTTAATCGAAAATTGAAATTATTGGGTTAAAGGATAAGAAATTCAAAAACAAGTATGTGCATATTCCTTTCTTTTTATGTAGTTAATTCTTATGAACTAGTATAAACCATGTAACATATGCACATGAGTAAATGAATATTATATTAATATTCTTGATAAAATAGCATGTGTGTGATAAAAATTGTTAAAATATTTGAAGTTATTAAAGAAAAATACCATGTGATAGAGTGTATTCTTTTTTCATTTTCTGGAATGTGTAATGTTTGTAATGGACATATATGGTATAATGGGTCTTACAAGCACTTTACATGGAAAGATGGTTATTTCATCTCACTTATTTCTTGGTCATAGAAACAAATAATATTTCATCAAGAGTGTATTGAATTTGGGTTTATCACTTAGCTAGATAAACAACTACCAACTTTGACTCTTGAAGCAAAATACCAAACCTAGAAATATTGATTGGGGCCAAGTATCATTATCCTATGTCTCTCTTATTTTGTTTTAAATTTATAGTGCTGAAAAATATAATTCTTTTGATTTTCAATTGAATTTATTCTTATGATTGTGTTCTACCACAATACTCAATGTTATATTCCTCAAATATTATATTCGTTCTCATTAACACATGTGCCTCGTATTTTAAACAACTATTTTGATATTCTATTGACATTAGTCTTATGGACATCTTGTATCACATTCCTTAAAAATTGTTATGGTTCTCATCATCTTATCTTCTTCTTATTTTAAATCTATAATATTGAACTTAACCTCTTCTAATGGAAATCTTCTATTAAGGTCCCGAAAAGTTCTTTTGATTCTCATCATCACATGTTCTACTTGATGTTCCATTTGTTGCAATCTATATCAAATTACAAAGTTATATTTCATCCTACGCCAGATTGCGCAATTTCCTTTATTTTTTCATTTTGGTTGTGCCCAAATCAATTTCCTTTTATATATTCACCATATTAATAATTTTATTATTATTTTATCAAATTTGATAACTATTTTCATTAATAATTATTATTATGTCCTATTATCATTTAAATTATAAAGAGATTGATTAATATACAAATACCTATTTTAATATTTATTATTTTTCATCCTCAAATCTATTTGCAATGTATTTTTGTATTACTTTAGAAACAAGGCCATGAATGACATATACTTCCAAGGAAAATGCAAAACTAAAGTTTTAGACATTTTCCTGTCAATTATAATTGCCAAGCATAGAGGCAAGATCAACAAAATCTGAAAGGGACAAGGGTTGTCATTCTGACACTCTTCAATAAGATGGGCTCCTTCAGAAATGAAACCCTCGGAATTAACCAAGGTTGATTAAAGGCCCCCAAGTCTACCAATGATAAAGATTTATGCAGTGATGTGAGAGATACCTTACCATTATGGGAGAGCGTTGTCTGTGTCATGATAAGAGTGAGGGCCAACACAATGGTAGGCTAAAGCAACAATAGGACTATGCCCCTTCATTTCAATCCTTGAGCCACCTTTGTCGGGGGCACTGTCAGTTGACAAAGCATGGAAGCGACACATACTTGCAGCCTTTTTAGACATGTCTTTTCCTTACGAATAATACAGAAAATTATTTTGAGATCCCAAGGACGTAACCACGAAGAAACCCAAGATAACGTTATAAACTTAAAATTAATTGGATGCTCGCAACAAATGCAGGTTACCATGAAGTGTCGTGGAATTGCGTGAACCGAGCTCTAGTTTCGTGTGCATTGTTTGAGCTCTTTATATATTTGATGGTCATTTTTCTCCGGACACCATTATGCATTTGATTTGGGAGCTCATGTTATTCAGCCTCTATCGCAAGGAGTGCATGTAATGCCCATTAAAACAACCCGCTTGAGACCCAAGAAACAACCTAGGATTAGTTAGGAAAATTATGGAATAATTTTTTTGATTAGAATAGTCTACTACAAGGTTACAAGGCAACAAATTGTCACTAACAAGTTCCGAACAATTCTATCCACTAGAATATACCCAAGTGCACGCTCTCTAGCTGTATAAGTGGTCTTCACTAGAGAAAAGTGAGCCACTTTTGTCAATTTATGAATCATCACCATGATGGCGTCATGGTGATAACTCGACATCAGTAGCCCAATAATGAAATCCATGGAAATGGTGTCCCACTTCCATTCCAAAGATAGCATGAGGAAAGAGAAGGCCACGGTGGATGTTGATGCTTGGCCTTAACTCTTTGGCACTATAAACATCGTGATAGGAACTAGGCCACATCTCTCTGAAGTCCTCTCCAATGATACGACTGTCTCAAGGTGACGTGCATCTTCTTCACCCCGGATGGGCTGAATAGGGTCTTTGGGTGTGCCTCTACCAAGATGTCCTACCTCAAGCCTCCATCTCTGGGAACATAAATCCGGCCTCGCCTCGAGAAAATCATCACCTCTAATGAGAAACCATCAAAATTCCCCTCAAGGGGTCTCTGGGACTCGATCTCTGCTCGAACTGCAATGTAGAAGCTGTCAAGAGGAAGCTCTTTTGAAGAATCCTTCTCCCGTAAATTTGTGCTCACCGAGGTGGCCATAGCCACATGTCTCAATCTACCGAGAGCGTATGCTACCACATTCTCCTTCCCTTTCACATGCTCTATCTCCATATCATGCTCACATAGCAACTCCATCCAATGCCGGTGACGAGCGTTGAGATTGGGCTACATGAAGAGGTGACGAAGAATCGGTGATCATGTCACGAGTGTGAATCTTCGAACAACTACCGCAAGGTCAAGATCATGATTTGGATAATTAAGTTCGTAATCTTTGAGTTTGCGAGACTCAAAACCACTACTCGCCCTCCCCGCATCAAAAAACGCATCCAAGCCCTACTAAAGAAGCATTTTTGCAAATGAAAACTCACCCCGAGGATCCAAAGACTGCAAGAATAGATGTTGTAGTGAGACATTCCTTCAATTTCTGAAGGCCTCGCTCACATCATGCTCGAGACTATTGCAAATTCATGAACTCTAAAATGTGAAATCTCTTAAAAAGAGATATTTTTAACCCTAGGACATGTTTGGGTATGAACCTATCTAGGGTTTTCGAACTTATCATAGACAAAGGAATAAGTAGTATGGAACCCTAGACAACATATCAAAATGGACTAATTGGAATAGTAGAGAAATATTTAAGAATTGAAATAAAATAAATAGAGGGTTAAAAGGGAAGGTTTATGTTTCAATTATGCGTTATCCTAAGTCAATGTCACATATATACCAAATCACATAAAAACATTATCAAAACAGACGTGCTACCCACCTTTAATCTAAAATTGAAATTATTGGGTTAAAGTCAAAAACAAGTATGCCCATATTCCTTTCTTTTTATGTAGTTAATTCTTATGAACTAGTATATACCATGTACCATATGCACATCACTAAATGAATATTATATTATTATTTTTGATAAAATAGTGTAATGCCCCCAACCAACCTTGTCGGTCGACTTTATCTCCTTGGCGTGGAGGGTGGAGTCATTAAATCTTGGCGTGTTCAATTCTTCTGCTGGTGGTCGCACTTTCTCCTTCATTTATTATTTTTGATTTGCAAATTTCTTACGCCTGTGCTACTGCTCCCTTTGACCTGCTTCCGCCGCGTGAACAAGGACGAGCGTTTTTTTGGTTGGGATTTGAGTTGAACTGCTTGGCATGTTCTAGCGGTGGATTCTTTGATGGTGAAATGAAGGTCTATCGCCCGATGTTGCGTGGGTGGGGGTGGATTCTCAAAATCATGCTGTACAGGTAGATTTGGTGGAGCTGTCTTGCCTTTTCATCTTGGAAAGTCGCTTCTGTCTAGGTGGTGAATTTAACATGGAAGGAGCTCGATCAAATCTTGAGGCTGGCTGCTGGTGCTCTAGGAGGTGTCCTTGCGGCTGGTAGAGACTGATCAGGCATGCTACAATTTGGTAGAAGCCTTCGTGAGCGCCTCCAACAGGCAGGCTGTCCAACTATGAAGTTATCTGTTCTGTACCGACTACATCCTCAATTCGGGATTCTCCTTCAAGGTGGCAGATCACACCCACGGGCACAGGAGATCTGTGCAATGTTGGAGAAAATGTCTTGGGAGATGAAGGTAGCAAGAAAATATATAATGTTCCTTTGTTTTTCATCCCTATTTGCGTTGTTGGATATGCCGTTCTGCTTGTGCGTTCCAAGTTTATTGTTAGTAAAAATGTTAATGGAGGACCTTCGTAGGATCCGAGCTTTGCAACATGTCTGCAAGGTGCTGCAAGTGCTACGCCGTATTATGAGTGTTGTGTGGTGCTGTGAGTTTCTCAAAATTTTGGCATGAGGCATTACTCCGTGAAAGGGGTGCCCCTCAACCCAACCCCGCAAAGCTTTTGAAACATATGTGCTCCACGCCTATCAGGTGGAGTGCATTGATGTTGTCTTTTTAAGTTGTGACGGCATGTTACCTAGTGTTGCGTAGGAGGTGCATGATACAAAAGGGCTGTGAAGTGACACTTGAAGCGTGGATGTTGTGTGACATGTTCCTTGGCACTCTAATAGGGGCGCATGATACAAGGGGCTGCTTGGTGGTGCACATGTGAACAAGGAACTCAAGGTAAGGGCACATGTTGCGTGGCTGTGTGCAGATCATAGTAAGTGCAAATTAGAAAGATTAAATGTTAAAAAAATATTCCCTTGGTAATGAACATATTAAAATAAACATATCAGTCATGGGTTGATAGACGCTCTTTCCCAAAAAGTTGTCTTTTAAAAAAAAAAATCGTATAAGAGAATTTGAATCCTTAGTGCTGATTATTTGCAATGCGGCCTTCCCTAGCTGTGCCAAAATTTTCAGGATTTTTTTTGCCATACTGCTAGTTGTATTATGCTCAAAGGAGGGTTTACTTTTTCTAATGTCCTCCTTATCATGCTCTGGTGAAATTGAATTGTTTGGAATCCAATGTCCACATATCAGCTGACCATATTGTTTCACTGGTGGGGAGTGCCTGATGAGTTGCAGGGCAGTATAAGGCAGTAACAACTTGCCTCGACCAAACTTGGTTTCTTAGAATGCAATGATTGCGGGATTCACACAGAATGGGCACTTTGAGGAGGCGCTGATGTTTTTTCGAGAAATGGAATTGGCAGGAGTGAGGCCAAACTCAAAAACCTTTGCCTGTGTCTATGCAGTTTACCGGAATGGTTATTGTTTCTTTTGCGTGGTATTTGGGACACCGTGTGGGTGAGAAGCGTGAGTTTGGTGGAGAAATAATTTTGGGACTGCTGGGAGAAGGGGTTTGCTCGTGCATGGCCATGGGATATAGCGTTTAAAACAGGCATGATAAGCCCTAACCCTCTCTCTTAATGATTTATTTCTTTTAGCATTTAGATAAATCAATATCTGCAACTTTGTTTAAATACTGTAGATGTGCGTTTCTTTTGGAATGTGGATGTGTTTTTGTTTTACTAAATAGATAGCGTTTGGACTCTGGATATCATATAACATGTATTTACACATATTGACTCCTACTTGAAAGAGATGCTCAAAAAGAGACGAGTTTTCCAAATGACTTTTAATCATAATTGCATGAACTGATCTCTCCTCCTTTACAGTCTATCTTATTTACTATTTGAGTAGAAGAAATCTCTACATCAATTCTTGCCTGCCGATCTTATAATGTTGGGTTATCTTTTGCCTTGATTCTCCCTTTGAATGATGGTTTATGTAGGAAATATTACGGAGCGTGAATGAGGTTTATAATTTTTCTTGTATTGTTTATATTATGTAGAACATGGCTTGAAAAAAAAAGAATCTCCGATATGACTGTATTTGGGTTTTACTGTGGATTTATAATAATATAAACTCCCATTGGGAATTGGGGGGCTTCTATTTGGGAAGAGTCATACTAGTTTAATTGGTCTTTCTAGATAGCTCCATCTGAGTCATTTGATTATCATTTACCTTGGGGATTATTGAAAACCCCTCACCAGGACCTCTACTATTACTATTACTATGAGCTTATTATTAGATTGGAACCCTCCTGAAGCATGCGTTAATGGGTTTTCTATGACCTTTACAAATATGTTATGCACGCAATTCATTATCCTCTGTGGATAATTAATTGGCTT